>CM075813.1:26763252-27338808 GCA_037975025.1 Excoecaria agallocha | reverse complement strand
GGGCTCTCCTATTGCCTTGAAGTTATTTTCTTGAAGAAGACCCCGATAGATGAAGCTAGATACAACCCTATTATTCATAGACCAATCATCGCCAAAATGATCCTTCAAGATATCTTCCAATGACAGAGTTTGGCTCTCAAGAGTTCTTCCAGCAGCTCGTCGGGTGGACTCGTGCTGGATAATCTCTTTGCCTCTCATAGTGACTTGAGCATCTACTGCGGCCACCAAGTCTATAGCTTTTTCCATGCTGTCTCTTCGACCCTCCTCTGTGCAACTTCATCTATTGGTGCCACACTCTTCTGAGCGGTCCCCTCCGATGTACATATGGTTGCTCTTCCTCCGAGTCAGACTCGTCTCTCAATTGCAACAGCATGAGTGGGCCCTAATCCTCAGCTACAGAATGAGGAGCCGCAAGTCCTAAAATTGTTAGAGGTGGACCAGAGGTAGGAATAAGCAAAGCTCTAGCCATAGAGGCAGGAACAACAGTATCAGTAGCAATTGAAGCAATGGTAAGAGGAGCAGGAGCACTCGCCAAACTTTTGAAAGCATGAACTTCCGAGACGGGTAAGATTTTCCTTTTCTTCGACCACCTCTCCTCCTTAGAAGCCCATTCGACTGCCCTCTTCTGCATGGCTCGATCGGATAGTTGCTTTACAATATTATCTCCTTTAGCCATCGTGTCCGCAGCTGCAACACAAAAGCAAAAAAGATAAATACCTTTCTTACCTAACCTACTGTTAAATGCATATGCAATGCATGATCGCCGATTTATGCTTCTTTTCTCCTCCAATTTTAATGCTCACATTTAGCTTTTGTGTCAGCCTCAGAGCTAGAAGACCCATTCATCATGCTCAACAAATAATCATGGGTGTAGGGCTCCCCTTTCCTTGCTACGACTACCATTAGTTTTATGATGTCCTTCTTATATATCTCCTATCCATCAATTTGGTCTCTTAGTTGGGTCGCTCCTCTCGATCGGCCAAGTGAAACCATAAACCCACCAACCATCCCCATCAGAAAATATTTTTCTTTGTACCCCTTTATAGAGGATGAAAGGGTAAAAAGCTTCTTCCTTGGTCGGCTAGTGAAATAACAATCCAATCCATCCTTTTGGCTTGAGAGGTAGAAGAAATGTGTGAAGAGGTCTAGCGTCGATGCCACCCCCTTAATTTTGCACAATATTCTAAAATAAGCCATCGATCTCCAGCCGTTCAGATTTAGCTGATTTGGGGCCAACCCATAAGCTTTCAACATTGTTGTTTCGAAGGCACCAAAAGGGAGTCTCATCCCTGCATCCAAACTTAAAAGTGGATAAATGAACCACTCGTTGTTATTGCGATCAAAAGGTCCCTTTGTAATCGCCATGGAGGGTGGATAGACCATCACAGATACCTCCGATGGGAGACCATATTGAGCAGGAATCTCGGCCACTTCTGCCTTTGTCAATTTTGAAGGATGAGTGAGAGATTTACGACTCTTGTACTCATCAATAAAGCTCCTATCTATTGATTCATTGTTGCTGAAAGCCATTCTTAGTAAAAGCACAGTCTTTAACAAGGCTAAAATGGCTAAGAACGATTGAGGCAAAATTTGAAAAAGAGAAAGTATGAATGTAGAAGTATGATGACCAAGAGGAAAATCAAAGAGAATTACTTACTTGCTTGGATAATCTTGCAGGAATCTCTAGAAATTAAAAGAACAAAGGCTCATAAAAAGTCGTTAGAGTTTAAAGAGCAAGGGCTTGTGAAGAAATTTTGGCAGAATTTTGATAAAGATTGATGAAAAGTGATGGAAAATCGCCCTGAACTTACCTATTTATAGGCAAAAAACTTCTGAAATACTCCAAATGCTTCTTCACAGGATGGCCGCCACATGTCTTCAATCCATTATTATGTTACGGAGAACAAAGCGCCATCCTTGGTGTGCGCACAACATTAAATGCAAAAATAATTGTCTGAACTGAACAGAAGCGTATCTTCAGATGAACGTCTCCTAAAAATTCAAAAAATTTCGTCGAAAAATATAATTTGCCCGATCGGACCCTTTGGAGAGGGTATAAGTGATAACCACATAAAAAATATTTTTTAAGGCCCAAGCAGTTGGCCTAATAGCGCTTGGCAGGGTCTAAAGCTCACCAGCAAAGAAAGCTTAGCGTGAGCTGGAAGACTGGATATGGGACACATAACGTCCGATTGGAATGATGGGACAACACGTCCCATCAGTCTACTGACACAAATCTTCGCCTATACCTTCCACCTACTCTCTATCACATCACTGATCACCTGCTCCAACTGCCAGTTATTACACCTTAAGTACTCAAGTACACATCCTTTATCTCTTATAAATAGCCTAACAAATAGTGGCTCTAGGTATTGAACATCTGAGACTCTCTCTAGAAAGCTACTAATTTAAGCTTCGGAGTGCTTACACTTGATCCGATCGGGCATTCTTTATTGTAGGACTCTGCCAACCGATCTGAAGCTACGATTATCAACTCTACTTTCTTAGATAAAGACATTCTATGTCTTATCAATAAAAATTCATTAACATGCTCTTGTTCTTATGGCCTTCCTAACATTTTTTTTTGACTCCGCCGCCTCCAGGGTTCATCCCTGTCTATATTAAAATAAAATAATTTTAAATAGTTTTTTTTCATGGTAGAACACGCATGGTTAAGCATCGTCTGCGGGTTCCTTTGTATAAGATTTCTTCAACTCTTGGTCTAACTTTAGCCCAACTGCCAATTTTGCTTCCAAAACACTTCATTTTGATTTTCACTCTTTAAATCCCTAAATTTCACATTACAAAACACAACGCTTAATTTTTTTTTAAAGAAAAATGCATTACCTTTATTAAGAGAAATATAAAAAACAAGGGAGAATAATATCCCATAACTTAATAGACCATACATCAAAAAAACTCTAGCTAACTTACTAGCCTCATAATTAAAATCTTAAATTTTGATATTCTTAAGCAAAAAAAAGCACGAAAGAATTTATAAATAAATAGAAAAATATACATACTATTTATCAAGGTGTCAAAGTAATTTTGCAAGTTTTTAATCAAGGCGTAATTATATTGATTAAAAATAATAATATCTAATTAGAAAGATGCTGTTAAGAGAAACTAAATCTAAGACTTTCCACATTTTTTATTGAATGTTAAACATTAAACTAATTTTTTATGGTGACTAAAATAACTATGTTACCAGTATAATGCGTATATCAAGTCCTCTCTATTGCTAGTCAACACATTTAATCAAATGTGTAGAAAATTTTGCATTTGATTCATATTAGTGACAACGATGGCATAATATTTTTTTTCCTTGTCAAGGTGGATGGTTGTAATATTCAAAGTCATTTCCAAAATAGCACCATCACCCATCACCCACGAAATGAAAATTTAAAAAGAAAAAAAGAAAGCATTTTGAGAAAAAAAAATGCTAAGTTATTGACTATTTCATTGATTTGTTTTTAATGATAAGTTTTGTTTTTCGTTATTGGTTTGAAGAAAAAAAATTGATTGGTAGACACCATGTAAAAATCAACTATGGTAATGTGATATTCTTTTGTTATATAGAAAAAAAAAACAAAAGATGGAAAAAAATACATTAAAACAACAAAAGAAAAAAAAAAGTTCCAAATTAAGTTAGGCCTAAAAATGTATCCTGTAATTTTTTTTTTTAAATCAACTTTGACAGTTATTTCATTATTTTATTTATTTTTTAGCTGGACATAACTAAACTTCTACCGTTCACCCTTAGTTCACAAAGAAAAATCTGTTACTATCAGTGTGCTAACTTCTTGAGAAGCCATTGATGCTTCTTGATATTCACTCTCCAGCTGATAACAATTCCTATCACCAATCCACAACCATATCCCATCAACACCACTTTCCAATTGAATTCAAATGGAGCGTCTGAATCTTGATTTTTTGATGATGGAAAATCCGAACTGACCCCACATTTTTTGCTCAAAGGACTCCCACAAAGCCTTGGATTTTCAGAAAAAGAATCGTTTTGGAATGTATGAAATTGGTTACTTTGTGGAATTGTTCCTGTCAGGTTATTGTAAGAGACATTGAAGAATGAAAGAAAGGTAAGTTGTGTGAGTTGCATTGGGATCTCTCCTGACAGTTTGTTAAGAGAAAGGTCTAAAGCTTCAAGTCGTTTCAACTTCACCAAAGATGACGGTATACGACTCATCAGCATGTTGTTGGAGAGGTTCAGCAATTGAACTTCTTTTAGACTCCCGATCACTTCAGGAATCTCACCCTCAAATCGATTATTCGAAAGATCAACAGCAACAAAGAATTCCAAGATTTTCTCGTAAACCATGTCTGTGCCTTTGTTTATGATTCTTATGGAATACATATAATTACTAGTCCACGAGAGGTTGAAAGTTTGAAAACTTGTGTTTGCTTCCATGTATATTAAGCGGGCACTATCAACACTTCTCATGGCAATCCAATTCCTGAAGTATTCTGACGGTAACTTGCCAGTAAAATTGTTGTTAGAAAGGTCAATGATCTGCAATCGGTTAAACTCGAAATTATTGAGAGGTTTCCCAATTGCACCATGCAATTTATTAGATCTCAAAGTGAGGACCCTTAGCCTTGGAAGAATACCCAACCAAGAAGGAAACACATCTTCTATCTGATTCTTCCCGAGATTGAGGATTTCTAGCTTGGAACAGTTTGTTAATGACCTAGGCACCTTGCCTTGAAGTTTGTTTTGACTGAAATCCATCACCTTTAATCTGCAGCTGCTTGTAAACTTGTCAGGAATTTTTCCTGAGAGGCTGTTATTTCGTAAGTCAATAACTGATGCAAAATTGACTAAGTTCCACAAGCATGGGGGCAAGTTACTACTCAAGTTGTTGTTTGACAAATCTAAAGTCAAAATGGAAGAGAAGTTGCAGAACAAGGGTGATATATATCCACTAAATTGGTTGTTTGAGACTGAATAAAGGGCGACGGAAGGAGGTGGAATTGGGAGAGGTCCTTGTAATTTGTTAGAGGTGAGATTCAATATGTGCAAATTAATCCATGGAAGAATGACAAAAGGTTGCTCGAAACCTGTCAGGAAATTAAAGGCTGCATTCAGAACAATAAGATTATCAACGCCCACGCTAGACATCCAGTTTGGTATATGCCCCTCAATTCTGTTGTTTGCAAGCTCTAAGACTTCCATTTCATTTTGGCTTTTCAAGAAAATTGGGAACTCTGTCAAATTGCATGCACTCAGTCCCAAGATTTGAAACTTAGGAAAAGTAGCATTAACATAACTACTGCTGACCAGGGATAATTGATTGTACGATAATTGGAGATTAATAAGGGTTTTGGACTGAAGAAAGGAGTCAAATCTCAAGGTGCTATTGAGATTGTTGAAATGTAGCTCAAGAACTTGAAGATTTGGAAGCCAAAAAATAGGCTCTGGAATTGGACCTTGCAATTCATTCTTTGAAAGTTGAAGTTCAACTAATTGGGTAAAATTTCCAAGCCAAAAAGGGATTTGACCAGTAAACTGATTTGAATGAAGCCACAAGTAAGTGAGTCGAGTCAAATTTCTAAAAGAAGGCAGGATGTCTCCGTATGAATTCGTCTCAACCATGCTCAGAGAATTGAGATTGGTTAACTTACAAAGCCAGTACGGAGTGTGAGGGCTGAAATCATTGTATGAAAGTGAAAGATAAGTAAGTTGAAGTAGATTGAAAAAGGAAGAAGGGATATTCCCTGAGAAGCTGTTTTCAGAAAGGTCCAAGACTTCAAGCTTTGTAAGATTACCGATTGAAGATGGTATTTGCCCCCAAAAATGGCATCCACTAGCAACAAAGTTACTCAAAGACTTAAGGTTCCCAATGGAAAAAGGCAGCTGACCGGAGAAATTAGTGTTTTCCAGTCTTAACATCTCAAGTGGGCTATCCTCTTGAAATTCATGAGGAAGATATCCTGTGAGATCTGGATTATGTCCCAAGCTGAGAAGACGAAGATTAGGCAATTGGAAGATACCTGAGGGGAATTCTCCCTGCAAACTACAGTCTCTAAGAAGGAGAGATGATAAAGAAGTTAGGTTTGCCAGGCTCTGAGGGACATGGGAAGAAATGGTGATTCCACTTAGATGAAGTTCAGCCAATTCACTAAATGAATCAATCACATCATTCAGGCTAGGGTTGTGAAGCTTTAATTGATTTTCTGATAGATCAAGAGAATTTAACTTAGAAAGTTGCAATATTTCTAATGGAATTTGGCCAGAAAAGCTTGAGGATGAGAGATTTAAATGTACCAATCCCGACAGGCTTCTAATTCCAGGAGGGATACTTGAAAGATTGAAATTATTATAGGCAAGGTTAAGAGTTTTAAGATGAAAAAGGCGAAAGATGGAATTGCTAGAGTTGATAGATCCATAGAGACAACTACTTGAAAGATCAAGCCCAATCACATGACCTGTGGCAATATCGCAATCAACACCATCCCATGAGCAGCAATTGCTAGATTTCCATGATATGAACTTGGTAGAAGTAGAAGGATCACAAGCATATTTGTCAAAGAAAAGACTTTGCTTGAATTGTAACAAGGAGTAGTAGTTGTCTTCATGGCAAAGTGGCTCCTGAATGGAAGAAGAGTAACAAAGTAGACTCAAGAAGAAGAGCAAGAACAGTGAAGTTGTAGAAAGATTAAAGAGACAGAAATATGGCTCCATGCTTATATTTCTTTGGGTAGAATTGAGTTAGTGAGTTGTTAATTAAACCCACAACTTTCATTTTATAAACAACATTGCTTGACTTCAACTATATCTAGCAGAAGAGTGCCAGCAAGCCATACTTTTGACTAAAGATTGTTGCATTTTCTTGGATTCAATTTTCTCATAAATCCTTTACACTGGTTGCTGAATATTATGAATTCGATTTACACAAGAAAAGTATTTTGCGAATTAAATAAAATTTTGGCATGCTGTCATCAGTCATGCAGGACTTTGGGTCCCATAAGAGACTTTTGGTGCAAATATATCTCAACTAGCTCACATACCATTTTTCTGAACGTTTTAAAATCTTTTTAAGAATCTGATTGGGTCAAATCCATGTCCAAGTACCTTTCAATTATTCAAGACGTCAAAGTAATTACTCCGGCAGTTGCCAAAATTGAAGAAAATTCTTCTTTAAATGGGTTGCTTTTTTTTTTTTTTTTGCAATTAGTCAAGCAAATGAATAAGTTTCACCTATCAACTGTAACTACCGGATTACTTTTTTCAACCATTAAATATGTTTTGGCAAAAACTTGCCTTTTAAATATTAAAAATGATTTATATTTACTATTTAAATATATTATATAATTAACTCATATTTATCATAAAAAATAACGGAATTCCAAGTAAATATATAAAAGTATACAAAACAGGCTAATTGAAATCACATAAACTTGTTGCATATGCATTTTAAATTGACACAATTTTTTAATTTTCAAAAAATGGTTTAAATTTTTTTTATGGTAAACTTGTTAAAATAATCAGACTCTAAGTAAACAAACATAAAATGTTTAATAAGAAATTTGAGCCTTTTTTGGAAAGTTAAAATAGTGTATCAATCTACAGTGTATACGTAGCAAACTTAATTATATGGTTTGAATCAGCTTGCCATTTATACCCATTTGCTTTACTAAATTTTCATTATTTTTAGTGAAAAATTTAAGCCAATTATACAATAGCAAGAGCAATTTTAACTGAAAAATATACTTAAAAAATAAATATGCATAATATATAATAATCAATCCTCTTTTCCCTAAAATAATGCTCAAGCGGTCATAAAGTTGAGCTTTTTTTCTATTTGTGTCAAATTGCAATCTAATTTCATTTTTAAGATAAATATAGTTTTTTAAATGCATATTAAATTTTTATTAATAATATAAAAAATATATGATATAAATAAAATTATAAAATTTTAAAGTATATAAACCATAAAAAACTAATGAAGTTATTGAAAAATAATTTTTGATTTTAGAGACACACAGGAGCTACAGTTTTAAGATAGAAGTTAAAAAGTAAACATAGTTAGTTGTTTAACTTTTACCGTGCCCCTATTAACGTGTCTTATTGATTATGAAAAATATTATAAACTAATATTTCTTACACTATATGATTTATAGTTATAATATTGATTAAATCTTCCTAGTTTGTGTAAAATTAGAATTATTACATTCAATTCCTTCAAAGACATTTCATCAGTATAACCGAATACGTGGTTTTAGTTTGGTTTGCAAAATGAATATTAAATTCATCTTTGTAAAATGAATAAAAGTATAACATATGGTTTGCAAGCTTGCAAAAACAAGATCGCATTAAGATTGATCTCTTCACTCGGTACCCTGCAAAGTCCACATTAATAATAATTCTCCTTTACACATTATGGCTGAAACAGAATTTTCTATGCAGGATATTAATTTTTATTGTACCAATTATTTTCAAGGAAAAGATTAAGTGCACGTAACTTCTTCATGAAAAATTGACTCATTTTAAGGGGCTAAACAGCGGTCAAATATTTGCCTAGATTATATGTAGGCAAGTTTCATATCCCTAGCCAGCAATGTATATATATTCATGTTAGCTACTATTTCTGTTTCTTTTTTTTTTCTTTTTTTTTTTCAATCAACTTTATATAAGTGATAATATATTATTGATTCAATTTATAAAATTTGTCGAGATTGAGTCTAGGTAAAAACTCTAATAGTAATTTCATGATTTTTATGGGATTTGGTTTACTGATAATATTTTTAAAAATCATGCTTGACTAAATTGATTAGTGCTAAATAAACTAAGAAATATATTTGTTTTTAGGGAAAAGGGGCAAATTTGCCGCTCAAGTTCATCAAGTTTGTAAAAAAATAACAACAAACTATATCTATTAGTCCATCTGGATAGAGATTTTAGTCATTTATACATACCTATTGAGTAATTTTTTTACTTTCTTTGTTCACACCATATACTGCAAACTGTTAATGAGTTGAATTTAAAGAAATATTGAAATTTAATACATTCGTTGGAACAATTTATTTTTTATATGTATGGAGTAGATAGATATGATATCACATGCTCAATAATTGATGGAATGCTAAGAAATTATCAATGGACCATCTATTTTTACAGCTGATCACTGCAGAAGTAGGTTGAAATTTAAAAACATTATATTTATTAGCTTAAAAACATTATATTTAATTGACTCTTCTTCCTAAGAAATTACTGTATTCCTTTTCTCTCCTTCCCAGCAAATCCTGAAACCTACCAATACTATACAAAAGACAGAAAAAAAAGGTCCCCACACGGATGTCCGACTTCTGGTCCCCACACACAGAAAATGAATTTGATATTTGACTTCTGCGATGACTTAGAAAATTGCTACGTGTTAGCTCGAATGGATGGCTGAGATTAAATGTATAGAAAATTTTGAATTTGATTCATATTAGTGACAACGATTGCATAATATATTTTTTCCTTGTCAAGATGGATGGCTGTAATATTCAAAGTCATTTCCAAGAATAGCACCATCACCCACGAAATGGCTGCAATATGTATGTATGTATATGTATATGGCTCGTCAGATTGTGTCTATATAAATTAAATCAAATAGAAAGCAATTAATTGCAAATTACACGCCAAATACTCAAGAATGAAAAACTTCTCCATGGTATGCCTTCTCTTAGCTGCAATGCTCATTATCTCCTCCTCCTCATCAGCTGTTGCTCGAAAATTACATGAACGTAGTAAGAAAAATATTTCTTCTTAATCAACTTTGCATTTCCAATTCATTCTTTTGAATTACATCACTTTTTGTACGAGTTCATTTGTTTTTACTTAGAATATCTTATTTATTTATTTTATGAATATCATCCCTAGAAGTGATGAAATGTTTGGAAAATAAAATAGGTTTCTGATTATGTATTAATGGTTGCAAGGAATCGTTCAAGTATATTGCGAATCAGGTGATACTTCAACCGATTATACCAGAAATATACAGGCTAACCCAGCACCACCACCACCACGTTTCTGCATTTCACGGCCTAAGAGACCGCCATGTTCCCCCGGGGTTCGTTGCTAGGCCGAAAATGATCCCATTTCAGCCTGAAGTTTAATTAATTTGTACCTACTTGATTGTAATAAGAATGTAACATGATCTCAGAGTTTGAATTGCAATCCGTGTTGTGGTCTCCAGTTTTGACTACATTTGTGTACGATAAAATAAATAAGAGTACGAATGAACCCAAGTGATGAATTTCGATAGAAACTTTGCCACTTTTTTTTTTTTCACGTTTTACTTCTTTTCATGTTATTTGAACAAAAATTATGTCATTACTGAATAAATATAATTGTTATCATTTAATTAGATTTTGGTTCAATTTAATGCTAAGTTTTGTTTTTTGTTATTGGTTTGGAGAAAAAAAAAATTGATTTGTAGACATCATGTAAAAATCAACTATGGTAATATGGTATTCTTTTGTTATAAAGAATTGAAATAATTCACTTTTTCTAAGTTTCATATATTTATTTTTCACAACCATAAATATTTACAAAATTTCCAAGAAAAAAATACATTAAAATTCCTATCACCAATCCACAACCATATCCCATCAACACCACTTTCCAATTAAATTCAAAGGGAGTGTCTGAATCTCGATTTTTTGATGATGGAAAATCCAAACTAACCCCACAAAATTTTTGCTTAAAGGACTCCCACAAGCCCCTGGATTTTCAGAAAATGAATCGCTTTGGAATGTATGAAATTGGTTGATTTGTGGAATTGTTCCTGTCAGGTTATTGTGAGAGACATTAAAGAATGAAAGAAAGGTAAGTTGTGTGAGTTGCATAGGGATTTCTCCTGACAGTTTGTTAAGAGAAAGGTCTAAAGCTTCAATATACGGCCCATCAGAATGTTGTTGGAGAGGTTCAACAATTGAACTTCTTTCAGACTCCCGATCACTTCAGAAATTTCACCCTCAAATCAATTACTCTAAAGATCAACATCAACAAAGAATTCAAAGATTTTCTCATAAACCATGTATGTGCCTTTGTTTATCAAGCTTATAGAATACATATAATAACTAGTCTAGGAGAGGTTGAAAGTTTGAAAACTTGTGTTTGCTTCCATGTATATCAAGCGGCCACTATCAACACTTCTCATGGCAATCCAATTCCTGAAGTATTCTGATGGTAACTTGCCAGTAAAATTTTTGTTAGAAAGGTCAATGATCTGCAATCGGTTAAACTCAAAATTATTTAGAGTTTTCCCAATTGCACCATGCAATTTATTAGATCTCAAAGTGAGGACCCTAAGAATACCCAACCAAGAAGGGAACACATCTTCTATCTGATTCTTCCCAAGATTGAGGATTTCTAGCTTGGAACAGTTTGTTAATGACCTAGGCACCTTGCCTTGACGTTTGTTTTGACTGAAATCCATCACCTTTAATCTGCAGCTACTTGTAAACTTGTCAGGAATTTTTCCTGAGAGACTGTTCTTTCGTAAGTCAATAACTGATGCAAGATTGACTAAGTTCCACAAACATGGAGGCAAGTTGCTACTCAAGTTGTTGTTTGACAAATTATATTACGAGTATAATGTGGAAAATATATCAAATGCACTCTAGTGTAAGTCAATATATTTGATTAAATGTATAAAAAAATTCGAATTTGATTCATATCATTGGCAGTCGTTTGCATAGAATTTTTGTATTTCCCTCGAACATTAATGAATATGACAATGCCAGCAAGCCACACTTTTGACTAAGATTGGTTGCTGAATGTTATGAGTTCGATTTACACATGAAAAGTATTTTGCGAATTACATAAAATTTTGGCATGCTGTTATCAGTCTTGCAAGACTTTGGGTCCCATACGAGACTTTCGGAGCAAATATATCTCAACTAGCTCGCGTACCATTTTTCTGAATGTTTTAAAATCCTTTTAAGAATCTGACCGGGGAAAATCCATTTCCAAGTAATTACTCCGCAACTTGCCAAAATTGAAGAAAATTCTTGTTTAAATGTGTTCATGAGTTTTTTTCATGAATTAAGCAAATCAATAAGTTTCACCTATCAAATATGTTTTGGCAAAATTTTTCCTTTTAAATATTGAAATTCTTATATATTAGCTATTTAAATATATTTTTGGATTGAAATTGTCATTACTATTATATAATTAATTCAAATTTATCATAAAAAATAATGGAATTCCAAATAAATAAATAAAAGTACATATAACAGATTAATTGAAATCACATAAACTTGTCCCATTTGCATTTTAAATTAATACTATTTTTTTAACTCTTAAAAAATTGTTAAAATTTTTATGGTAAACTTGTTAAAATAATTAGACTTTAGGTAAATAAACAAAAAATATTTAATAAGAAATTTGAGCCTTTTTTGGAGAGTTAAAATAGTGTATCAATCTATAGCACGCATGTGGCAAATTTATGTGGTTTCAATCAATCTGATATATATATATTTGCTTTTCTAAATTTTTATTATTTTTAGTGATAAATTTAAGCCAATTATACAATAGTAAAAACAATTTTAACTCAAAAACATACTTCAAAAACAAATATGAAACTTTATAATGATTCAAGCCCCTTTTCCCTGAAATAATGCTCAAGTGGTCACAAAGTTGAGCTTTTTTTTTTTTCCTTTTTGCGTCAAATTGCAATCTATTTTTTAAGAGTAAATATAGTCTTTTTTTAAATTCATATTAAATTTTTATTAATAATATAAAAAGTATATGATGCAAATAAAATTTTAAAATACATAAACCAATAAACCATACAAAACTAATGAAATTATTGAAAAATAATTTTTTATTTTTTTTTACGAAAACCATTTATAATAGTTATATATCATTAAACCTAGCAAAATTTTTCCAAACCCAAGCCAATCTAAATAAATATACATTGGATCAACCCAAAATTGATCCATTTTATTTTTCAACTCAACCCAATATCCATTGGGTCAGCCCAAAATTGACTCATTATATTTTTCAACCCATTCGGTCATTACCCAATGGATGAGGACTGTAAATTACATCGTGGCAACAATTTTCAAGAATTTTTTTATTTTTCTTTTTCAGTCAAACTGATAATATTTAAATTTTAGAAAATGTTAATTGTATAATTTACTATTTTACTGTTATATTTGAAGAAAAAATTAATAGAGTAAAAATATATTTATACTGAATTAATAAGAGAATATTTTAATAAATTATAATTGGTATTATTTTTTTTCCATTTCATATACATCTTTTACTCTTATATATTTAATACTTTGTTTAATGCTTGTCGTCCAGTTGCAAAAGGTTAAATTAATGTAGGTGATTCAATATATTATTAAAAAAAAGGAATTATACCATATTTTGTGTCGATAAGATAACAGCGATTACTAATCTTGCATGCATTATGCACATTGTATAGTTTTTTTGCAATTATATGGTTGCATTATTCATTAATTTGCTATAGAAATTATTAACAGTTTAACAAGTTTTGGCGAAAACAACTTTCTAAAAGACTGCTTAGCTTGTTTGTCTTTATTTGAATTGTTTTGTAAGTTCATACATCAGCTTGTATGCAGGGAATTTTATTAATATTATAGAGATAGGGTTTAATTCTTGAAATCGTTGGTGAATAGAAAAAGAAAATTGCAATGCGTTGTGGAGATTTTGGTAAGAAACCATGGGTTCATGTGCAAAATACCAAAATGTCGTTGCCTTAATATATTAATCCAATCTATGGGTTAATCCAAATCAATCCAACCCATTTGGATATTGATCCATTTATAATCTATATCTTTTGACCCATTTATGATTCAATCCATTAGTTATCCATCCATTAATGATCCAATCCAAATCCATCCAATCCGTCCATTTGTCATCTCTATATATCATGGACAATTTGATGTTCAGCAAAAAGAAAACACTCAGATCATTTGATGTTTATACCAAAAATTCTAAATAACTTTCATCCAAGAAAAACAATAACTCCCTCAAATGGAAGACAGAAAGATAACAATCTCCAAATCATGAAAACAAACTTCCATATCAAAAGTTTCAATTGCTTTCAAATTTAATTAACACAATTTAACCAAATTTATCATAACACAAATAAAATTTGGACAAACAAAAAACTGAAATTTAAGATCATATTTCAGTTTATTGAAACAAAAATGTGAAATAAACTAAAATAATCAAAGACACACAAAATTAAGAATAATAAAAATTTTTAGATCTATATCAATTTAAAAATTATTTCGAAGAGAACTGAAAATTTTTTTAAAAAATAACACTTATAAAATTGATAAAAAATTTTGCTACTCAAATAAAATTGATAAAACAAAAAATAGGAACAACGCTGCCGTTTGCAGATGAACTGTTGGAATTTATATGGAGAAAATAAAATCATAAAAATTATTGATTTTAAAGACAAAAAGAAGCTAGAGTTTTAAGATGGAAGTTAAAAAGTAAACATAGCTAATTGTTTAACTTTTACCGTGCCCCTATTAACCTGTCTTATTGATTACGAAAGATATTATAAACTAATATTTCTTATCCTAAATGATTTGTAATTGTAGTCATATTAATTAAATCTTCCTAGTTTGCGTAAAATTAGGATTATTAAATTCAATTCCTTCAAACACCTTTCATCAATAAAACAGAATACTTGGCTTTAATTAGAATCAATTTCACATATTGTCACTAAATTTATAATTTATTATCCGAAAGTACCTAATTTTTTTTCATGACTTAAAAATCACCGAACTTATCATATTTTTGTATAAAAGTCATGTTCATCAATTTTCGATGAGAACTCTTGCCAGATTGATGACATGACATGTCACGTTATATGTCTGAACACACGTCGCACGTCACATATTTGGATCAATTTCACCTACTATTATTGGACTTACGACTTATCACCAAAAAAGTAACTGATTTATTTTTCGTGACTTGAATGTCACTGAACTTATCACTTTTTTGCAAAAAATCCATTTTGATTGGATACACATGGAGATGAATTTGACACGTCATCAACTAATGTATCATATTTGATACATAAACAGTCAAATCACCGTCATCGGTTAATGTATCATATTTGGCACGTCAACAATCCATGTATGTCCATAGCTGATAACGTTCATAGCTAATGTGTCATAACTGATGATGTGGCAACAAATCCATTTTAATGTGTATCCGATCAAAATGAATTTTCTGTAAAAAAATGATAAATTTAGTGATATTTAAGTCATGAAAAATAAATCAATTAATTTTGGGTGATAAGTCGTAAGTTCAGTGATCGTGGATGAAATTCATCCAAACATGGGATGTGCCACGTGTATCTAGATATATGATGTGGCGTGCCATATCATCAATCCGGCAAGGTTCCTGGCCGGAAACCGGTGAACATGACTTTTAAGTAAAAATGTGATAAGTTCAGTGATTTTCGGGTGATAAATCATAAGTCCAATGACTATAAATGAAATTGACTCCTTTAATTTAGGTCTCTTACTCCCCTGCCCCTGTAAAAAGAAAACTGAAATATTAAATTCATATTTGTAAGGTGAATAAAACTATAACATATGGTTTGCAAGCCTGCAAAAACACGACCGCATTAAGATCGATCTTTTCACTCGCTACCCTACAAAGTCCACATTAATAATAATTCTTCTTTACACATTATGGTTGAAATAGAATTTTCTATGTACGATCGATATTATATTTTATTGTACTTGTTATTTTCAAGGAAAAGATTAAGTGGACGTAACCTCTTCATTAAAAATTGACTCATTTGAAGGGGCTAAACAGCGATGAGATATTGGATGGAAAATTCTTGCCTAGATTATGTGTAGGCAACACTACATGAAAAATTCATTTTCCTCACGAAAATTCGCTATGCAATGGAGTGAAATTTCTTAGAAAAACTAAAATGCTGACGGAATTTAGCAATAGAAAAAAGGTGTAGGAGAACCGTTTGTAGGCACCTTTACCGACAAAAAATATAATCCGTTGGTAATTCAGTTGGGAGGTGGAGACAAAAAAATTGTCATCATTTGCCTTATTTACCGACAAAATTAAATTTCATCATTAATTTTACGGACGGAATTTTACTTTTTTAAAAAATTTTATCGATGGAAACCACAATTTCGTAGGCAAATTTTTGATGGAATGGTATATTCCATAGGTAAATTTAGCAACTATTAATATATTTTGTCGGTAAATTTACCTCATTTTAAAAAATTTCGCAACGATATTATCCGTCACTATTCCGTCACTAACAATATCTAATAATTCAAGACATACAACTTTCAGAATAATAATAATAATATTATTAATAATAAAGTCTAATAATATATTATCTAAAATAATAATTAAATTAAACTAAAATCAATTAAACCAATTAATGGTGAATGAATAATCCTCCCTTGATCCTCATAGATGATAATTAATCATGTTTCTCGGTTCAAATTGGATAACTTAATATTAAGGAAAACCAAGGTATTTCTCAATTATATAAGAGAGTCCAAAATCAAATATATCAACTTTATTTGACAAGTTGTCATTAGCTTTGAATAACAAAAAAGAAAAGAAAAGAAATCGAATAAAAAATCATCAAATCATTTACTAAGTTTCCAGAGAAATGAGTAGAAGCATTTCTAGAAAATCAATCAACTATGGATAATTATATAGGAGAGAGCCAACGAAGTCAATATAAATTTGGATGGAATGGAGCGTACGAGGAGATAAATAGCAGAAACACTACAAGAGTTAGGATTTTGGGAGAGGTTGAAAGAGGGCAAACCCTAACGCATGTATGGTTGGGGAAGCATATACATTTACTAAACTTTCCTCCTACTGAAATTTATTTTCAACTCTTTTTGACTCAGAAATCCATAGGGACGAGCAATACCGCAATTCTCAATTGTTTCAGTTCAGTTATATGATTAACCAAATTTTCAATTTTATCGTAAAAAGCTAGAAATTGTTTTTAAAAAGTGTACAAAATATAAGAATAAAATAAAAAGATCTAATGGAAATAAAATTACAAAATTGAAATATATATATATATATATATATACAACCCTAATATTGCCTATATATATATACATACAACCCTAATATTGCCTAACATTACTAATACTACTGTTGAAAAATAAAATTCAACTCAAAATACATATTCCAATACAATCCAGAAGGAAATTCTCATCTTTCATTCACATCCATTCTATATCAAACTTCTTTAATAAAATTATCCCATCCAAATCCATCACCTAAATGATGCAAGGTTGGTGCTTGATTGATTTTTATTCTTGTATAGTAAAAATAAAAAACTAATCAAAGAAGCTTTTGTGTTATTGGTTAATCAAATGAAAATTACATTAGCTCGGTGTATGCGGCCATAAATCATGCAAGGTTGACCCAGAACCTCAAATATATATGTTAATAAATATTGATCAATATCTTAATCACTCAAATTAGACTTTTTATAGACATAGGCAAATCAACTTATCAAATCAAGCTGATATAAACATAGGAAAAACTAAAAACAATAAATCCTATATACGATTAGCTTTCTCAATTAACCAATTAAACCGCATAATTGACAGTAAAAGCTTTTAACAAATTAAATCACCACCCATCATATATCAACAGTAAGAAATAATTTCAAACATTTGATTCTAAAGAAATTGAAACAATTCTTAATACAAAATTAAATCAGAATTAATTTAAATAAAATTTTCAGGAGTAAATTTGGTAGTCATACACCAATTAGAGATGGTTTCCCGCATTATTCCTCGTTTCTATCCTTTACTGAGCTCGCCGGAGCCGCACCGGAGCTTCGCCGGAGCCTTACTGGCATGAATCCGTGAACACCTAAAGGTTGCCGACGTCGGTGGAAGCCCAACGCAGGTAGTCACGCCCTCAACCGCAGTTTGGTTTTACCAGGATCTCACCAAAACAGTCCGCTTCTTTTCTCTGATCCGCTCATCGTCGACGAGTGGGCAAGAACGGAGGGTACTGAAATGTTCACCTTACTCTAGGTGACTCACCAGTGCTACTCATGTCCCCAGTCGCCGTCGCCAGTCACCGGAAGGAAAGGAAAGGAGATTCAACCAATGGTAGATAAAACAGAGATGGGGAAGTTGCAACGTCATTGCTGGTAGACGGGGTGGCGACGTGTTGGTTGTTGACGGTGAGAGGTAGCGGCGGCACAAAGATCGCCGGCGAGAATGCCGGTGTTTGGTTGCAGCGCCTCTCCCGTGCTCTCCCTCTCTCTCCCTTATCTCTTCTTTTTCCTCTCTTCTTTTCTTATTCACTGTCCATTGGGAACTGCTCACCCTTCTTAATTCAACTGCTTTTTTATTTTTGATTTTAATTTATTTTCGACCTTACTTGCCGTGGCTTCGTCTGCTACACTTTGTTGGCTTTTTTATTCCCTTACTTGCCGTGGTGAGTCATTTGCCTCTGACTCTTTTAATATTCCAACTGTTGGAGTGTTTGCTTGATTTGATCATCCAGTAAGATGCAAATATTCTAATAAATATATCTTTAATTTATTTTAATTGATTTACTATTTAATTTTTCCATCTAAAAATGTAGGTATTATAACGAAAAAAATATTTATTTATAATTACATAACTTAATTTCTAATATAATTCATCATTTGTTTTCAACTAACTTTTTATATTTCAAACTACAAAATTAAGATTGTCGATAAAAAAGATACACATTATTTTCCACATGCCGCCATTAATATGATACATGATTTTAATGTATAAAATATGAATTGAGGGTTTTTTTTATACAAAAGATATTTAATTGTTTATTATAAAAAATTGAGGGTTTTTTAATAAAATAGTTAAATAGAAATAATTAAGTAATAAAAAAATTAAGCATTTTCAAATTTTCTTAATTATTTATGTCTATTGAAGTTTTTAATTTAGAATGAAAAAGAGAAGGGGAGCAATTTTTTTTATATAGGACAAATTAGCGATTGAATTGAAATTTTGTAAGTAAATTACCTATAGAATTATTTTTTCGTAGGTAATTTTCCTACGGAATAACTTTTCCGTAGGTAATTTATCGACGGTATTCACTTCCATTGGTAATTACCAACGAAAATGCAATTTTGTTAGGAATTTTTCTATGAAATAGTATTTTCATAGGTAATTTTTCTACAGAATTACTTTTCCGTTGGTAATTTACTAATTACCAACAAAAATGAGTACCATTAGTAAATTACCTATGGAAAAGTAATTTCGTAGGAAAATTACCGATGGAAAATAATTCTATAGGTAATTTACCTACGAAATTTTAATTTTGTCGCTAAATTACCGACGGAATGTTTGAAGCCTAGAAAGGGAAAATAAAAAGGCTTAAATTAAAAAGTTAAAATTTGTGGTGCAAGATGAAAAAGCATAGGTAAATAAAATTGTGAATTAAACAAGTGACAATTGGTAGGCCAATTGCACTTGAGGATAATTGGAGAGAATTTGACATCTAATAATTAAAGGAACTAAGAAAAGCTTATAAATTTAGTAAATGATCTCATTTCACCTTAATTTGTAGTTACTTATAATCCTAATATGATTGTAATAGGATCTTGAGAGTTTAAATCATAGTTAGTTTTGCAGTCTTTAGTTTAAACCTTAAATATATGATCAAGACAATAATTTTGTGTAAAAGTTTAAATGCCCATACTCCAAGCTTTCTCTTAATTAAATAAAGTTGTTACAACATATCATACTTGAAGAAGCATAATAACACCATTATCAGATGCTTCTTGAATTAAATGACAATCAACCTCAATATACTTGGTACATTCATGATAGACTGGATTTGTAACATTTTGAATAGCAATGGTGTTGTCATCATGTAATGCACTACAATTAGATTGTGAGTAATTCAATTGAGAAAGAAAATCACATAACTAAGTAATTTTAGAACATGTTATAGATATTGCACGATATTCTGCTTCAATTGAGGATTTAGAAACTCATTATTGTTTCTTAACTGTTTAAGAGATCAATGCATCACTTGAATATACACATCATCCAGTAGTAGAATGTTGCATATCAGGACAACCAGCCTAATCACTGTCATTGTAACTTATAAATTAAAATGATAAACCGGGAAAAATAGCCTCGATTGCAAGTACCTAAAAGACATTAAATAATTCATTCAACAACTACCAAATGTAAATAATGTGGAGAGGCCATGAACTGATTCACCAAGTTGATTGTAGATGATATATTTGTCAAGTATACTAAACTGCTAACTAGGTATCAATATAATATGGGATCAGATAAAAGATCACCTTTATCTTTACGATTTTTAATATTGACTTCCATCGATGTATCAATTGGAGTTGAATTTTGTAAGCCTGCTAACTGAGTTATATAGTTGAGATACTTGTGTTGATTCACAAAAATACCTTTGTTGCTTTTGTGAATTTCCAGCCATAAAAAATAGGAAAGTGACATCAGATCTGACATATGAAAAGAAGTATGAAGAGAAGCTTTAAGTTGTTCAATTCTAGCAAAATTAGTTCCATTGATTACAATATCATCTATATAAACAAGTAAAAGAACAATATCAGCTAGAGTTTTTTGCAAGAATAGTGAAGGATTATACTTGTTTTGCACAAAAGAGAGATGAAAAAAAGTCTATTAAAAATTCTTAAACCAAGTGTGAGGAGCTTGCTTAAATCCGTGTAAGAAGCACTTCAAATAAAAAACATTATTAGTTGTATTTTTCAAACCCGGTGGAGAATGTATGAAAATATTTTTATTTAAGATCACCATGAAGGAATAATTTTTTGACATCTATCAGATGGATATCCTAATTTTGAGAAGCTACAATAACCAAAATCGTACAAAAATAGTCATTTTGGTAACTAGAGCACAAGTTTCCTTATAAATGATCACATATTCTTGGTAATTTCCAAGTGCCACAAGTCAAGCCTTACACCATTTGAATGACCCATTAGATTTCAGTTTGACAAAGAGCACCAATTTACGGCCAATTTGAGTGATTATAGATGGATAAGATATAATGTTCCATGTGTGATTTTACTACAAAGCATCAAGTTCCTCATGAGTAGCTTTTCGCCAGCGATCAAACTTCATAGCTTTTGAGTAAGATCTAGGAATAGTAATAGATGATAGTGTTACATCTAAAGACTTGTGAGAACCAAATCTCTTAAGAGAATAACCATACCTTTTTGAAAGGTGTATGGTATGAGCAAAGCTTCAAAACTACAGTGGTTTGTTATCAAGGACTATTGGCAAAGAAGACTGTAGAGGACCAGATGTTAGTTTTGAGCTAATGACTCATGAAGAATGTCTTTAGCTTAAAATCATTATTGCTTATCCTTCTATACATAATGCTAGGTTGAAAATGTATGATTGAAGTAAGAGGATTATTATTAACATGACTTTAATAATCCTGAAAAGGAGGAAGAAATGAGTAATAAAAAATGTTTAGAGTGACCCCATAAAAAGGAAAGAAATACGGCTGGTAAAAAAATATAACATCACGAGAAATTCAAATTCTTTGAGTGGTTGGATTAAAACACATATAACCTTTTGGTGTGGTGTATATCTGAAAAAAAACACACGTGATTAATTAAGGAGAGAGTTTTGTGCATTCATGAGGAGGAAAAAGAACAAAAATAACACATCCAAATGGATGGAGATGGGTATATTCAGGTTGCTGGTAATAGAGGAGGAAGTATGGTGTTTGATTGTTATGAACAATCATAAGATTATGATATATTAAATGTATTGTAGTAGTCAAAGCTTTAATCCAAAATTTTAATGGTACAACCAATTCAATAGGTAAAGGGTGAACCATATAAAAAAATGATGATTTTTCCTCTCAGTAACTTCATTTTAATGAGGTGTATATGGACAATTTCTTTGAGAAACAATTCTCTTTTGTTGAAGAAGCTTTTGGAATTTTTTAGACATGGATTCCCCATTTGAATTAGTTTAGAAAATTTTGATGCTTTTTGAAAATTGATTTTCAACCAAAGCTAAGAATTTTTGAAAAGTATCAAAGACTTTTGATTTGCATTACAAGAAATATATCCATATAAAATGATTGTGATCCTCAATAAAGGTCATAAAATACTTGTATTGAGCATGAGATATAACTAGTGAAATCCCCCAGATATCACTATGAATTAAATTAAAACATCGAGAAGATTTTGTTTCTCAAAAAGGAAAAAGAAGAGTTTTACTTTGCCTATTTTGCAACTAGAACAATCAAATTTGATAGGACGAGTTGTAATTTTATTGCTTAGCACTCCTGAATTTAACATGATGAAAGAGTTCTATCATTTGAATATCCTAATTTAACATGCCATAACTTGAAATCAGGTTAAACGAAATAAGAAAATAAAGAAAAAAACACTCATAGGCTGAGCTAGTTTATTAGGATAAAAAAGAAAAAGTTTGCCCCATTTAGGTCCCTTTACTACTGTCTTCCCTAACACCAGTTCTAGCACAGTACAACCAGAAGGACAAAAGTTACTTTGAAATTATTCTCAACCACTTTTCCAATTAAAAGCAAATTAGGTGATAGACCAATAAAACATTTTCATATATGAAGAGGAAGAAATATCACCAGTGACAATGAAGGGAATATGATTCCCATTAGCTGTCTCAATTTGCTTGTTGCAATCATATTTTTTGACATTAAGTAGATTATCGAATGATGGTGTCATATGATTTGAAGCAACCGAGTCAAAAAGAAAGATTTTAAAAAGATATGTATTTTTACCAGTCAAACCAAAGGTAGAGAGAGCTGATATGATCATTTTTTAAACATTCTCTTAGGTAAGAGATGAAACTACAAGTTGAAAAGAATCAATTATTGATGGAGATTTATCACCATATTGGTAGTAATAGTGTGAAAAGCCCAAGGATTACAATTTTATGGACGCTTCCTACATTCAGATATAATATGTCCCTTAATTTTGCAATATATAGTTGCAAAATTTTTTAGAACATTGATTTGTAATATTCCCATATGCCTTACAACTATAACATTGAGTGTTGGTCATAATTCAAACTCTTTTTTTCCTTATGCCGCCTAAGCAACATTAAGAACATTGGTGGAATTTCCTTGTTATTCTAAAATGATCTAAGTTAATTGACATTGCTCTTCCCTTAGTAGTTCATCAAACAATCATCCAAGGATGGAGGAGGAGTCCTAAGCAATAAATTAGAATGCACTACTTCATATTCAAGTCTAAGTTTCACCAATAACTAATCTCTTTGACCAATATGATGAAAAGTTTGAATGGCTTCTAGCTGTAATATCCACAGTGTTAGTCTATTATATCCATAATGTTACAAAGCCCGTGGAATACTCTTGAGTGGATAGATTTTCTTATGTATAATTTGAAATGTCATATTCCAGTTGAAAACATCTAAATGAACTGTTCTAATCATAAATTCTTTTGAGGTAATCCCATATAGCTTTTGATGTCTTATAAGTTCGAAGATTGACAGTAGTGGAAGAGTCAAACTCTTAACTTATGCATCCTTGGCTACCCACTCCGTCAATCGGCTTGCTATCCATACCATCAATAATTTCCCATAATTCTTTCCCTTGGACATAAATTTGAAACTGAAATTCCCTAGCAAAATAATTCTTGCTTAAAAACTTGACACAAGCTATCTTTGATTTTTCCATGATTGCAATCGTAAGAGAGCTGCATAAAAAAAATCACAAAGCCTAAACAAATAATGCCAAAAAAGATTCACAAGGAAGATATAATAGAAGAATTATTCCTCATAAGGCTCTGATAACATAACAAGATAGAATTTTTGTGTAAAAGTTTAAATGCCCATATTCTGAGCTTTCTCTTGATTAAATAGAGCTGTTAAAATCGATCATGTGCCTTAATTAGAGCAAATAATATCCTGTAATTACAATATATCTATTCTGGGAAAGGTATGTATTTGCACAATATATGACCACAATAAAATGATATATAGTTACAGTTGACTATATCTAAACAACTATCATTGACAAAATATATTGATAAAATAAATTATTGCTTGATCATTTTATGTATCAAAATCTCATATAGTTTAATTGTTTGCGATACTATTATATGCACATGGAAGTGACTCTGTTCAGAAATCGTGGAACATTAAACTTTTGAATTTATCTGATAACAATGATGACACTAATAAGACTAAAAGGAAATATAAGAAATCAAAGAAAGTTCTGGATTAATTTTATTAATGGTCATCCAACTTAAACTAAAATAATGAATCGATAAAAATAAAATATTTTGTAAAGCAAAAATAACTCAATTTCAAAAAATTATTCTTAATAGTCATTCAAATCATAATTAATAATGAAAATCATTAGAAATCACTACTTAAACCTTTGCTAACACTCCAACTCAGCGTATAGGAGCGTATGTGTAGGCAAATACATTATCAAACCAAGTAATATATATGTGCTAAATGTTTGTTTGACTTATCATCTCAACACAGTCATCATGTCATATGTTATAGTCTGATGTGGCACATATATATCCTATATGTTTTGATGACGTGTTACCCATATGTGAGCTCATATGCTAAGCTGGTATGCTAGCAGAAATTTCAGTGGTAATTTTTAGTAATTTTTATGGTTGGTTCCATCAAAAGTAACTTTTAAGGATAATTTTTTGAAATTAAGGTTTGTGCTACAAAATGTTTTAAGGTCTAGTTCATTATTTTGGTATAAGTTTTATGATCATGATGAAATTTACTCAAAAGTTCCCAACCAAAAATTTCTAAACAGCCCCTCCCCTTTTTTTTCCTCATAATTTTTAATGTAATTTAAACATTTTCCCTAATTTTTTTTGGTTAAAAATCTATGAACATACACAAAATTTTTGTTCAAATTCCCAAAATTGCTCCCTCTAAATTCTTTTCTTGCAATTTAGTTATATTAATTCAAACTTTTTCACTAATTTATTTGTTAATAGAGGTGACAAATAGATCGAATTGGATAAATTTGGATCGGGTTATAAATAAGTGGATCATTATTGTACCATTATTTATGGGTTATAAATGGGCTAATGTCTAAATGAATTTAGATTGATCCATGAATTTACTATATGTTAGCTCAGATGGATCATTTTGTGGCTCAGATGAATGGCGTTGTGGGCTAGATGAATCGTAATCCATTTGATCCATTTTTTTAATGAAAATAACTCTTGATACAATAACTTGATACTAAAAGAGTTACTATAAAGAAATATTGGTTCAAATGAATCGGGTGGCCATGAAGATTTCTTGCATGCAAGAACCCATGAAGAAAGACAAATTGGGGCCTTCTAATAGGTATGAGTTATTTTATAGATGGATAGTAATTTTCTTTTAATTATGTTCAGAGATCAGTTTTGACATTTTCTCTATTCTTTAAAGTTGAAAGTAAGATGTTTTTTCTTTGTTATACTAATTGATGTTAATTTGCTGATTTATTTATTAATATATATTTGCATATTCCAATTTCCGAATTAAACTAGAATAACTTGACCATTTAATTTAATAAGATATTTATTTGAATTGAATTGCAGAGACACAGTTGCATGTGCACTCTAGTGTTAGTCAATACATTTAATAAAGGGTTAACTATAAATTAAGGTTCAGACTATAGAGTACCTTATAATTTTAGGTCATATCTTTAAATCTTGTAAAAAAAATCTCAACTATAGGGTACCTTACAATTTTGATAATCTGTCACTATTCCATCACTATTGAAGGAAAAATTACCAAATAGCGATGGATACCAAAATTGTAAGGTACCCTATAGTTGAGATTTTTTTTGCAAAATTTTTAGATGAGTCTAAAAATTGTACAATCTCCTATATATAGTTGAGGCTCATTTTTGTAATTAACCCGTTAATAAAATATGCATAAAATTTTGAATTTGAACTCTATACTTTTGACTAAGATTGTTGCATTTTCATGGATTCAATTTTCTCATAAATCCTTTGCACAATGATAGTTGGTTGTTGTATATTATGAATTTGATTTACACAAGAAAAGTATTTTGCGAATTAAATAAAATTTTGGCATCCTGTTATCATTCTTATAGGACTTTGGGTCCCCTAAGAGACTTTTGGTGCCATATACATCTCAACTAGCTCACATACCATTTTTTCGAATTTTTAAAATCCTTTTAAGAATATGATTGGGGAAAATCCGTCTTCAAGTACCTTTAAATTGTTCAAGACCAGTGGCAAAGTCAGGATTTATAATTAAGGGGGGTAAAAATATAAATCCTACTTAAAAAGAATATATATAGCATAAATACTATAAATAAATTATTAAATAAATAAAAATATTCATTGAAGTAAAAAACTTATTTAAACCATTATTGCACCTATTATGTTACACATTAAAATTTCAAAACCATTAAAAGGTTATTTGGATACAATGATACAACGGGGACCTTTTTATCCATTTAAAGAAAAGCTATTCAAATATTCTATAACATGTTTGCTTAATTTGCTTGTACTCTATAAAAAAAAGGTAAAACTCTATATTCTATCTGTTAGTATTATGCATGTACTCTTTTTATCCATTTAAATTATTTATAACTACAAATGCACCAATTAAGGCCAACTAATACAACAGAGTTCATAATGGCATAATACATAATACGAAAACTAAAGAATTTAGGCCTATAAAATTTCTAGAATCAAATGCCCAAACACTGTTAATGTTGCTCTCTATTCACTATGTCTCCTTTATTGGCAGCATTTTCTCTGAATTTTTATTTCTTTCTTCTTTACTAGCTTTCCTCCTAGGATGTGTTTGAATTAATCAGTTATTTTAAAAGCTTTCATCAATTCAAATAGATAATATAAAACCTAATTAGGTTAGTATTTGTTGGAAATTTCATATGTGCTCTCTAAAATGCAAAATATAAAGAAATATTGCAACTATTTAGGAGATATAAAAGAAAAAAAATTGCAAAACTAAATTACAAACCTTTAATTAAGATAACTTTTTGCTGTATTCTTTAATTTATTTTCAAATTTATCTTTTTTTTCTTTAAAAATTCAAAGAAAAATAGAGTTTTGTATGTTTGTTTCAATGAAACTGGGAAGATAAAATGTTTCATTGATCAAAACTTAAGAAATAAGTTAAAGAGAGAGGCGAAAAAAATTTAAGGAGGGAAATTATATATATATATATATATATTAAGCAAATGAAGAAAATTTTTGTTTAAATGGGTTCATGAGCTTTTTTTTCATAAATTAAGCAAATGAATGAGTTTCACCTATCAAAAATTTGGCTTTTAAATATTGAAAATGATATATATTTTCAATTTAAATATATTTTTGAATTAATATTATCCGCACTATTATATAATTGACTCAAATTTGTCACAAAAAATAATAAAATTCCAAATAAATAAATAAAAATACACATAACAAACTAATTGAAATCATATAAACTTGTTGCATTTGCAATTTAAATTGATAATATTTTCTAACTCTCAGAAACTAGTTAAAATTTTTTATGGTAAACTTGTCAAAATAATCAGACTCTAGGTAAGCAAATAAAAAATATTTAATAAGAAATTTCAACCTTTTTTGGAGAGTTAAAATAGTGTATCAATCTACTGTGCATATGTAGCTATTGTGATAATTATCAATTATTTGGATGACTATCAAACTCATCATTCTCTCTATTCTTGTAGAAGTCTACCTCTTCTATTTTGTGCCTATAAATACTCTATTGTGGTTATTCAGTATAGACAATCAATAAGAGAAAATTCTCTATTCTACTATATCTGTTTTTTCTTTAATTAGTTTTACAATACGTTATCAGCACGATAGTCTCTATTAATTATTGGAAGTCGGTGGTTTATAACAACCCAACTTGAAGGAATTAAGAATTATAATTTACAAGATTTAGTAGTAAATTATTTCAAAATATTTTTTTTATGATTAGATTGGATTATTTGTTACATTACTTTTTACACAAGTTTGTTTTATGTATATTTTATTTTGGCTAGCATGAATCTGAAATCACATCTATAGAGTAGAGTGTACTAAATTTTGTTGCTGGTACTTACAACAGTAAAAATTAGGAACACAAAAAATAAAATTATATTTTTAACTACCCTTGAAAATTGAAATTCCAATAAATTGATTTAACTATTCTTCAATTATTTCATATGTTGAAAAGATGAATTGCTGAAAGATAATTTGAAAGTTTATTATTTACCTTAATTCAGTTTTTTTCAAGTGCATAAATTAAGAAAAGAGTTTTTTTTGGTGCAATAAGAGTTTTTTTTTTCACCTAAGACAAATATAAAGTTGGTTTAAGTTTTTTTGTTTGTTTTATATGTTACCTTTTCCCACGTTTTTGTTTTGTTTGTTTTTTCCATGTGCTTTTAATTGCCATAGTTGGATGTCCTTAATTGAAAATAAATATCATAAAGGGTTGGTCATAATTATGCCTATAACAAATTAATAACATTTGCATAAAGCCATATATGTTTAAATTAATTTTGTGTGATTTAATTTTATTTATTAATTTTTTATAATTTATTTATAGCCTAATTTTAATTTTTTTTAAAGTGTAGTGCATTTATAATGTCAAATCTTACGAAACTTGAGTTTATTGCCTTTGATATTTTTGGAAAAAATTATTTTTCATGGGTACTTGATGTCGAAATTTATTTAAATGCTATGAATCTTAGAGATTCTATTAAAGAAGAAAATGAAGCATCCCTGCAGGATCGCGCAAAAGCAATGATATTTTTTCTGCATCATTTACATGAAGAATTAAAAACTGAATACCTCACTATTAAAGATCCATTAATTCTTTGGAATAATTTAAAGGAGATGTATGAACATCAAAAAACAATGATCCTTCCTAAAGCTCGATATGATTGGATAAACTTGCATTTGCAAGATTTTAAAACTGTGAGTATAATTTAGCCCTATTTAAAATTAGCTCTCAATTAAAATTATGTGGAGAGAAAGTTACTGATGAGGATATGTTAGAAAAACATATTCAACTTTTCACGTCTCAAATGTGCTCCTGCAACAGCAATATTGATAGCGTAGGTTTAAAAAATATTCTGAATTAATTTCTTATTTGCTTATGGCTAAGCAAAATAATGAGCTTTTATTAAAAAACCACCAATCTCGCCCAACTGTTCATCTCCATTCCCTGAAGTGAATGCAACATTTTCTCAAGGTCATGGAAGAGGTCGTGGTTAGAAAAAGTTTTTTGGTTCCAATCATCCACCACGTTCTGAAAACAAAGGTACGAAAAATAAATGGATTAAAAGTGAGGAAAATTCTGAAAAGAAGATACGAAACCATGATAATATTTGCTATAGATGTGGAACAAAAGGGCATTGGTTTCACTTATGTTGCACTCAAAAACATCTTGTTGATCTTTATAAGGCATTATTAAAGGCTAAAGGCAAAAATGCTAAAGTAAATTTTTTTGAACCAATTGATATTGCTTATGATAATGAACCTTTAAATGTTAATTTTGATGTCTCAGATTTTTTTAAGGATGACAAAATTGATCATTTTATTAGAGATGGAAATGTCCATTAAAATTAGATTGATTTTTGGAACAATTTTATGTTTATTTGATTAGGTTTATTATTTTCAAACTCAATGTTTTTTTATTTTTAATAAGAGTTCAAGTTTATTTAATTATACATGTCTTTTGTTTATCATTTTTAAAATATATCTTTTTATGTGTTAATAGATAATACAAAATAATCTTGATGTTATGGAGGCCGACATATGTTTAGTGGACAGTGGTACAACTCACACCATTCTTCGTGATAAGAAATATTTTATACAATTAATATTAGCTGAAATTAATGTTAATACAATTTTTGGTTCTGTAAATATAATTGAAGGCTCTGAAAGAGTCCAAATTATGCTTCCAAATGGAACAAAATTATATATTGATGATGCATTGTATTTAAATAGATTTCGAAGAAATCTACTAAGTTTTAAAGATATACTTTGTAATGGATATCATATCGAAACGACAAATGATGAAAATATCGAATATCTAGATATTACATCCATAAAATTGAACCAAACTTTCATATTAGAGAAACTTTCAAGTTTCTCAACATGATTGTATTTCACAAAAATAAAAATGGTTGAATCAAATTATATGCATCGAAAGTGCTCAGACCCTAAAATGTTCATACTTTGGCATGATCACCTTGGTCATCCCGGTTCAATCATGATGTGACATATTATTGAGAATACAAGTGGACATGGACTTAAAGATCAAAAGATACTTTTATCAAATGATTATTTTTGTAGTTATTGTGCTCAAGGTAAATTGATTGTGAGACCCTCACTATCTAAATTACCTTTGGAGTCTCCTATTTTTTTAGAAAGGATACAAGGAGATATTCATGGCCTAATTCATCCATCTCGTGGACCATTTCGATATTTTATAGTTTTGATTGATGCTTCAACTAGATGGTCTTATGTCTGTTTACTATCATCCCATAATGTTGCTTTTGCTAAATTTCTAGCTCAAATTATAAAGCTTAAGTCAAGTTTTTCTGATCATCCCATTAAAATAGTTCGTTTGGATAATGCAGGTAAATTTACTTCAAAAGCATTTTATGATTTTTGTATGTTAATAGGAATTGATGTTCAACATTCCATTGCACATGTTCACACTCAAAATGGTTTAGCTGAATTTTTTATTAAATGTTTACAATTAATTGCTAGACCTATGCTCATGAAATCAAAACTTCCTGCATCTGCTTGGGGATATGCTATAACTCATGTTGCATCCTTAATTCGTATTCGACCATCTACATACAATAAGTTTTCACCTTTACAACTTGTTTTTGATTAACAACCTAATATATCTCATCTTAGAACTTTTGGTTGTGCTGTATATGTCCCCATTGCTCCCCCTCAATGAACTAAAATGAGTCATCAATGTCGTTTAGGTATCTATGTAGGTTTTGATTCTCTTTCTATTATCAGATACCTTGAACCTTTAATTGGTGACCTTTTTCGAGCAAGATTTTTAGATTGTTAATTTGATAAATTGGTTTTTCCACCATTAGGGGAAGATAAAGAAAAAAGGCTAAAAACTCAGGAAATTAGTTGGAACACACCAACTTTGTCAAAATTTGATACACGTACAAATCAATGTTAACTTAAAGTTCAAAGAATATCTCATTTGCAGAATGCAGCAAATCAACTGCCTGATATCTTTATAGACACCTAAAAGGTCGCCAAATCATATATTCCAGCTGCAAATGCCCTTGTACGATTAAATGTCCTTATAGGTCATCTTAGGGCTATAACAACAAATGAATCTAGTTCACGCTTGAAGCATGGTAGACCTATTGGTGCAAAAGATATTGTTCCTTGAAAGAAGAGAGAAATAAAAAATCATCCAACTGATCCTCCTGAAGAGGCCAGAAGTAACTCGAATACACAAACTTCATATTTCTAGTGAAACAACCCTAAAAGTGATTTCGATACAGGTGAATAATGAGATCTCACTAAAAACTATAAATATGTTAAAAAGAGATGAAATTATTATTGATAATGTATTTGCATATGCAATTGCTTCTAAAATAGCAAATGATGATGAGCCTGAGCCTAAAATTGTATAAGAACGTCGACAAAGAAGTGATTGGCCAAAATGAAATGAGATGATTCAGGATGAGTTAGATTTTTTAGCTAAACGTAAAGTATTTGGACCAGTAGTCCTGACACTAGAAGATGTCAAATCAGTTGGATACAAATGGGTCTTTCTAATAAGAAAAATGAGTTGAATAAAGTTGTAAGATATAAGGCTAGACATGTAGATAAAGGTTTCTCACAAAGACCCGGTATAGATTATGAAAAGACATACTCTACAGTTATGGATGCAATTACATTTAGATTTTTTATTAGCTTAGCAGTCTTTGAAGGACTTGACATACATCTAATGGACGTAGTTACAACTTATTTATATGGGTCATTAGATAATGATATTTATATGAAAATCCCTGAAGGATTTAAGATGGCTAAAACATATAATCAAAAGAATCGACAAATGTATTCTCTTAAACTTCAAAGATTTTTATATGGCTTAAAGCAATTTGGACGCATGTGGTACAATCGTCTAAGTGAATACTTAGTAAAGAATGAATATGAAAATAATTCTATTTGTTCTTGTGTTTTCATTAAGAAAATAAATTCTGGATTTGCTATAGTTGCAGTTTATGTTGATGATTTAAATATGGTAGGGACTCCTGAAGAAATCTCTGATACTGTAAATTATTTGAAGAAGGAATTTGAAATGAAAAATCTTGGAAGAATAAAATTTTGTCTTGGATTTTAAGTTAAATATCTATCAATTAGGATTCTTTTACATCAATCATCTTATATAGAGAAAATTTTAAAACAATTTTATATGGATAAATCTTATCCATTGAGTACTCCAATGATTGTTCGTACTCTTAATGTGAAAAAGGATCCTTTTCTTCCACTAGAAAATGATGAAGAAATCCTTGGTCCTGAAGTACCATATCTCAGTGCAATAAGAGCACTTTTATATCTTGTAAATAGTACTAAACCAGATATAGCTTTTGCAGTTAATCTGTTAGCAAGATTTAGCTCTGTTCTTACTCGAAGGCATTGGAATAAGGTGAAACATATCCTACGTTATCTTCGTGGCACTTCTGACATGGGTTTATTTTTTTTCAAAGGAATCAAAGTCAAAAATAATAGGATATGCTGATGTTAGGTATCTCTCTGATCTTTATAAAGTTCGACCACGAAGTGGTTATGTCTTCACATATGGTGATACTGCTATTTCATGGAGATCTGTAAAATAGACTATCACTGCTACATCATCAAACAATTCAGAAATTTTAGCTATTCATGGAGCAAGCCGCGAATGTGTATGGTTAAGAAATATAGTTCAGCATATTAAAGGAGCATGTGGATTAATGATGGAGGATAAATCAACAATATTGTACGAGGATAATGCAGCGTGTATTGTACAAATCAAAGGTGGCTACATAAAAGGTGATAGAACCAAACATATTTCATCAAATTTTTTCTATGCTCATAAACTTATAAAGAATGGTCGAATTGATGTTTGCAAAATTCGCTCAAGTGACAACCCAGCAGATCTTTTCACCAAAGCTTTGTCGACTTTGATTTTCAAAAGACATGTGCAAAGTATTGGAATGCGTAAGCTTAAGAAAATATTATGATTGTTGTATTTTTTAGGGGAAGTTAATTGCCTATGAATACTGTATTCTTTTTCCTTCGCTATATTTTTATCCCCCTAGATTTTTCTTAGCAAGGTTTTAACGAGACATATTTATAGTACATAGTCATCTAAGGAGAAGTATTGTGATAATTATCAATTATTTGGATGACTATCAAACACATTATTCTTCCTATTCTAGTAGAAGTCTACCATACAAAACTAATGAAGTTATTGAAAAAATAATTTTTAAATTTTTTTGACATAAACAATTGATAATAGTTATAAATCACGGATGACAATTTGACTTTAAGTAGAAAACTTAGTTTATTTATTGTTTATAGCAAAAGTTCTAAATAACTTCCATAAAAAAAAAAGACAATAACTTCCATTGGAGAAGACAAATAACTTCAATCTGGAAAGATAACAATCTCTAAATCATGAAAACAAACTTGCATATCAAAAGCTTCAATTGCATTCAAATTAATTTAATTAACACAAATTAACCAAATCTATAAGAATATAATACAAATAAGTAGGGGTATACACGGTACGGTACAATTCGAAAATTTATAAATCTCCGTATTATCTTGAAATTTTGGGAATTTTAAAAATTAAGTATTGTAACTGTCTTAAAAATTCGATACAATTCGGTATAGTTCTATAAAAATTCGATATAGTTCGGTACGATTCTTCTATTCTTTCGATACAAAACAATTGAGTACAGTACAATTCGGAACTTCAGATAAATCAATAATAAATACAAATACAATTAAAATATCTCAACGAGGATAATTAAAATTTAAGTCAAAATACATTACTTAAAAATCAACATTCAACAGTCTTCCTTTGCATTATGCTGACATTGAATTCAGAATCTTGAGCAATATCTAAAAAAATACAGATTTTAAATAATTAGATCACCAAAAAATATAAACATTAAATAAAAATTTAAAAAAAATTATGCAAATATAATAATTACCCGATTCAAATTTTTTATATTCTTCGATCGATGCCTCTGAAGCCAAAAATATAGTCGATCTCAACCGATTTTGACAACAAATGAGAACCTCGACTGTAATCGGAGTTAAAGAACTTCTAAATTTGTCTAAAGTCCTTCTTCCAGTGCTAAAAGCTGATTCAGAAGCTACAGTTGAGCACTGAACAACCAAAACATCTCTGAAAACCTTAGCCAAAATTGGATAATTTGGCTCATTTATCTTCCACTAGCTCAAAATGTCAAAATCAGGAGAATTTTTTATTAATTTATCGATCAAATAAGTATCCAAATCTCCTTGAGATACAACTTGCTCATTATCTTCATTTTCCAAAAACCATGCATCAATATTATCATCAATATCATCAAAATTAGGTGGTAGGACTACAATTTGATTAACATTAACATCTTTCAATTTTTTATGTTCTTCTATCAATCCATTCAAAGCAATTTTTACTTTAGAAACTAATTTCTCCATCTCATTCTCACCATAAAAAGCTATGTATTTTGAAACTAGAAATTTCATTTTAAATCTAGGATCCAAAACCACAACTATGAAAATAATGACATTCATCTTATTAATCGAACCCCAATACTTATCAAATTTCAACTGCATTTGTTTCCCTATTTCTATCAAAAAATCATCACCACTAGTTTGAGAAGAATGCAATAAGTTCAAAATATGCACAATCTCTGGAAAATATAAGTTGAAAGTTGAATATAATGATCCAGACAATTTGTAAGTCACATCATAAAATCGCTTCAGAAATTTTGTGAGAGTTGTGAGTTGTTTCCAATTACTCTCAGTCAAATAAGCAGGCCCAAACTCAATGAAATATTTGCTATCCATATCCTCCAACTTATCAAAAACTTTTTGATATCACAAAGCAATATCTAACATTAAATACATTGAATTCCACCTAGTAGGGCAATCTATGATCAAACTTTTCATGTATACGATATCTACTGCCTCACAAGATTTTTTAAAAGAATATAACCTTTGAGGACTACTTCTAATATACTTGATAACATCTCTAATCTTTTTAATAGATTCATCAACATCATCACATTTGAGCCCATCTTTCACAATTAGATTTAAGATATGAGCACAACATCTCATATGAAAAGTTTCACCACCCAAAACAAAATGCATCTCTCTTGCTTAATTTATTTTTCAACTGTTGAATTTTAGTATCATTAGATGATGCATTATCAGCAGTTATACACATCACTTTAGTCAAACCCCAATCATCCATACAATTATCAACAACAACACCAACATTACTTCCTTTGTGGCTTTTAACAACACAAAAATTCAAAATTCTTTTCTGCATCTTCCAATTTGAATCAATAAAATGTGCAGTTAAACACAAATATGATACATTTTGAATGCTAGTCCAAGTATCAGTTGTCATTAAAACTCTTTTACATTCAATTTTAAGAAAATATTTCAATTTCTCTCTCTCCTTCATAAAAAGAGTGCAACATCTTCTAGCAATAGTCACTCTAGATGAAATTTTAAATTCAAGACAAATCGCTTAAATGAATTCCCTAAAACCCTCATGTTCAACAAAATTAAATGGTAGTTCATCCTTAATGATCATTCTAATTAAAGCTTATGTACAAGCTTCTTGATCAAATTTTCAATTAACTAATGATGTATTATTACCGGACCCTACAAAACTCAAAGTTGTTTATGACTTATCCTTATTTTTAAATGCAGCCACTAACTCTTTTTTATTGGAAAATTTTTTGCAACTTTCCCTTAAATGTTTCCACAATCCTGAAGTGCCTAACTCACTCCTTCCTTGGTAATCTTTACCACACCACTTACATTTAGCTCTTCCCGTTTCATTACCGTTAGCATCTAACAATCTATCAAAATGCTCACAAACTTCAGACGAGCTTTTTTTACTTGTAGGCATACTAGGAGAAGTAACATTACTTACTTAATTTAGAGTGCATATGATTCCATTGGTGGGACAGCAAGCGGAGAACCCATAATCTCATCGATCGATTCCACTCTCTCATTTGAATGGTTTCTTTTATTTAATGAAAAAGAGTTACTGAAGCTAGAAGTTTTCCTCATTTTTCTCTGAGCCAATTCTGCATGCAACAAAAGCAATCATCATTACTCTTAAGACATACTTAATTCTGAGCCAATTTTACATGCAACAAAAGCAATCATCATTACTCTTAATACATAAGAAATAAAAACATTGCAAGAATTGGCTTCTATAAACATTACAAAAGCAATCATCATTACTCTTTAATGTTCATCAATAGTTCTTCAACAAACACAATTTAAAAAGAAAAAAATAAAAATAAAATCAATAATTTTGTCTTAACTTGCAGGTTTTCTTTGTTTCCTCATATTTCTTCTTTATATTCAGTGTGCTTTAAGCTTAAAATTACAATTAGCTTTTATTATTGGAGTTACTTGGATGGAACAAATCAGTTACTGGATATAAATCTAAAAAATAGATCGACCTCATGTATGTGCATGTGCAACAATTCTGTAGCAAAACCATTTTTTGACTAAACTTTTTTGTTTCTAATGCTTTTGACCTGCTTGCTTACGTAGGTGAAATAAGCATAAATAGAAATATGTTAGAACAGATAATGAAGTACTGGATCTGGCAGGGCATTGCAAAGGCCCTGTTCAATCTCATTCACAAAACTAAGTAAGAAACTTCATTATAAATCCACGAAAAGCTAGCATTTGTAGCCAAAACAGAAGAAGAAAAAAGAGCACACGTACACGCATGCAAATTGCATTGCACAGTCTCCCTACAAGTCTTTTCCCCTTTATAAGCAACCAAACGGAAAAGAAAAGGCCATCACTTCCAACTATACAAGGTACAGAACAATGGAACCTATACAGAGGGGATGATGCTCTCTTATCTATTATTAACTTACAAAATTGTTGGGTTTTACATGCAAGTGTGTTTGTAAATTGGTGAAAAAAATAAAAAACGTTAAAGGAACAAAGAAGTAAAATGAATAAACTATTTACACTATCTGCCCAAAAAATACCAGAAACAAGATGTGAAAATTTGTCATGACATGTAAGTCATGAGCTATGCATTAGCTATAGGTTAATGGCATCCCACTTTATGCTCCCATATCAAAGTAAAATCAGAGCACCGCAAACCACAAAGCAGAGAGGGAATTCTGACTTGCATACACAAAAGGTCAGGAAGTTACAGAATTTTGACTTTTTAGCTGCTATCCGAAACGTTAAAAACTTTGCAAGCACCTCGTTACATTTACGACTATGATGATGTGATGATGATGAAGAAGAAATCAGTGAATAAGAGGTTTACATACTCGTCTCCTATCTGCCTCTTCTCAATTTGAGATATATCATAATAACGTAATGCAGCTTCTAAAACTTCCTCTTCAAATCCAAAATCCTAGCATAACAAACCTAAACCGAAGTAGAAGCTAACAACCAACTTAAGAAAATAATAAAGTTCACGTCACACGCTAGCCATTGAAAGTCTAAAAGTAATGCCAAACCTTGTATTGTAAGTTCAATACTTCATGCTGGCTGCTACTAACCAAAAATGATGCTTTATTGATAAAAGCCTCTGCATTAACTGCATTTTAATGAGAATGATAATTAAGATGTCAGACAAAAGAAAGATATCAACTCCTCATCCTTGATTCGAGGATGTACTTTTGTAATGAGGATGATAATTAAGATGTGGTAGCATTTTAACAGAAACTCGATCGTATGCTTAATTCATCTTTTTTCTCATTTGTGAACATGGGTGACAGCTAAAAGTCCATTTATGACAAATGAAGCACCCGTTAGTTTCGAAAAGAAAAGCAAGAAATTATCAAACAATTATGTTCTTTACCTCTTAATTTCATACAATTAAATGAAAAAGCTGCCGAACTAAAAATCAGTTAAAGTTGTTCCTTTCAGATAGAATTATAAATGTCTCTCTCATGGGAGCATAAAAATGAAGGGACATCAACTTAGCAGGTTGGGTTCCTTCTTCTATTGTATCACTCTCAGATATAGTATATCAACTCATATATTTCTCTGTAGACATGTATTCAATGGGATCGGGTTTATATTCACAAAACTAACAGTAAAGACATGTTATTTTCCAAGGAAACAAATAAAAAAGAAAATGGGAAACAAACAGAAAAGAAAAGAAACACAAAGCTACATCAGTTACCTAGTAGTGGTGAGAGGCAGAGACCGGATGGCAGTGGTGAAAGGCAAAGACCGGCAGTGGTGAGAAGAGAGTAAGGAAGGTAGAGGGAGGGGAGGTGAAAATTGGAAAGAATAAAGGGTGAAAGGAAGGGAAAATTAAACCTAAACCTAAATTATTGTCACCCTAATAAAAAAATAAAGAACTTTCCCATTTCTGACAATTGCCTCCCTCCGAAAATTAGCTGCCTCCAAAAATTCAAAATAAAAAACTTTTCCTTCTTAAAATTTTTTATAATTTTTATCTTCAATTTAATTTTTTATCATTAAAAAATAATTTATATTTATCATTATTTATAAAAATGAGAGTAATTATAAGATATTTTTTAAATAACTATTAAATAAATAGTATTAATAAAATAATTTATAAAATGAATTATTTTATAAGCTGATGTTATCTTTTTAGTGTTAAAAGAAATATATATATATTTAAAAAAACGTTAGAGAACAAACTAAAATTATAATTCTTATTAGAATTTAATAAATCTTTATATCTTTTTTATGTATTCCTTAATATTCAAGTTGTTTACCAAATGAATACTATTTGAGTAATACTAAAAATAAATACAATTAATTGATAAAATGCTTATGTACTCATATAAGTACATTCAATCATTCATGATATAAAAGTAAATAAAGTTAATTGATAATATAATTGATTTACAACTCCATTACTAATATATATATTGTGCAAAAATTAATTGATAAAATTTCATTAATAATAATTTTATAAAATTACATTATTAATTTAAATACTTAATTACTTATATATGTATTTTACAGAAATAGATGAAATTTAGTTGATTGATGCTGAAAGGAAATGAAATTGATTGTTAATATGATTATATACTCATATAATTACGTTAATTGATAATGTGATTATATACATATATAATTATATTGTTAATTTGCATACTTAATTACGCATAAAGATATTGTGCAAAACTAGATAAATTCTAGTTGAATGATATTGAAAAAAAATAAAATTAATTGTTAAGGTGATTTTATACACACACACACACAAATTGGTAAAATTTCATTAATATAATAATTGTATATAAATGTATTGTTTATTTAAATACTCAATTACTCATATAGCTATTGTGAAAAAATTAATGAATATTAGTTAAGTGTTACTGAAAGTATATGTACTCATATAAGTATATTTAATCATTCATGATATAAAGATAAATGAAGTTAATTGATAAAATAATTACATACTCAAATAATTATATTAATTGATAAAATTTTTATATACAATAACTATATATAATCACATTATTGATTTACAACTTCATTATTAATATAGGTATTGTACGAAAATATATACATACTATTTGAATAACACTAAAAATAAATGAAATTAATTGGCAAAATAATTATACACTTATATAATACAATAATTGGTAATATTTCATTATATATAATAAATATATTTAATTACATTATTAATTTAGATATTCATAAAGGTATTGTCCTAAAAATATATGAGTATTAGTTAATTGATACTCACAGTAAATGAAATTAATTAATAAAGTACTTATATGATAAATTGATTAACTTAAATATTATATAAAAATTTATAAAGAAAATAAAATAGTAGTTGAATGATATTAAAGATAGATTAAATTTTTGTTCTTAATAATTAAAATATTTAGTTTTATTTATTAACTAATTATTATCTTAATTTTGTGTATTAAAATATATAACTTAAATAATTATGAACTTAAATTTATGCAGTACATATAAAATAAAAATTATAAGTAATATTTATATATAAATTACTAGTATTATATATAATAATTAATAAATATCGGTTCTTTCGGTACAATTCGATATAAGACAATTCAATATAGTTCAATACAGTTCTTGGTCCGGTTCTTAGTTGATTATCCAAATTCGTTCCAAATAAAGTCAACGGTATAATTTGGTTTGGTTCTAGTAAAAAAATTAACGGTATAGTTCGGTTCTAGATCTTTTTTTTCGGTTCTTCGGTTCGGTACAGGAAGATTCAGACTCGTGTACACCCCTACAAATAAGATTTGGACAAACAAGAAACTAAATTTAAGATCATATTTCAGTTTATTAAAACAAAAATCTGAAAAAAACTAAAATGATCAAAGAAACACAAAATTAAAATAATAAAAAAATTTATATATACTCCAATTTAAAAATTATTACGAAGAGAACTGAAAAAAATTAAAAAATGACACTTAAAAAATTGATAAAACAAAATAAAGGAATAACGCTGCCGTTGATAGATGAACTGATGGAATTTATATGGAGAAATTATAAATTTTTGATTCTAAAGAAACAATGAAGTATAGTTTTAAGACAGAAGATAAAAAGTAAGCATAGTTAATCGTTTAACTTTTACTGTGCCCCTATTAGCGTGTTCTATTGATTATGAAAAATATTATAAACTAATATTTCTTACCCTATATGATTTATAATTATAATCATATTGATTAAATCTTCCTAGTTTGTGTAAAATTATAATTATTAAATTCAATTCCTTCAAAGACATTTCATCAGTAAAATCGAATATGTAGTTTTAGTTTGGTCTCTTATTAACTTTTACTGCGTAAAATTAGAATTATTAAATTCAATTTCTTCAAATTCATTTCAGCAGAAAAAAGAAATATTAAATTCTTCTCTGTAAAATTAATAAAAGTATAACATATGGTTTGCAAGCTTGCAAAAACAAGACCGCATTAAGATTGATCTTTTCACTCGCTACCCTACAAAGTCCACATTAATAATAATTCTCCTTTTACACATTATGGCTGAAACAGAATTTTCTATGTAGGATATTAAATTTTGGTGCATCAATTATTTTCAAGGAAAAGATTATGTAGACTTAACCTCTTCATGAAAAATTGACTCATTTTAAGGGGCTAAACAGTGGTCAAATAGTGGGTGGAAAATTCTTGCCTAGATTATGTGCAGTCAAGTTTCATATACCTAGCCAGCAATGTATATATATATACATGTTAGCTAGTATTTCAATTTTTTTTCAATCAACTTTATATAAGTGACAATATATTATTGATTTAATTTATAAAATTTATCGAAATTGGATCTTGGTAAGGACTCTAATAGTAATTTCATGACATTTTATAGGATAATATTGTCTTATAATCAACAATCTTTATCTTGCACAAAATTATATTGAAGCGCTTCACAATTTCATAATTTTAATGTAAATTTACGCTAATAATAAGTTGGTTGAAGGTGTAAAATGTTCTTAAAATATTCCAAAAAGAGCAATTACCCCATAAAATTTGGTTTGGTGTAGTATTGTCCCTCAATTTTGTAAATTGAAGCAATTTAATCCTTTAATAGACGGAACCATTAAGTTGATTTTTTTTCCTTCAGTTGACTGATAATGTGGCACTAGATTTGATATGTGATAAATCAGCTCATGATATGTTAAATTCCACATGACATAAGTGTGACATGTCTAAAGTCAACATAACAGTTTAGTCAATTTAGGGGGGTTAAATTAGCCCAAATTGCTAACTTGAGGGATACCATTGCATAAAACCAAACTTTATGGGTAAATTGCTCATTTTGGAATACTTTAGTTCTTTTTGCACCTTTAACTAGAATTTTTTACTTGCTTTTTAAGTTCACGTGTTTGCACGTGACCGCCATGTGGTTGCTGGCATGTCACGCTTACACCGCGCGTGTGGAGTCTGATGTGTCATCGATTGACTTGTCGTGTGTCAATTTTGGTGCCATATTATTAATCAACTGACAAAAAAAGTTAACAGTTTCATCAATTTAGAGGTTAAATTATCCCATTTTGCAAACTTAAGGAACAATATTGCACCAAATCAAACTTTAGAGGATAAATAGATATTTTTGGAATACTTTAGGAACTTTTTTGTACCTTTGGCCAATTGGCATAATAAGTTATCTTTTGTGAAATATACATGCATTCATTCCTTAATAAATGATATAGGATGACATTGTTGGAGAGAATTCCATATCGAATAATTAAAAGAAATAAAAAAGTTGTGTTTATAAATATGGTGAAAAATTTTTGAAATGGCTCAAGTCATTTTAAAATAGTTACGCCATATAATTAAGACCGACTTTCTAAATCCACACAGATTTTATATGGTATTAGGGTCATAAGAGAACTAACTGTCACATAACTATATTGAATCTATGGATGAAAGATTTGAATCCTAGAAAAAGGAAAAGAAAATAGCTTAAATTAAAAAGTTAAAATTTGCGGTGCAAGATGAAAAAACATAAGTAAATAAAATGGTGAATTACGCAATTGAAAATTGGATAGGCCAATTGCACTTAAGGACAATTGGAGAGAGTTTCACATCTAATAATTAAAGGAAATAAGAAGAGCTTATAAATTTACACTACAAGAAAAAATTCCTATAAGGATGGAAAATCCAGTCCTTAAAAGTGTCAATCCGGTCTTTAAAGTCCAATAAGGAAGAGAAAATCCGACCATTATCCTAGCCCTATAGGCTCTACCGCCAATAACAATTAAGGATGGGTTTTATTAATAGATCCTTAAAACTTTTAGTGACCAGATAAAAAATTGATCCCTAAAAAGTATTAAGGATCAAATTTTCCATTCTTACAAATGTAAGTCATATGAGGATTGAGGTTATTAAGGACCAAAAAATTTGATCCTTAAAAGTGTAATAATGACTTAAAATCAGGCTAAACGAAATAAGAAAACAAAGAAAACACATTCATAGGCTTGGCTAGTTTATTAGGCTAACAACGGAAAAAGTCTACGCCATTTAGACCCCTCTGCTATTGTCTTCCTTAACACCAATTCTTGTACAATATAACCAAAAGGAGAAAAGGTGTCTTTTATGCAATTATTCTCAACCATTTGTCCAATTGAAAGAAAATTAGGTAATAAACTAGGGACAATAAAACATTTTTCATGGATGAAGAGGAATAAATATCATATGATTTGAAGCAACTGAGTCAAAAATCCAGATTTTGGAAAGAGATGCATTTTTACCAGTTAAACCAATGGTAGAGAGAGCTGATATGATTATTTGTTGAACATTCTCTTGGGTAAGAGATGAATATGCCGGTTTAAAAGAATCAACTATTGTTGGAGATTCAATCACCATAATGGCAGTAAAAGTGTGAAAAACACGACAATTATGATTTTGTGAATGCTTCCTATATTCAAATATAATATGTCCCTTAATTTTGCAATAATTGCAAAATTTTTTAGAACATTGACTTGCAATATGCCTATATGCAACTTTGAGTATTGGCCATATTTTGAACTCATTATTTTCCTTATGCTGCTTATGCCACCTAAAAACATTGAGAATATTGGTGGAATTTCCCCGTTATTCTAAAATAGTCTAAGTTAAGTGACGTTGCTCTTCCCTTAGTAGTTCATTCAAACAATCATCCAAGGATGGAGGAGGAGTTCTAAGCAATAAATTAGAATGCACCACGCCATATTTAGGTATGAGTTTCATCAAGAATTAATCTCTATCACTAGTATGATGAAGAGTTTGAATTGCTTCTAGTTGCAGCATCCACAATGTTAGTATATTATGTCCATAATGTTACAAAGCCTGTGGAATACTCTTGTGTGGATAGATTTCCTTGTGTGTAATTTGAAATGTCATATTCCCATTGAAAATGTCTAGATGAACTATTGTAGTCATAACTTTTCTTGAGGTAATCCCACATAACTTTTGATGTCTTAATTATAAGGTCAAAGATTAACAGCAGTGGAAAAGTCCATAATCTGCAATATCCAACTTGAGCATTCTTGTTGCCCACTCTATTAGTCAGCTTGTTGTCCATGCCATCAATAGTCTACACTAATTTATTTGTTAATAAAGGTGGCAAATGGATAAGACAGGATGGGTTTGGATCATATTATAAATGAGCAGGTTATAAATGTACCATTATTTGTGAATCATAAATGAGCCAATATCTAAACGAATTGGATGGATTTTGATCAAACCATGGGTTTACTACAATTTGGCCCAAATGGGTCATTTTATGGCTCAAATAGATTGTATTGCGTGCCAGATGGGTTGAAACCCATTTGATCCATTTGTTAAATGAAAATAACTCTTCATAAAATAAATTGATACTAAAAGAGTTACTATAAAAAAAATATGGGTTCAAATGAATTGGATGGCTCAAATGGGTTGAATGGTGGTCTAAACGGGCCAAGATGTGGGTAGAATGAAGTTTGGTACAAGATGGACAATTAAATGTTATTAGAGAAGCTTTCTTTTGTGCAAGAACCCATGAAGAATGACAAATCGGATCCTTCCAATAGGTATGAGTTTTCGTTATAGATGAATACTAATTTTCTTTTAATTAAGTTCAAAGATCAATTTTGACATTTTCCCTATTCCTTGAAGTAAGATGTTGTTTCATTATTATACCAATTGATGTTAATTTGCTGATATGTTTCTTAATATATATTTTTTTGGGTTAATTAAAAAAGGGGTCTCAACAATAAGATAATTTTCAATACCAGATTCGATTCTTAAAATCTTACAATGTTATTTTGCAACTTTGACTTTCCTTCAATTGAAGGATTCCGTTAAATGTTAACAGAACTTGCTAACTCAGCTAAGTAAATGAGTCTCACATACCAATTAAGCTGCCATATCACTTTCTTCTTCCCTAGCTAATTAGCGATGGCAATTTCCGCCACTATTCCATCGATAAAGATATTTGATTTATTATTATTATTATTATTATTATTATTATTATTATTATTATTATTATTATATAAAGAAGAATGGAGATAATAATAAAAAATTATTATATTATAAATTATTGTTATAATCTTTAGTATTTTAAAGGTAGAAAGGTTAAGCTTAGAGCAATTATTGGAATGGTTTAAAAGGAGTACAGGAGGTGCCCATCACCTATATCACATATTTTTTATTTCTTCTAGTCTTTTAATCTTTTCAGATATTTATGTTAATTTATCATGCTTATAATTATATTGTCCGTATTGGCGCAATAATTTTTTCTAGGGATATATAATTTTGACAGGAATAAAAAGCTATAAACTTTTTTTTTTTTATCTGACTAGTATTCGAAAATGAGTATTTAGCTCAAGCAAAATCCGCTTGTTATGAATAAAACTCTTTTATCATTAAATTTTCCTTGAAACATCGAGATCTTTGGTTAAAACGATTATCTATCCAATTCTTTTAACTACGTACGAGTAACTGTTTATATGGAAATTATATATGCTGTCTATATATACTATTATTAGGTGGTTATTCACTTAAATTTATTGAGTGTGTGTGTGTGTGTGTATTTGTGTTTGTTTGAGTCAAATTCCTCAAAATCCGGATTTAAGTATAAATAACGAGACAGATATTCAAACTTTTGTATGGTTAAAGGAGACTATATATATTTGTGTTTGTGTGTGTCAAATTCCTCAAAATCGGGATTTAAGTATAAATAACGAGACAGATATTCAAACTTTTGTATGGTTAATGGAGACTTCTTTAATCCCTAAAGAAGAAAATAAGATTTTGTATTTCATGAATTTCCGCACAAACTGACTCTTAATTATCATGAAGTTGAAAATGTCCAATGAGAAGATCCATTCGGTAAGAATGCAGAGTGGTCTATAATTAATGATATATTATTTATTGATAGCATGAGTATTATGAACGTACAATTTGATGTTCGTCGTATTATGTGGAAATTTCGTTCTTACTTCACTTGCCTTCACTTTTCTCCATGTGGGATTGTTTAGTTGGCATTAGTGGGTTTCGGTGGTGAGAAGCAAGGAATAGCAATCAAATAACATAATATATATAAAAGCGTCAAAAAAAAAAAGAATAATAATAACAAACGATATTACATTAGAAAGTTTCATAAAACTACGCCAAATTGCTATACAGGTTTGTTCCCTCGTACTTGTTGGGTAAAGGAACTACACAATGAACATAACTCCGGTGAGCATATGCATACGGACTATTCCAGTTGGTCAAGAATTTTGTGCATTCAACAATGCTCTATACACCATGTCAATAAATTGATTGTCCTAGCCTAGGCAAAGAAAGCTTGTTAGGTCCGTTGCAAAATGTTGCAATGGAGAAAAAATTTGAAAACCAGAATAGCGGAAGGAAGTTCCTGTCAGGTTATTGTGAGAGACATTAAAGAATGAAAGAAAGGTAAGTTGTGTGAGTTGCACTGGGATCTCTCCCGACAGTTTGTTAAGAGAAAGGGCTAAAGCTTCAAGTTGTTTCAACTTCACCAAAGATGACGGTATACGGCTCATCAGCATCAATTGAACTTCTTTCAGACTTCGGATCACTTCAGGAATTTTACCCTCAAATCGATTGGTTGAAAGATCAACAGTAACAAAGAATTCAAAGATTTTCTCATAAACCAAGTCAGTGCCTTTGTTTATGATTCTGATAGAATGCATATAACTAGGATTCCAAGAGAAGTTGGAAGTTTGAAAACTTGTGTTTGCTTCCATGTACATTAAGCGGCCACTATCAACACTCATGGCAATCCAATTCCTGAAGTATTCTGATGGTAACTTGCCAGTAAAATTGTTGTTAGAAAGGTCAATGATTTGCAACTGATTAAACTCGAAACACTACAAGAAAATCATCAAATAGCAACTGAATTTGTCGTTGAATTTTCGTTGCTAATCAAAATTAGCAACAGAATATTCGGTTGCAATTTTGACGGTTGGTATTCTTTAGCAACTGATATGTTTCCATTGCTAATTTTAGCAATGGAATAAAATTTCCATTGCTATATTTACCAATGGCATAAAATTTCCATTGTTATTTTTAGCAACCGAATTCAATTGCCGTTGCTATTTATAGCAACCGAATTCAATTTCTGTTGGAAAAGGTTAGCAACAGAATAGGAATCAGTAATTCCATTGCTAAATTTAGCCATCCTTGTAAAAAATTCGCGACGAATTTCGTCGCTATTCCGTTATTAAAATATTATTTAGTTTTTACGGAGAATTACTATTATAATTGCTGAAACTACTATTAGCCAAATCAAAATCAAAAGCCTCAGAAGGAAGGCAGTAGTGGATAGAAATTAAAATAATCTTATGATCGCTAATAAGGAAGAAAGGAGACTCGGAATATGGGTGGTGATAAGGAAGAAAGATCAGCAATAAACACATACAGCTTAATATCACAGAGCATCATTCAAATACATAAGCATCTCTGTCTTCACAACATAATGGTTAGATGCACAAATATACACAGTTATCTCATAGTCAACGCATGAGCAACAAGGAATGATGTGTGCATACACACACTAAAAAGAAGAAAAAAGAAGAACCAGACATCTGTTCAGCATAAACACCAAAGGGACAACAAAGAGGATTGTTATGTCCAACAGGAAGAGCACCATGGATTGCTTCAGACTGGAAGTTATTGTCGAAACCAGAAAGAACTAAGCTAGACACTGGATCCCAGTACCAGGTCATAGATCAAACAGGCGGTTTTGATATAGCGACAAGGACATTCAAGCAATTAGTAAAAGAAACCTATCTATCACAGTCAAATCCATCTCTTGCTGCCTTCGCTGAATTTTTGTAATTATCTAGCAATAAAACAAAGAGCAAAAGAGAGAATGATAACAAAAAATTTTAGGTTATCTTTATATCTAAAACAAGCCAAAAACCCTCTTTGTTAAGTGTAGCTTTCAGAATCGGAGAGGCAAGAAACAACCAAAGCCAACAATAGTGTGATTCCTCATTTTCTTGCAACAAAGAAAATGTGCAAATACATAGGAATCAGTTACCTGTTACAAAGCAAGAAGCTGAGAAGCCATTCATCTCTCTATCATGTGTACCGTCAGCAAAAGTACCTAATATAGGCACAAGCTAAAAACTAGTTCCTCAGACCAATTACAATGTGCTCAATAGTTTGAGAAACATGTACCTTAGGGCAGGTTCTTGAAGAGATGATTTCTTTAATGCCATGCAACACCTAAATATAAGTTAATGATAGCTATAAGTAAGAAAATCTAACATTTACAGTAATTAACATTTTTCTCACAACAATTAAGGTGGTAAAGTTAAACAGCAGTCATACAATAACATCCAAAAAAATCCCCAAGTGCATACTAAAATGTAGTACAATGAGCTATTGTGGAAACAAACTAGTAAGCCAAATGTGAATCAGATACTTTGTGGTAGTAAGAAAAAAAAATCATATACAACTGGACCGAATTTAATAATAATTTCTATGCAGCTCAAAGCAATTTAAGTTCACCTACTATTAAGACCAACTGTTCCTACCTCTAGCCAACATGTTGCTATTCCTGTGCACATAACAACTTAAGAACTGTGATCCACAGAGAAAGCATGCCACTGCTGACCCACATGTTGCTATTCGCCAGAACATCGGTGTTTTCGTTTCTTTTATCATCTTCTCAATACATTTAACTTCAAAATATTTCTCACTTTGATTAGAGTATTCAAAGAAATAAATATGAAAGAAATGGTGCCAGAAGGCATTATATTTTGAAGAACAGTTGAAACTTAATTAGAAGTTGTCCAAGTAAAGAGTTAAAAAAACAGCAGTTCTTAATGCTAGCGTTCTAAGTAACACCTGTGGACATGCACCTGCAGCTGAACACAACTACTGAAATGATTTACCCGATCCACTAGTTACAAGTTAGCAATTTTTCCCAACATCTCAAATTTGGGTTAGTTAATTTAAACCCTTTTAAGAGCATATATATGGTAATCAAAGGAATCATCAGCCATCACCCTTCTCGGTTAGATGCTCTAGTAGATGTAAATTTAGTAAAATATACGCAAATAAGCTTGATTGCTAAAGAATTTCAAACGTTTTAGAATCATAAATCACACTTATGACCAATAAGTTCATATCCCATCAATCCATATGAAACCACTAAGACCTCATCCTAATTTAACTATTGTATTACTTATGCAATTGAGAAAATATTCTTATACTATATAGTTAGAGGAGCCAGAAATGAAAGAGTTAACCATTTTGATAGGACATAAAACGCAAATTTGAAAATCAAAGCTTTGTAACAAGTTCAAACTTTAGCTTTCAAACTGAAAAAGGGAATCTCATGGATTCTGATTGAATAGACTCATAGACACCTTCAAATCACAAGCAACAAATGGCTCTTCATGTATGATTTTAAACTCCAAATGTGAAACGGCAGCACCAGGTGTAAGCACACTTGTATCAATCAAATAGTAATGAGTCTTCTTCATCACCTGAATTGCTCAGAACATGACAATCGGTGTTGAGATTTACGAGTATCATAAGAGGAAACTTCTGAAAATCAACAATTTCATAAATGTGAATTTAAATATTCAATTAGGTATACATGTTTTTTACCAGATTAATAGCATTGTCGTATTTCATGCACCAGTCCAAATTAATGGGCATATTAGGAAGGGAATAGACACAGATAGAGTTTAAGTTTCAAAAACAAACAGATACAGAAGAGACTAGAAAATCTATTGAAAGCAAAGAGGAATTTTAACCTCAAAATCACGCTCTGCGACATAGATAGGAATGTAAGATTGAACATTATTTGTTCAATCCCGAAGATCATCCAGACCTGGGATGCAAGATAAGCAGAAAAGTACCATGATTAGTGACAGGTAATATGTGGACTTCTACATTAAAAAGGGAAGAAGAAACTTGAGGTGTTATCTTAACAAAATTACATCTGGTAAGTGTTAATGCCGGAGATCTCCAATGGCATCAGCATGAGAATGAGTAATAATAACCGTATTAATTGTTCTTAGCCTGATAGGAATCCAACTAGTTACAAAAAGAAAACACATGAAAATAGATGTATACAATATAAGAAAACAGTACAGAACTACCAATTCAATAATCTGCCGCAACCTCCTCTAGTTTTTGAACAATGCAAAAAGATATGTTTTTTAGCTGGTGATAAAACAGGACCAAATGAATGACTGATAGCTTGTGTAAAAATTTAAGAGAAATGACACAAATATGTGTCAATTTAATGAATATATGATGAGATAAAAGGTCTATCATTTATATATGACCAAATTACGGTGCCACAGCACAAACCGAAATCAGTGTTGATGCCAGAAGATTTTGTTTTAGCTAAAGAACAAGAAAATAAATCATTCAATCCATTTGTAGCATGCAATAGACAAATTGGTTTCAGTTTTTCTCATTGTGCAACATAATAGAAAGTTGACATTTTCGTTGGCATTTATAATTCCTATTGGACAAATTATAGAATGACATGTAGATGTACCCTACCTGGAGTCATTTAGTTCCAAATGAAATAGTTACTCACAATGATTAACCAATTAATATCATGGAGCCATGAGGTATTAGTTAAACTGTTGAAGAATATATATTAGATGGAAACTAACCCAAATTTAGGAAACCATCGAAGAGCACCGTGGTAGAAAAACCTGCAAAACAAAGTCCAAACAGAAAATATAGGATAAAAATAAAATACCATAGAATAAAAAGTAAGACCACTAAAATTAAATTATGCTCAAAGCTTCTTCACTGGACACATTTATTCAGTAAGAAATCCAATATATGGTCCAAGATGCAAGGAATACAGAGGGAAATATGAAAATCCCATTTCATACGCCATTTCAATCCAGATCTACAAATACGCAAGGCAGTGCAGCTCAGCAATTATATGAAATTGCAGTTATAGGATTGCATCAGTTAACTTACTAACCATACATTGGTGCAAGGCATAAGTGATGATATAATATAGCCAATTTAGATGAGTTTTTCACTTACTTTCCAACATCTATGAGAATGTTCCGCATTCCAAGAGGCCCAACATAAAGAATGAAAAGGCCTGTGTTTCGCCTCCGATTCTTATTACCTGGTTCCACAGCTTTTGAGCACACCTGAGAAATGGAGGAGCATTGAATTTTCAATCTCGAAAGCACAACTTGATAGAAATTAATCAATTCATATACAAAATAATAGTAAGATATTTAGTATTAAAAAGGTACTTGTGTAGCATGGTTTTCAGCAATACCGGACATTTCTTCGAAGGATTAGGAAGGCAGCTGAGTCGTGGAATTCCTTCACTGGTTCCTATCCCCAAAAATATGATTTCTGATTGGTCTGTTGGTGACTGTCCATCAATGTTCCCAGTTGCATCTGTAATGAAATGCCAGGTCAAAACAAATCTCATCAAAAAGCACAGTAATGAGCGAACAATGAAATAATATGAGCAAGTGATTCCATCAATTTTGCCTATCAGAATAGAAAAAAACCACAGATAATCTTAGCAACTACCTTCATTTCTCATAGAGTAAACAAATGTAAGCAAAGAGCAAAAGATATGCTAAACTTGTCGATTATCCAAACTTGAAATCCGAACTTTAGACTTGAGGAATAATACAATAGAAAAGCAATGTCGTATGAGCAACACTACATGCTTGAAACCTAGTCATGTGCAGATGGGAAAAATGAAACATGGAATCCTTTTAAAAAAGGGAAATAAAAACAAAAATATAGTTTCTTTTATAGTACAGCGTGAAGATAAAAGTGAGGGAGGTTTGAGTTTTATAGAGCAAATTTCTTCCAATTTGCTAGTGTTGAAATTTGTTATTTTTTCCTCTTTGCAAGAATTCTTTGATGAATATGAAAACACACAAAAAAAAGTATATCCAAAGCATCTCTACAACTTCCGTGCAAAATCAAGAGAAAAATAAATTATAAATCTTGAAATCAATCAGAAAATCAGTTCTTCAAGAAAACATCAAATGATAAACATAAAGCCGCTACCTTGTGCCATACAGATAACATGTTAATAAAATTCAAATCAAGCTGAAAAGGACACTATGTTCACGCCAATTCGCCACATCAAATATCTCAATGGCAAAGCTATTAGATGCATACATAGAATATGACATCCATTAACCACCTGGATGGAAAAAAAAAAAAACAAGAATAATTTATGAAATAAAAGAACTGCGCTCTACAAGCACCAAAAAATGGCATGCTGAAATGAATCATTTTGCCCCTAATCTGAACCAACAGGAAGTAGAAAAATATTGAATTTTGCAATGCATAAAAACAGAACCCATAAATTCTGCTGATGTTCATAATAGACAATCAAGATATTAAAGCGTACACAAGTTTCATACCAAACATTCATTCACAAAAAAATGACTAAACCTTCAATTAAAATCAATGTGATAAACAACAAACTAATCCTTAAATATAAGCCACGAACTGTGATCTAAATGGACTCGAGCTTGAAAATGCATGCAAAACCAGAAACACAACAATTTAAAAGAACCTACTGATAAGTAAAATAAACAATACATATATCATAAAAATTACAAATGCACATTGGAATTGACGAAAGAACCTATCATGAAAAGGAAAAAAAAATATATGAAGAAAAAAAAATGCAAACACTTGGTAACCCCAAGGGCAGAACAAACTCGACATAAAGCAAGCTCGAAGAATCCTCTTGAATGGAGAGAAACCATTCTTGGAAAGTGAAAGTGAAGAGAACCCACTTCTCGAAAATGAAAAGGTAGAGCTTCGGGAAGAGAATTGGCAGTTATGAGATAAAAAATTGACTAGAGAAGAAGGAACTCGTTCGAGAACTGCAAGCGGTGGATGATGTGTATAGGCAGAGGGGAAAAGGAGATTGATTTTAGGAATTTGTTGGATGAGAAACCAAAAAATTGATTTTAGGCACAAGTAGACCTATTTTTTTATGGCTAAGGCAACAAATATCAAAATTACTTAAATATCTCTAATTTAGCAACGGAATATAAATTCGGTTGCTATTTTGAGATAGGTTATTTAGTAACCGAATTTAAAATATGTTGCTATTTTTCATTGAAAAAGTAAATTAGCAGTCGAATTCCAATTCCGTTGCTATTTTAGCAACGGAAAATAATTTCAGTTGCTAAATTAGCAACAGAACATAAATTCAGTTGCTATTTTAAGGTAGGCTATTTAGAAATCGAATTTAACTTTCGTTGCTATTTTCATTGAAAAAGTAAAATAGCGATAGAATTCAAATTCCATTGCTATTTTTATTCGAAAATGAAAATTAGCAACAGAAATTAAATATAGTTGTTATTTTAGCAACGAAAAATAATTCCGTTGGTATTTTTGGATCCAAAATTATTCCACCTCCTTGGCGCCAAAAATACCAACCGAATTAAATTTTCGGTGCTAAAATAGCAACTGAATTTAAATAATAGCAACAGAAAAATATTCCGTTGCTATTTTTTATTCCAAAATTTCTGCGTCAACTGTTGGTGCCTTTTTAGCAACGATTTTTGGATTCTGTTGCTAATTTCCGTTGCTAAATTTTGGCCTAATAATTCCCTTCACTTTTAGCAACGGAAAATAATCAAATATCTTTTCGTTGCTAAATCTGCAAAGTTTAACCAAATTTAGCAACGGAATATATTTTTTATTGCTAATTTAGCAACAGAATCATTTCCGTTGCTATTTTTTTGTTGTTATTTTCAGATTTTCTTATAGTGAAATTATTTAAAGGTTTTTCAATTACACCATGCAACTTATTAGATCTCAAAGTGAGGACCCTTATCCTTGGAAGAATCCCCAACCAAGAAGGGAACACATCTTTTATCTGATTCTTCCCGAGATTGAGGATTTCTAGCTTGGAACAATTTGTTAGTGACCAAGGCACCTTGCCTCGAAGTTTGTTTTGACTGAAATCCATTGCCTTTAATCTGCAGCTGCTTGTAAACTTGTTAGGAATTTTTCCTAAGAGATTGTTGTTTCCTATGTCAAAAATTGATACAAGATTGGCTAAGTTCCACAAACATGGAGGCAAGTTGCTGCTCAAGTTGTTATTTGACAAATCTAAAGTCAAAATGGATGTCAAGTTGCAAAACAAGGGCGATATATATTCACTGAATTGGTTGTTTGAAAATGAATAAATGGATACGGAATGAGGAGGAATTGGGAGGGGTCCTTGAAACTTTTAAAAGGTGAGATTCAATAAGTGCAAATTAATCCATGGAAGAACAACAAAAGTTTGCTCAAAACTGTCAGGAAATTAAAGGCTGCACTCAAAACAACAAGATCATAAACGACCATGCTAGACATCCAGGAAATTAGCAATGGAATCGGTTTTTCCATTGCTAAATTAAACAATAGAAATTATCCAATTTTGGTAGCATAAGATTTTAATTTCAATCTAAATTTATTGTTTACAAATAAATATAATCCAAATTCATAACGCAATTTACGAAAATATGAATATTGATAGTTTGCTATTAAAATTGTAATGTACAACTATAAAAATCTTGAAAACATATTATATATATTACTGTAAAGTAAGAGTCCATAGAAACCATAACAACAAACACAATATAAAGTCGGTATCAATACCTAAATATTACAAATCTAAAATATATAGTTGGTGGAGGAGGATGATCTGACTGTTAAGAGGTGTTGCCCTTGATTCTCATCTCTTTCATCTCATTTTTTAGCTAGATTACAATATGCAGCAACATGCTGACTGTGTTCTCTAACTAAATGACTCTCTCATAAGGTTTAGAATGCCAACTACAACCAGTTATAGATGATACAGAGGAATGCAAATGGGATGTGTTTGCACTACAAAAAACTGTCAATTAGCAATGGTAATTTTTGTAGCTAATTACCAAAATTTCGTCGCTAAAATAAATTAGCGACAACTCGATGAACAATTGCTAATATATTAACGGAATCCCAAATCAGCGGCTAATTAAGCAACAAAAAATATCATCGCTTGTGTCGTCACTAATTTATGTTTATAATTAGTCGTAGTATTATAATAATAATTTTTAGCGACTATATTTTGCGTCACAAATTTCGTCGCTAATTATATTAATTTGCTGTAAAAATTAGCGATGAAATTTGGTCGCTAATGTTGTCACTAATTATTTGTTAAGTTATAACGTTTCCTGTTGCAAATCCGTTGCTAAATTATTGCATAATTTAATTTTTTCTTTTACTGTATTTTTAAATTTTCATCATATATACAATAATCGCTATTTATTTATTTTCATCCTGTACATAACAATGATCTCACACATACAAACATGTATTTATTTCAAATCAGAATATATTCCAAAATATACATATATATAAAAAATTATTTGAAACTTTACATAATATTATCCTCAAACAATCTCATAAAACAACAAAATAGTAATAATATCGTACAATCTCTTAAAGTAATATTCACAGTTTGAGTTTCTCTTGCACAATTTAGGTCCAATTTCTCTTATACAAAAGTTTAGTTTGAGTTTGTCTAATATGAAACTTTGATGTAGCATTACCATATGTCATCTTGGCTTCAATAGTGGGAATATCTTCATCATCATTAACAGGATCATATCCATAATGTCGTTTCCAAGTGCCAGTTTGTTCATCCCACACCACCTTGTCTTTTTTACGTTTCTTTATACTTGTGAAACCAATCAACAAAACACAACCAAGCACCTCAGTTTTACATCAATAGTAATCCTGATATGCCAGTGAAATCAGCTCTTGCACATGAACCACCAACAATCTCCAGAGATGTCTCCAGCAGGTCTTTTTCTTGCTAAATTAAGCTCAAAATGAGCTGGATTGTTTCCCACAACTGTAGGTAGATGACTCAAACACCTGTACCCTAAAAAATTAATTAATTAAAGTAAGATGATAAAATAAAAGAAACTTTCTTCAGATTTAACTACAAAATAGATAACCAAGGCTTTAAGGTGAAGCTGAACAAAGCACTCAATTTATATGCAGCATCAGGTGGTGACTGTTAGCTCGTACACTCATTTATATATGAATATTACTTAAATTTTACAATAGAAATACACAAATATGACATTGGATTTGTTTAACTCACCAAATAACACACTAGTTTGACACAAGCTTTGAGACAAGATTCAGATGCAGATGACATGAATAATATCCTTCTTCTAGCTTTTCTATATACACACCTACGCACATGTATATATACCCAGAAGTATAGCTCTAATGATCACAAAAATAGTTTCATGACAAACTCCTGAAGCAATTTCAGACCTATCAATAATAGATAGAATTCAGACATTTTCGGCAAGCAGTGAAATAGAACAGAACTCATTCAAAAGACATTTATTATAGAATTCAGACATTCTTGGCAAGCAGTGAAATAGAAAGGAGCTCATTCTAAACACATTTATTAACAGACCATGCACAATAGAAAATATATCAGGAGAAGAAAAGTCGTAACTCAGCAGCAAAAACTCTAGTTCGGTATCTGAGGTGCTTATCTCTGCTAGCATTAACATGGGCAGCCTCATATACATAACCTTGCGCAGGGACACCCTTACAGCCAGAGACCATATTCTCATCATTTTCTCCAAAGTTTGATATTGAGTCACCATATGGATCCTTAAGATTAAAATTTCCTGATTCACTTTCACCTTCAACATCTTGTCTGGCTGATGTGGCATGAATCTGAACATGTTTTAAAGGTTTATTCAATCATACAATATATATATATATATATATATATATATATATATATATATATATATATATATATATATATAGACTCACATACACATATACGAAAAGGAAATTTATAAAAAAGAGATGGTCACTGATGAAAGACCCTTATTTTAGTGATTTTAGGATTAGTATCTTACAATGAAATATAGAAAAAAGAATTGTTTTGGGTTATTTTGGATATTTTAATTGTTTAGGTTATTTGTTTTCTAAATTAATGTAAATATTCACATAGCCATTTAAACGTAAATTCATGTTTGAAAGACTAAAATTTGGAACCTAAAGGAAGAGTACTTATTTTTAAATAAAAAAAAGGATTTTATCAAGAGGTAAAAAAAGAAAGTCCAACAATGAGAAAACGAATCCTTTCATTAGACAACGAAAAAAAGAGCATGAAAGAAGATCCCCAAATAAAAATAGCAATGAAGAATTAACATGTACACTTTTTTTTAACATCAAATTTGGTAGAGGGCCTCATGCAATCATAAGTTTGCCAATATATATAATATGTAAGCATATACTACCCTGAATTATAAATTAATTGCAGTGCAATTTAACTTATCATAAGAGTTCAATAAAAACTTGTAATTGACTATCATGGCATGTGGAAGTTGCAGCCTTGTGAATTAGAAAAGTCAAACACTTGCATTTTTATTAAGCAGAAAAAATTTCTAATAAAATACATTAGAGTAAAGCCATCTACAACAACCCACTCTATTTTAGCTTTTTGGGCTTTTCATTACTAAACATGTCCTATATAGCATAATAACTCTTCTTTAAATCAACATATTTAATATGAGTTTTTCTTTCTTGTTGCTATATACCAATGCCAAAAAAAGATATATAATATCAAAAAAATTCACAATTTCAAGGTATTCTTATGGTTGCAGCTAGCCCAGAGAAAGACATATTAGGTGAAAATGAATTTGAAAATTAGACTACATATTGTAAAAGGAGAAACACTAATGTAAAGTAGAGGTATATAAGCATATTACACCTGCTGAACTAAAAAGTTTATTCATGATATGTTTTGCATGAAATTTCGCATCTAGTACAAGAGCCCAACAGGCTTACCATTTACGACATATCAATAACCAGTGAGAAGGATGTGAAGGGCATGATGCAAGCAGCTAACGCATAATTGTTGCACTTACCAGATTACCGATCCTACAAAAATGAATGCATTTAATATTTAAGTATAAAAAATACAAATACGAAATTAACTTACAAATAACGTGAAAAAAAATTAAGATTGCATTAACTTAGAATCAGTTTCTTCATCTAACATGTGAAACAAGTTATCTTCTATTTGCTCATCAATGACAGAAACCTGTCAAAAGTATTATCAGAACTAAGGGTGAGCATTGGTCAGTTTGGTTACAAAATAACCAAAAACCGTATTTGAGGGGCAAAAATTGAGACTTGAAACCAAACCAAATGTGTCTATAACTGATCAGAAATAACTGCAATATTATGGTTTGGTTTTTGGTTTCAGGCTTATTTAAAGACCTAAATCAATTATAAGTATAACAAAATATACTCACTGGATCTCCTTTTACCCTTCATATAATGTCAACAAAATATTTAATAACTTAATTAATGTTTCTCCTTTTATGCAGACTTTCCTATGATTTAAGAGGGGTATTTTAGTCTATTCAATATAATTATTTATAAAAATTAGCAAAACCAATTAATATCTTAATATTGATGATTTGTGCAAGAAATAATAATTTGATAGGACAGATGGAGTATTACTTTTTTGTAAATTTCAATCAGTTCAGTTGTTTTGCAGTTTTTGCACTTAATGACTGACCCAAACTGATTAAATGAATTTATTGAAAAAATTAGAACTGAAATGAACTGAACAACCAAGTGACCAAATAGAGTAACTTATATTGGTCAGTTCGCTTCAGTTATTCAGTTATAAATGAATTGTGCACACCCCTAATCAGCAAAAATATCTACAACGTGGATTGCGAATGTTTGCTATTAGATAATATACTCACTGGATCCTTCTCAACCAGATGCCGTAGAGTAGAGATAGCAAGATGCCTTAAAGTAGGCTGCTTCCATCAAAACAAACTTGAATTAGAAGAACAAAAATTATATTAATTTGATATGGAATAAATTTCATGAAGTGAGAGATGAAACCTGTCTTGAAGAAAGAGTTGACAGACGAGTTTGCACATGAGAATGCACAGAAACAGCTTGGGGAGCAAATAGAACAAGTTGTTAAGTAAAATGAACACTCCTATCAGATTGAATTGAAAAAAAAAAAGGAAACATTCAAACAGAGAAAAGAGAATGTATGAATTTTGGGCTGATCTATAAGAAACTCCTAAAAACTATTTAGAACTATAAACCCAACTTGGAAGAACTAATTGTACTCTAAAATTCAGTTACAAGCTGCAATCATTAAAAAAAAAAATTGATCTAGCGATCATTGCACAATTTAGCTTATTCTCCATCAAAATTGAGCATTTCCAAAGAAAATGCTATAATTATAAAATTAAATCAACCTTTTGGATCTTTCAGTTCAAAATCCAGAAACTACGGTTTTTCTACTTCATAGAACTACGACGGAAACAAATAAATAGCTCTATTTGCAAACCTCAAAATAAGTATAAAAAGTAGAACAAAGGAGATTAAATTGCATACATACTCAAGCATAGTAGCAGTTTTTTGCCAGGAACTGATCTCTGCAATAACAGACTGGGTGTAGAATTCATCACATGAATTAGTTTCACATCGTGGACTAGATTACCAGCAATTGAAAGAAGAAAGGCAGTACATTATACCATAGGAAATTGTGCTTCGCATATAATGGAAAAATCGGTTAGACATACGTTGAGTTTTCAAAAACAAACAAAAAAAAATTGAAGTCAAAAGCAAGACTAATGCAGATGTTCTCAACTGGAAATTACCTTGCAACGTAAAAAGAAAATGCTTCCAGGGGCAAGTTCAGGACCAAGTACAGCAACAATAGCATTTATAAGGCGGCCCACTCCTTGTTGAAGGTCAACCAATCCATTCTCTTCAGATAAAAGAATGTCCATAGCAAGGCCAAGTGTTGCCAGCAGAAAAAGAGAGGAAAAATAAAGAGAACATTATATTGGATAATCAATGAATAATAAGTGGTAAGGCAACCTCAACTACAAAACTAACTAAAAAAAAATTATATTCTTCCATTAAAGCATAAATTATAGATAACCTTGGAAAATTAAACCCAGTACAACCTAAAAAAAATCAAATACCTGAACATGAGATATATATGAGAATCCAGAAGCCTCAATGGTCAGAAGAAGTCCATGCAAAGACCAGATCTGCAAACTTGTAATTGTACTTTTTGCTAATGATGATATTAAGCTCACAGTGGGAGGCACTAAACTTGACAGATCCATTCGCCCTGCACTGAAGATAAACATGACAATTAGATAAGAAATTGAGGAAAAAAATGCTACAAAATACTAACATTTGCATCAATCAATACCATCAATGAACATCAGAGAGAATCCAGCCCCCATCAGTTTAACAGCACCACATAAATATCAAAATTGCATGTCTTAAACAAAGCTGCGAATGAGAAATAATTCTCGAACAAGAGAAGCAGTTCATCAGAAAGGATTGCAATCATTGACTCATTTTATCTTTGACAAAGTGCGGGTAAACTAATCCACCAACACAAACTCCATAATACGGAATCTGTAGATTCTTCATTAATATTTCAGAGTTGTTCTATGGTATAAACTCATTTTTACTTATAACTAGCATGCAATCCTGCATGATGTGCACTGTATATATAGATGTATATATTCATCCATACATTAAAATATACGTACATAAATACATACACACATAAACAAATTCAGATATACATAAACAAAACTTCTACAAGATGATCCAGTAAACGCTTGCTTAAGGGATGTTGCTATTTAGGAGCAGGATTGTCATTTTAAGTGTCTTGAGCATCTTCATTTTAATCTCTACTTTGAATTTAGAAAAAAGTGATGCCAAGTTCAAGCATTTGTCGTGGGTCCATTCTCCTCCTATGATGTTCAAACCCAAGACCAACACCCGCTCTTGTAAGGATGGGTAAGCACTCACCTGCAACACTAAAAGTGTCACAACCAACAAAACCTAAAAAGCTAGAAAAAATGCAAATCCCCAGAGACCTTGTACAGTTCATCTCATTCCTTCACTATGAATTGACAAAAAAGAAAAACCTGATTTTTGCATGTTTGTAATGTCTAAAGATACTTTACCAGTGGTAGCTGATGTGTAAGCTTGCTGTGGGGGAGCAAGATCCCAAGAGGATCTACTACTAAATCTGGATGCAACGATTTACTTTTCCTATAGTGAGAAGTTAATGAGGTGCACTGCAACAAAATTCAACAGTAATTTTAATTGCAACAACAAGATATTTTGTTTTATTAAATAAGCTAAATATGCTTAAATTAGTGTAAACCAATAAGCATACCTTCCAGGGACTGAATTGAAATCCCCGTAACCTAATTTGACAAAGAAGGATAAAATCAACATACATCATTTTTCTATAGGATTTGACACAGGTTTAACATCAGGTGAGGATTTAAGGAAGTATAAGATTAAATAAATCATTCGAATTGCCAATTGAAGCATTGGTCATTCAATAAATCATGATAATATTAATGCATATCCAAAAAAGCAAGAATCTTTTTTCTTGCAACTCCTTTGAAAGTAATTTAAGGAAGTACAAGATTAAATAAAGCAAAAAAGGAACAATCTTAGGAAAAGATAATAACACTACAAGAAACCTATCGGCACCCTGAAAATCCCCAAATAGAGATCTTATTAGCAAATTATGACACAAGCCAGAGACTTTATTATAAAATATCAATTGTAAAGCAGAGATTAAGTACCATACTGCCAGGCATGGGATCACCTAACAATATCATATCTCAAGAACATTACATCCCAAATATAGAATCATCAACATATTGCCATATCTTCTAAATAGAAGAAATTCGAAACTAATATGCATCTAATATAAGTGCTTGGAAATGAGTAGTGAAAACCCAGGGTAACATCCCCAAGTCAGATAACTTCCTCGGGACAAGAAGAATTAACATTTATTGAAATAGTATGAAAGGGGGATTAAGGACTCAAACCACAGGTCATTTACCCACCCAACCAAGGGAAGGTTAAGTAGGAGAGGACAAGGGAAGCATCAATGGTCTTGCAATATATTCAATAAAATTACTTACCACACAAAGAAGTTATCGTTTCCCTGGATTGTCTGCTCCTTGATTACTGAATTTTGCTTCCAAAACCACTATCAATGCAACATTATCTTGTAAGCATGAGAAACCTTATGTAAGAACACGGGGCAAATATAAACTACACTAGGGTAAAAAGCCAATTTGACCCCAAACTTTTAGGAATAGCTTAATTATACCCCTAAAATTTGAGAACATTATAAAACTGTCCTCAAACTACTAAAAATGGTCCAAATTAACCCATTTCAGTAACATACATCCATACTTGTTATGCCGGACCGATTGCCGGAGATGCACCAAAGCTGGCTGCTGGTAACTGGAACCGCCGGTAATAGTCAGGTGTCGTTCACGCGCCCCAACACCATCTCAGAAGATCGAAAATCTCCCTTGAACCACCGATTACCTCCCTCTCCGATCTACGTGTTATCGGCGAGTGAAGAGAAGCGGAGGACACCGAAAGGTTTCCATCGCCATTGGAAATTTTTCGGCAGTGGTAGTGAAGCCAGCCGTCGTCGCTAGTCGTTGGAAAGAGAGATAAAAGCTCTCGGTAGAATGAGAAAAGAAAAAAAAAAAATCGGAGAAGATGACATAAATGACGGCTGGCGATGAAAAAGGACCGATAATAGAGAGAAAACGATAGCAAAGAGATCGCCGATAATTACGCCGTTGATCGGCCTTCCCTCCCTATCTGATCCCGATCTCCCTCTTTCCTATATTCACGATTTTCCCCTCTTTCTTTTCTCTTTTTTTTTTTAATCTAATTCTTATATCCTTTTGTAAATTGTTTTTTTTTTTGCCAAAATCATCTCGAGAATTATTCTAGAGACCCATTAGCCTAATCCTATCTTATTTCTTTTCTTTTTAATTCCCTTATTGCAAATTAGTCAAGATACTTAGTCTAGTGCAAAATTCTCACTATAAACAAATTATTTTAAAATTTAGTGGAGAATTACGTCGCCAAAGGATAATTTCCCCAAATAAAGTTCTTTTATCTTTTTTATGTTATTATTAATATACCTCAAACCAACTCTCTAATACTTAATCGACCCAAAAACTAATACTTTTATTTTAATTATACCCATGGTAGAATAATTATGGAACATAACACAATTAAACATAATTACCAAGATAATATCTTTAAATTCTCCTAGGGTTTAATTTGGATCCTTACGTTCCACAAAGATATAAGTATGAAAAATCATCAATGTTGGAACAAATGGTTTTAAGTGTTGGCAACTAGAATAGAGAAAACATGCCTAACATACATGTATATGTATATGTATATTCTGGGGACTAATTTCAATTATTATTATTATTATTAGCCAATAAAAAATTTTAATCTTATTATTATTATTATTATTATTATTATTATTATTATTATTATTATTATTATTATTATTATAGTTATTTTAATGATTTTTATACATTTATTCATTTTAATTCATTGTTATTAGTTCTTAAATTTTGCTTTAAGTTCAAATTATTAATTTAAAATCTTTATTATAATTAATGTAATGTTCTAAAATTTAATTTGTCGATATATATTGTTTAGAAGTTTTTTTGTGTGTGTGTGTGTGTGTGTGTATATATACGTGTGTGTGTGGAAAGAGAGAATGTAGACTCATATTTGAGATTTTTCAACTATATTAGTTGCAATTTGTAATTAAGAATGAAATATTTAGAAGCATATTTAATGTTTGAATTTATTACAAATTTGATGTTATTATCTTGAAATGATTTAAAGTAGGTAATATATATATATATATATATATATATATATATATATATATATATATATATATATATATATATATATATATCAACCTTCAAATTATACTCACTCATATAGTATCCTCAATAAATTGATCCTCGTGAACCGATATCAAAAGTACTATTGACATATTACAAAGTATTGTCAAGTGACTAAAATTTTGGAGTGTTACAGATCAAACTTCCCAATTTCAAATTTTATTTCTTATTTCCATTAACATAACTAACTTTTTTTGTATTATTAGCAATTATTTTTCGATCTATCTCTTACTGGCTATTGGGGATGATCGATGGATCTGGAAAGGAGCACCAAACCACCAAAAGTCTAAAAATAATACCTCTCAAATTTTGTGGCGTTACATAACTACCACATAGAACTAGACATAGATTTATATCTATTATGATAAGTTCATATTTATTTTTTTTAAATAACTTAAAATTTAATGAACAACCAATTCTATTTATTTGGATGCTAATTTTCATTTGATTATAGATAATTATGTGATCACACATAATGAATACATAATTTATTAAAATATGTAAAAAAAAGGTTAATTTCATTAGTTTTAGAAGTAAATTATATTTAGTTAAATCTATGGTAGAATAAGATTGCACATAAAAAATACAATTATAGTATAATACGATTGCAAGTGAAAAAAAGTAAAAAATTATAATGCCCATGCCAATTTTTATTATTTTATCTTTATATTTAAAGATGGTTTGATAAATATATATAATTAAAATTTTTAATAATTTAATATTTGATCAAAATTTTGCAAAATAAAAATAAATTACAAATTTTTATATTACTATTTTATAAATATTTATTTTTATTAATCTTCATAATGCAATTATATAATAATTGAAACAAATAGTTTATTATTATTATTATTATTATTATTATTATTATTAAAAATGTAAATTTTCTAAATAAATAACTTTAGACTTTGGTATAATTGATAAAAAATTATTATCAAATTATAAAATAATTAATGAATTTTTGTTACAAAATAAAATATTCATTTCATATGGTCTATATTAAAATTACTTGAAATTATGCATAAATCACATGACTGAAATTAGAAAAATATTTTTTATTTTATTTGCGACAGATTAGCGACTAAAACTATTGGTCGCTAAAGTCGCCAATCTTTTACTGGAACAAAACACTATTAGTGATAGACAATTTACGTCGCTAAACCATCGCAAAAAGTGGTGCTATATTTTCCCTCCTAAATTAGCGACTAACTTTTCTTCGCTAATTTTTCTGGAACTAATTTTACACAAAAAAATAAAACAAATTAGCAACGAAACTATTGTGTCTAATTTCGTCGGAAAACATGGTGCGTATTTTTTTGCCAATAATTAGTGACTATTTTTTCATTCCGTCGCTATTTCATCTCAAAAAATGAAAAATAACCTTCCCACAACATAATTAAAAAATAGTCCCGAAACCGTCGCAAATTTTTTTTGTGAGGTATACAAACTTATTTCAGAATATATGAATTATACATCAAGATGTTCCATAATTTGTGTGTAGTTTGTATTAACACACACCTTTAACTAGTTAAATTCACATATATGATCACTAAAGCACTTGAGTTTAGTAGACTCCATTAATTTCTATTTTTATCCACCTTTCACCTATAATTTTCTTGCCAAGTAAAATTACATAATTTTAGTTATAGTCATGCTTATTTGAGTTTGTTGATTGTAATATGTAGCTTGAGCAAAGAGTGAATGAGGTTGATGCTGGTTCGTCATTGCAGGTTCCCTTTCTGTTATTTTTTTTTTTTTGTTTCTTTGGCTGTTGTTCTCTTGGTTGGGAGCAAGGCTAGTGCTCTTGGTGATACTGTCACTATTGCTCGTGACAAGAGCAAGATCACTGTCACCTCTGATTCAAACTTCTCTAAGAGGTAATTAACTCTCATGTTAATTTTCTCTTTATTTTGACTGATCTAATAATGTAGCTTACCAGGTGCAAAACTTATAATAACTTGTATATTTTAGTAGATTTGCTGTAGGGTCACATTCTGTCACTGAATTTTTGCAATATATGTTGCACTAACTTAGATATTAATTGTAATGCATCAAGTGTAGTTGGAATGTATAATTTCTGTAGAGTTAAATGAAGCCATCTATTTATCTATTCATTCTTTTTGGACTTTTTTTTATATGTATCTTGAAATATTTTGCAGCATCACTTTAGGATGAAAGATGGGGTTGTGCTTGTTTATGCTAGTGAAATAGGGAAGTAATTAGAGAAATTGTTTAATTCCTAATAAGTTGTCATTGTTCAGAACCTTGTTCTCTGAAGACAAAGCCATATATTACATCCTGAGTCCATCATGGGAATTACTCAATTTAATTTAGCCCTCAATTTATATTCAGTAGTAGCCAATTCTTTTCTTTACTCGTATAAAATGAATTAAACAAAGTTTAGTGTCTTTATGAATTTGCTTCCTTAAATAAAATTACTTGTCAATCATGTACTACATAATTGCTCCAGTCATTTATACTTTTAACTTAATATTTGATTTAGACTTCAAGTATCATATGAGCTAAGGATGCTAAGACATGTATTTGACACTTCATAGCAGTTGGAAAATTTATCTGATTTGCAAAATAGATAAGGGAAGATCTAGGCTTATTACCATCTCTAATGTTCTTGTAGAGTTCAAATAATTTAAGTGATGAGTGACAACTGTATTCTATAATTATTGAATTTTAAAAGAATAAATTAAAGTCAAGTTTTTGTATACGCTATATCCATATTAGATATAAATTAAGGGTTACTAAACCTCTTTCTACAGTGTGTTGTTTGGAGTGTTAGTGTTAACAGTTCCTACACGTTTCCCGTTTTATTTAAAAGTTTCTTGCCAGTTTGATATCTTGTGTTCTCTTCACCTAACTCTAGCAGTTTGTGGTTTTCCAACCAAAGAGGCACGACTTTTTAGATGAGGTGTAGGAATTTTAGTTCTATTACTTAATACAAAAAGTGAACATAAAAAGTTCTATTTTGAATGTAGTTATGGACTATTTTGAGTTCTATTACTCATAAGTTTGATTTTGTGTTTGCTATACAATTGGGAAATATACGGATATTTTGTAACTTTTCTTTTTTGATTTATGAAATGACAATATTTATTATATTTTTTTGATGTATATATATTTGAATGATATGTGTTGGTAATATTTAAATAATATTTGAGTAATTATGTTACCACAAATTACTGACCGAAAAATCTGTCACTGATATTTTAATAAATTTAAAATTAATATTAAATATTTTTACCGAAAAATTATCGACGGAATAAAATCCATCGCTGTTCATACTAAAATAAATTAAAACTTTATTCATTAAATTTACCGATGGTTTACCGATGCATTATTTCGTCGGTAAATGGTCAACGTGACGAAACATCCGACTGATTTTTATTAAAACTACCAACGAAAATTTTTTAATAAATCCGTCGGTAATGTTACGGATGGAATTTTTCGCCGGTAAATTGGTTCCTACGCACGTTTCAGGGACGGATTAATTCCATCGGTAGAATAATAAAAAATCGTCGGTAAGGTCATTTTTCGTCGGTAAAATGCTAAATTCCGTCGGTAAAATGCATTTTTTTGTGACGTGAGAATCTCTTGTAATTGCTCCTATCATTACAATAGTTACGATTAATTAACTATATTTTCATAAAATAATTAATATTCATGTATAAATTTTACATACATTGAGTTATCTGCAACGGGTATTAATAAATATCTGACTATCATGTTTTTTTGTACGGGTGTACATAAATACTTCAGGATATATAGGCTTCTTACCCATAAACTTTTCCTGCATAACCAATTAAACTCAAATTTATAAAAAATTTAGCAAAATTTTTTCTATTTTTATAACATTTACCTCCTATGAAATAAAGAATTTATCTCAACGACGTAGCCATTCATAGAAACAAACATATATTAAACCATCATTATCCATAATTATCATACATTTTTATTCTAAATTCATACATTCGATTAAATTGAAGTGTAATTAGATAAAGTTAATACATAAATAAAAATTATTTTCCTAAAATTTAAATAGTTACCAATTTATCTACATGCTTGTGATGGCTCAAAGTTCCTCTAGTGTGCACGGCTAAACTCTCTCTATTTAAGTATCTCCATCTATTTAAAGAATTCTTCTTTGAAATGGTAATTGCTTTGGGTGATACTCAGTATTACTGCCAACGATCTTATATGTCCTCAAAAATAAAAGGACACTCACCACTCTTGTGTAATTTAGCAACAAATTATTTATATCGTTGACGAGCATGCCTTTCCCAAACTGGATAAATGACACCATTAAATTTTAACTCCCAAAAAAATTCTTTCTGATAAAAAAATAGATAATATAAGTATTATAAAGTACAATAGATACCTCATTAATGTATGAAACCAGCTATTTTGAAATATATAATGTAATTTATTTTTTGTACCTCAAACTCTTGATAATAAAAATCTCTTGTCTGCAGGGAAAGATTCTTCCATACATAACCCTCAATGTTTATCCTCTATTTGAACTTGGATTTGATCTTTCTTGAGCAAATACCTGATGGAATAAATCTGTTAATATGAACAAATTTAGATCGGTTTCAAATTAGATATCCATAGCAACAAATATAAAATTATGTTATCTTCTAATACAAAATTAGATCAATACTCACATATCATTGATAATTTTAATATAAATTTTTCCATCAACTCCCTTCGCACCAGGCTGGAGGCCTTCTCTTTCATCCTCAGCATCTGCCTCTGGTACATTTATCAGTATAAATCCAGAGTTTAATGTGGGAGTAGATGTATCTACAGGTTGTGCTGATGTGATACCTTCAGTTCATTCATATTTTACATAATTACAACGTCGTCATCAATACTTCCTTCACATATATTCTAATATATATAAGTGCCAGCATTCATAAAACAATGATAATCTCAATCATTACATATTTAAACACTATAAATGAATCATCCAATCTTATGTGATCACAATAATTCTTTAAGTACATGCCATATCAGATCTTGGTCTTTATTCATCCCATCCTCAATAACCTGTTCCTGTGCGCAGTCAACAAACCATGTGCTAAGCAATACTGTTACTTAGTGGTGGATACACCTATACAAAATTTCATCTAAATAAATGAATTTATATTTATTTACATTTTTGTTGTATTTATTGTTTTATATAACTCATTGTGTGTGTGTGTGTGTATAATCATATTATTCATGATACTACTTCATCTTTATTACTTGTATATCCATACTTCCTACCTCGTGTTGTATGATCTTTGTTACTATCAAAGTTCCACATTTATTACCTTCATACACATATATTTTTATTTAACTTTTCATTAACTCTTATCTACTAATTAATATAACTATTTTATTTGTTTTCTTCCTATCACAATTTATAAATTCGCCTTATTGCGTGTTCCTAATTTTGTAATTTAACTTTAGTATCCTCATGGAATTTCTTTCTTCATTAACTGCTTGATACTTTATTGTACTAAATTCCTTAAATTTTCTCAACTTTTGACCAATTACAAATTTATCTCATTTATATTAAATTTATTCAGATTTCTCTATTTGGTCTCATTTCCGTCCGAATTTTATTCTCTATTGACCAATTTATTTTTAATTGCTTCATTGTATCCTTTATTTCATTTTTGTTCTTTAACTTACAATTAAATTCCTACTATTCCTTTATATAAAAATAAATTACCAATTTATCCCCTTGTATAACTTTTATTTTCTCAATCTTATTATTTCAATGTCCAGTGCAAGGTCATATTCAGTTAATGGAAGATGAGAGGACCTAAAGTTAACTCGATGTTGATAACCTAGATAAATAATAAAAATGAATCATTTAAGCAACTCATCATTTGTCAAGAGCAAAAAGGGTACCTTCAAAGACCCTGTAGAGATGCAGTAGCCTTTCAAGTTAGAGAACATAGAAAGAGCACTTTAAATTGAAAGAAATAAACTGCACACACATTATCTTCGTCTGGCCTTTGAACCGTGAGCAATTAAGATAATGCTTTCAAGTTTCTAATGCACCAATTCAATAAACCCAAAATTATTTCTACAAACTCCATCACTAACAAATTAAAAATTTCTAACATTTCTATTTAAACAGCACACAGAACTTTAGCTCCAGCTACCAGGAAAAAATATATAAAATTTGATGAATTCTAAGAATACCATTTTCTTCTATTAAAAAAGCCTTAACTTTTTCAGTCAATTAACAATTTCTCAAGAAAAGAATTTATAGGAAACAAACAGAGTTTATAAGAAAAAGAAATTTAAGGTGGGTAAACGAAACAGAGCTAAAATCATTCCATAAACATAAAGATAAACACTGTAAAAATCACAAATTAATATCTAGACACGTACTCACAAATAAGAAGAGACTTTACCTGCATGTCAATTACTAACAGGACCTTCCTAGTACTACCACTATTTTCAAAACTTTTATTTCAAAATTCCTTTAACATCTATTCTTTTAAGTTCATCACACTCTCAGGGTTTAATAAAGCAAAAACCACCCAATATCAAGCCAAATAAACCATAAAAATTATCGAATCAACGAAAAGCACGAAAAAGAAAAAAACAAAAAAAGGAGACAATTGGGAGGAAAACAAAACCTTTAAATGAGATTAAAGAAAAAGAGAGATTCGAGAAGAAAGCATATCGATGATGAAGGGAATGGTGGCATCTTATCCCTCTTTAAGCTAAGGCTTGACTTTCCAGAACAGTCCTAATGGAGGTGTAGGCGGATGCCGAGGTGGCACAACCACTCCTCAACCTCACGGAGGTAGCACTCGCCGTCGAGACTGTCCTAATGGAAGAGTGAGGGAGGAAAGATGGACAAGGAAGGGCGGAGAGAAAAGGTAGCTTTTATACCTAGGGTTAATTTTTTAAAAATACTAAAAGGCCCCTATCAATTTTCACATTTTGCATTTATAGTCAAGGATAGTTTGGTAAATATATATAATTAGAATTCCTAATAATTTAATATTTGAACAAATTTTAACAAAATAAAATAAATTACAAAATTTATTTATTTTAAATGAGATAATAACTTTTTTATTATTATTTTATAAATATTTATTTTTACTATTTTTCATAATGTAATTATATAATAATTGTAACAATTAGTTTTTATTATTATTATTATTATTATTATTATTATTATTATTATTAAAATGTAAATTTTCTAAATAAATAAGTTTATATTTGGGGGAAATTGACAAAAATTATTATCATTACTAAATAATTATAATATATAATAATTAAGGGTTCATATAATACTTTACTATTAATAATATATAAAAACTATTTTTTATTAGCAAAAAGATAAGGAACTTAATTTTTTTTAATTATATAATTTCGAATTTAAATGTTAATTTTAATGAGATTAGAAAAAAAATGAATTCAATATAAATTCATGTATATAGCAAAAATATAAAAATAATTACTAAACATATATATTTATGTATATTTTTTTAATAATATTATACTATGTAGTAAAATCAATAATCCTAATTAAAAATTTTAAAAAAATAAATTCAAAATAAAAAGTTTATATAATATAAGTTCTTAGCGACAAAAAATTCCGTCGCTAATATAACACTTTAGCCACCGACCGAAACAGTCGCTATACTAAAAATATGAAAACAATTTAGCGACAATTTTATCCGTCGCTAATACGTCGCTAAAAATGGTCCCCATATTTGCCTTTCTTATGCAAAGCTTCAAAGCTTCTCCTTCTTTCTCCGGTACTGTTTTTTCTTTTTTCCTTTTTGTTTCTAAAATATTTTACTACTACTTGGTTGTGTTTGTTTTAAAAAGGATATGCTGTTATATAAATATACATAAAATTGCCATTTCTTTAATCATTTTCTTACTCAAAACATGTTCAATGTTTCTAGAAGAACTCCTCACAAATAGCCCTTCAAAATAGCCTTTAACCAAACCCCCCATCCCATTTGAATCTCGCACCCAAACACAGTTGTCGCCTTTCAAGGCATCGATATGATTATTCCTCTTTGAGCTGAAGCAAACAAGCGACCGAAACAGTCGCGATACTAAAAATATGAAAACAATTTAGCGACAATTTTATCCGTCGCTATAACGTCGCTAAAAATGGTCCCCATATTTGCCCCCAATATTTAGCGACTGTTTTATTATCTGTCACTATTTCGTCGCTAAACCTATTAATAAGTTGAAATTATACAATTTGACAACGGATTGGAAAATAGTCAGCTAATTAGCAACGGCATTAGCGACTGAAATAATGCTGTCACTAATTCACTTTTTTTTTGTAGTGTAATAATTACAAAAGATATTTTGAATATCAAGAAAATTATCATTTTCTAAGATCGTCCCTGTCTATATTAAAATAAAATCATTTAAAATAGTTATTTTTGTAGATGATCATTGTTAAGCATCATACATGGGTTCCTTTGTGCCTTCGATTCTTCAACTCTTGGTCTAATTAACTTTTGCCCAACTGCCAATTTTGCTTCCAAAACACTTCATTTTGATATTCACTCTTTAAATTCCTAAATTTCACATTACAAAACACAAAGCATAATTAAAATCCCAAATTTTGATATTTTCAAGCAAAAAAAAAAAGCATGAAAGAATTTATAAATAAATAGAAAAATATGCATACTATTTATCAAGGTTTCAAAATAATTTTGCAAGTTTTTAATAAAGGCATAATTCTATTGATTAAAGAAAATAATATCCAATTGGAAAGATGCTGTTAAGAGAAACTAGATCTAAGACTTCCCACATTTTTTATTGAAAGATAACCATTAGACTAATTTTTGATGGTAAGTAAAATAATTATCTTACCAGTATAACGCGGAAAGTATATCATGTCCGCCCTAGTGCTAGTCAGCACATTTAATTAAATGTGTAGAAAATTTTGAGTTTGATTCATATTAGCGACAATAATTGCATAACTTTTTTTTTTTCTTTGTGAAGGTGTATGGCTGTAATATTCAAAGTCATCACCCGCGAAATGAAAATTTAAAAAGAAAAACAGAACAAACATTTTGAGGGGAGACTAATTCATTGATATATATATAAAATTAATTAATTGCAAATTATACGCCAAATACTCGAGAATGAAAATCTTCTCCATTGTATGCCTTCGCTTAGCTGTAATGCTCATTATCTCCTCCTCATCAGCTATTGTTCAACGCAGTAAGAAAACAGTCGGTTTTTTTAATTTATGTAGGAGAGAAATATAGAAATATACACTTTGAAACCAAAAAACATGGCCTCTCATTTTATTTATTCATAAAACTTACATCATTATAGTGAAATTTTTAACAAATATAATCAAAATTATTCCTAAAAATATAAACATGAAACAATAAAATCAAAACCAAATTTAAACATAAAAAATCCTAATTCTCCTACTTCAATCTTTAGCTTAATTTTTATCGATTTCAATTGACTTATTCTCAGCAGAAAAAAACTGTTTCCCCTTAATAAACCATGCCCCCTGGTTGCTAGGCCGCAAATGATCCCATTTCAGCCTCAAGCTTAATTAATTTGTACCTACATGATTATAATAAGAATGTAACATGATCTTAGAGTATGAATTGCAATCCGGGTTGTGGTCTCGATCGAGTTTTAACTATAGTTGTATACGATAAAATAAATAAGACTACCAATGAATCCTAGTGACGAATTTCGATAGAATGCAATTGGCAATGGATTGAAAGTCATTTTGATTTTAATTAATTTAGTGAAATTTATATGTTATTCTTAAATTTATAAGTTATTCTTAAATTTATAAATGAGATAATTTTGTATTTCCTCGGACATTAATGAAATATGAAAAAATGCCTGCAAGCCATACTTTTGACAAAGATTGTTGCATTTTCTTGGATTCAATTTTCTCATAATTAAATTCTTTACACACTGATAGTTGGTTGCTGAATATTATCAGTCTCGCAGGACTTTGGGTCCCATAAGAGACTTTTGGTGCAAATATATCCCAACTAGCTCACATACCATTTTTCTGAATCTTTTAAAATCTTTTTAAGAATCTGATTGGGGCAAATCCAAGGACCATTCAATTATTCAAGACGTCAAAGTAATTACTCCGCCATTTGCCAAAATTGAAGAAAATTCTTGTTTAAATGTGTTTTTTTTTTTTTTCAATTAGTCAAGCAAATGAATAAGTTTCACCTATCAACTGTAACTACTGGATTACTTTTTTCAACCATTAAATATGTTTTGGCAAAAATTTGCCTTTTAAATATTAAAAATGATTTATATTTACTATTTAAATATATTATATAATTAACTCCAATTTATCATAAAAAATAACGGAATTCCAAGTAAATATATAAAAGTATACAAAACAGACTAATTAAAATCACATGAACTTGTTGCATCTGCATTTTAAATTGAAACAATTTTTTAATTTTCAAAAAATGGTTTAAATTTTTTTATGGTAAACTTGTTAAAATAATCAGACTCAAAGTAAACAAACATAAAATGTTTAATAAGAAATTTGAGCCTTTTTTGGAAAGTTAAAATAGTGTATCAATCTACAGTGTATACCTAGCAAACTTATGTGGCTTGAATCAGCCTGTCATTTATACCCATTTGATTTACTAAATTTTCATTATTTTTAGTGAAAAAATTTAAGCCAATTATACAATAGCAAGAGCAATTTTAACTGAAAAATATACTTAAAAAATAAATATGCATAATAAATAATAATCAAGCCCCTTTTCCCTAAAATAATGCTCAAGCGGTACCAAAAGTTAATGTCAGCCCTCAAGTCCAGCAGCTACCGCCAAAAGTTGATGCCGGATCTTATCCCCGGCAGCATGAATCCTCAACTTACAATCTGTTTGTTAATAACCTTCCTTTTGGCTGGCCAGCTATAGGGATCAGAAGGATTTTCTCCTGGTTTGGGGAGGTCGATCGAGTTTTTATTCCTAAAAAACTTAGTGTAAATGGTACCAAGTTTGGTTTTGTTAACCTGATTACTACAAGGAATATAAATCTTATCATCAAAAAACTGGATGGCTCGTGGATTGGAAATCATATGATACAAGTTAATCTAGCTCGCTACGCCGACCCGTATGTTAAGAATAAAGTTGAGAATGGAGTTAAGGCATCAATGGTGAAGCACTTCAGTCATAGGGATGAAAGATCTTATGCCAAGGTTACAGAGATGGGACTTTCCAGCTCTGATGGAACACGAAAAGATACATACAAGAATTCAGATGCTGGTGATGTTAATCTCCAATATGAGGTTGATGATGAAGATAGAGGGTGGTTGAAGAGAAGCTTAGTGGGATGGTTGCATAACGCTCACAACGTTATCAATATCCAAGAGGCCATGGTATCTCAAGGCTTCCTTTCATGTGAATGCAGACCTATGGGAGGTAACTTGATCCTTCTCACTTTCCCCTCTGTTCTTGATAAAGATCAAATGATGGAATCTGGTCTTGACTGGTTGAGTGAGTGGTTTGAACTGGTAAAACCGTGGGAACCTCAAGTTATTTGTAAGAAGAGATTCTCTTGGGTTAGATGTGAAGGATTCCCTTTGCATGCCTGGAATCCATCTTTCTTCTCCTCTGTTGCTGCTTTATATGGAGACTTCATTACTTTGGACAATAATACTAGCAAGAAGAATTGCCTTGATGTTGCTAGGTTCATGATAGCCACGTCATCAGCCTCTTCTATCAATGAAATTCTCAAAGTCAGGATTGATGGTATTATCTATCCCTTTAGAATCCTTGAAGAACCTTCAAATTTCTGTCCAGATTTATTTGCTAGGGATCATATCGGGGCAACTAATAAAAAGGGGATTGGCTCTAAACTCCGGCAGCCTGAGGTGGTGGAAGGTGGCGCTACGGTTCTTTCCGAACAGTCTTCTTCAACATCGGGCAGAGGAAAGTCGATTTCAAAATCGACACAGTCACCAAGTTATTGCTTGCCAGCACAACCCTCACTAGAACAGTCTCTCGATGGGGAACCTAATGATGGCGGACAGCAAGGAGTGGCCTCCTCGTGCAAGACACAGGAGGTTGTAAATCTATATGAGGACAATGGCCTGGGGACCATAAACACTCTGGAGCTTTCATCTGCAGAAGTTGAATCTTTTACTCCTAATGGGCTGGATATTATCCCTTATTGTGATATGCTTCATGAAAGTGGGTTGAGTTGTAGGCCCAGTCTTAATGAGTTGGTAATTCAAGTAGGCTCTAATGGGAAGGCCCTGAACGAAGATAAGGTTGTCAAAAGGAAAGCAAAAAAAACAAGATCGTTCTATGCTCTGGACTCTAAGAAGTCTTCTATTCAATTCCCAAATCTAAGAAAAAAGAAAGGTAGAAAAGGAAAGTCGAAGGTTGCTACGGTTGAATCGATCTCGGACAACAATAGTTGCTCTGGTAAAATTGCTGGGGAGTCTATCTCAGACGGATGCATCTTCAACGTGAACTCCCGCCTTACAAAAGAGGAAGAGTTTATTTCTATCTCTCCTAGAAGTGAAGCTTTGAAAATTCTTGAATTAGCCGATCAATTAAGTATCAATCAGATGAATAATGGAGATTCTTTCTTGGATTTACTAACTGATTTAGAGGTTAGAGAAAGAGAAATATGGGAGCGTATGAAAAACTCTAATTCAGTCAACTAAAGCTTCTCCATGTTATCTTATTTCTGGGTTTTTTATTGCCCTGTTTTACTGCCGCTTAGATTGAGTTTTCTTGTGGCTCTTTTTCTGCTCCGAGATTTTTCTGTGCAGTTTCGTTGGTGGGGTTGCGTGGTTCTTCTTCCAGTTTCAGCTGTTTGGGTAGTAAGGTTAACAAGAGTGCAGTTATGGTTGTTTTTGTTAGCAGTGGTGGTTTGGATGGATATCGTGGGTTCAGCAGGGGCTTTCACTTATTGATAATCTGTGGCTGCAGTGGACGTTTTTTTCTGCTACTGTTCTGTTCCAGTTTATTTTATGTTTTAGCCTTTGGAGCTGTGTCTGTGTGCTGTTTTTTGCTTCAGTTGTTGGAGCTGTTTGCTTCTCTTCTTTTTGGGTCTAGTAAATAGTTGCCTTTGGCCTGGTTCTTTTGGGTTGAGTTTGGCAGGTTTTTAAGTTTTCCTTTTAGTTTTGGAGGAAATCGTTTTATTTTGTCTGTCAGTTGTTGGAGTTCCCTGGTCCTTTTTCAGGTTCTCTTTTGGTTTTTTTCCTGGTTGGCTTGGTTTTTTGGCTTTCTGTTTGTAGTTTTTAGGGTGCCTGGCGCCTTGGGTTCTGCTTTCAGTTGTTCGTGGTGCTGGCCATCCTTCAGCTACCTCCTATTTCTAATTAATAAAATCTCTGCTTATCAAAAAAAAAAGTTGGCCTTGTATATCCGTCCTCTATTGGTGACCTATGCACGTTTTAAGGAAAACACAGTATAATTAATATTACAAGATAAATATACATTCTATATATCAAGGCTTCCGAGTAATTGTGCAAGTTTTAGATCAAAGGCATAATAATTAGGAGGAATCGAATCTAAAATGTCCCGCACTTTTTATCGAGTATATATTAGTCAACAGACTAATTTTTTTGATGGTGAATAAAATAATTATATTATCAGTATAATGCGGAAAATATATCAAGTGTGCTATAGTGTAAGCCAATACATTAGATTAAATGTGTAGAAAATTTTGAATTTGATTCATATCAGTGACAGCGACTGCATAGAAAATTTTTTTTCTTTGCCAATATGGATGACTCTAATATTCAAAGTCATTGCCAGAAAGAGCATAATCATCCACGAAATGAAATTTAAAAAGAAAAACAGAAAAAGCAATTTGAGGGGAGGCTATTTCGTTGATGTATATATGTGTGGCCTGTCAGATTGTGTCTATATAAACTAAATCGAAAAGAAATCAATTAATTGCAAATTACACGCCAAATACTCGAGAATGAAAATTTTCTCCATGGTATGCCTTCTCTTAGCTGCAATGCTAATTATCTCCTCCTCCTCATCAGCTGTTGTTCACAAATCTCATGAACGTAGTGAGAACTATTTTCCCCTGATCAACTTTTCATTTCCAATTCATTGTTTTGAATTACATCACTTTTTGCATGAGTTCACTTGTTTCCAAAATAATTTATTTTATGAATATCAACCCTAGAAATGATGAAATGTTTGGAAAACAAAATAGGTTTCTGATTATGTACTATTGGTCACCAGGAATCCTTCAAGCTAACTGCCAATCAGGTGATACTTCAACCGATCTTGTCTACAATACAAAGGGTAAGCGAGCACCATGTCCGCCCGGGGTTCCTCATTGCTAGGCCGCAAAGGATCCCGTTTCAGCCTGAAGTTTAATTAATTTGTACCTACTTGATTGTAATAAGAATGTAACATGATCTCGGAGTTGAATTGCAATCCGTGTTGTGGTCTCCCGTTTTGACTATAGTAATATACGATAAAATAAATAAGAGTACGAATGAATCTTAGTGATGAATTTAGATAAAAGCTTTGCTACTTTGACTATTATTTCATTATATTATTTTATTTATAACTGGACATAACTGACTATCTACGGTTCACAAAGAAAAATCTGTCGCTACCACTATGCAAACTTCTTGAGAAGCCACTGATACTTCTTGATATTCATTCTCCAGCTGATAACAATTCCTATCACCAATCCGAAACCATATCCCATCAACACCACTTTCCAATTAAATTCAAATGGAGTGTCTGAATCTCGATTTTTTGATGATGGAAAATCCAAACTAACCCCATATTTTTTGCTTAAAGGACTCCCACAAACCCTTGGATTTTCAGAAAAAGAATCGTTTTGGAATGTATGAATTTGGTTGCTTTGTGGAATTGCTCCTGTCAGGTTATTGTGAGAGACATTGAAGAATAAAAGAAAGGTAAATTGTGCGAGTTGCATTGGGATCTCTCCCGACAATTTGTTAAGTGAAAGGTCTAACGCTTCAAGTTCTTTCAACTTCAACAAAGACGATGGTATACAGCCCCTCAGAATGTTGTTGGAGAGGTTCAGCAATTGAACTTCTTTCAGACTCCCGATCACTTGAGGAATTTCACCCTCAAATCGATTACTTGAAAGATCAATAGCGACAAAGAAGTCCAAGATTTTGTCATAAACCTTATATGCACCTTTGTTTATGATTCTGATAGAATACATATAATTACGGTTAAAGGAGAAGTTGGAAGATTTTCTCATAAACCTTGTATGGCCACTATCAACACTTTTCATGGCAATCCAATTCTTGAAGTATTCTGATGGTAACTAGCCAGTAAAGTTGTTGTTAGAAAGGCCGATGATCTATAATTGGTTAAACTCAAAATTTTTAAGGCTTTCGAATTGCACCATGCAACTTATTAGATCTCAAAGTGAGGACCCTTAGCCTTGGAAGAATACCCAACCAAGAAGGGAACACATCTTCCATTTGATTCTTCCCGAGATTGAGGATTTCTAGCTTGGAACAGTTTGTTAATGACCTAGGCACCTTGCCTTGAAGTTTTTTTAGACTAAAATCCATCACCGTTAATCCGTAACTACTTGAAAACTTGTCAGGAATTTTTCCTTAGAGACTCTGTTGTTTCGTAAATCAATAAGTGATGCAAAATTGACTAATTAATGTATTAACATATTTGATAAAACCATGGGACAGTTCAATTTGTTGTTTTTAGATGTTTAACTCACCTAAATAGAGTCACTAGAGGAGATCACAGGCACATTCGGACTACGGCACTTCATCTGATAATTCGAACAGCGGATATAACTTACAGTAAGCAGAACCTTTCGTGTAGGAAATAACGGGATTAATTTCATCCACGGTCACTCAATTTTCGTCAAATCACCCAAAAGTAACGGAATTATTTTTTGTAACACAAATGTCACTGAACTTATCACAATTTGCATAAAAGTCACGATTACCGAATTTCGGCGACGACCCTTGCCGGATTGATGACATGGCGTGCCACGTCATATGCCTGGACACACGTGGCACGTTCAACGTTTGAGTCAATTTCAGCTACGGTCACTGAACTTACAATTTATCATCCAAAAATAACTGACTTATTTTTCATGACTTAAATGTCATTGAACTTATCATCTTTTTTCAAAAAAGTCATCTTGATTGGATACTCATGATGATTGATTTATTATCACATCATAAGCTAATATTTCATATTTGACACGTCAGTAGTCAAATTACCGTTATCAGCTAATGTGTTATATTTGACACATCAGCAATTTATGTGTGTCCATAGCTAATGTGTCATAGCTGATGACGTGACAATAAATCCATCTCCATGTAGCCATGTGCAACGGTCGGTTATGTTCAATAATCGAAAACCGAACTTTTAAGATTTTAATCAACCAAACTGAACCGAATTTATAAAATAACAGAATTCAAACCAAACCAAAAATTTCGGTCTGTTTGGTTCGGTTAATCGAAAAACTGAAAATTAAAAATATTTTTAAAAAATTAAAAAATTGTGTCTAAAAATTATATAAAATTATAAATCATATTATACTAAAGTAAAAACATCTAAATTGTACAAAATAAAAGTTCAAATTAAAAATATAATCTCAAAATATATAATAAATAATACAATAAAATCGTTAAATAAATTTTTTCATTTAATCGATTTTTAATTTAATAGTCAAAATTCCAAATTATCACATAAAAAATAGATATTAATAATTGATATATAATATACAACTCAAAATAAGATAATTTACATGTATAAAATAATTATTCAATTAAAAAATTATATAATTATATATAATTTTGGTTTTGTTTTTCTGCTTTTTCCTTCAAAAACCGAACCGAAAACAAAAAATTTTCAAGATTCAAAACCGAACCGAAAAATTAAAAATTCAGATTTGGTTCGATTTTTAGGTTTGAACCGAAATTTGTTCACCCCTATCTCCATGTGTTTCCGCTCAAAATAACTATTTTGAAAAAAGATGACAAGTTCAGTGACATTTAAGTTATGAAAAATAAGTCAGTTACTTTTGGGTGATAAATTATAAGTTCAGTGACCGTAGCTGAAATTCACTCAAACATAGAACGTGACACGTATGTTCAGGCATATGACGTGGCACGCCATATCATCAATCCGGTAAGAGTCATTGCCGGAATCCGGTGATCGTGACTTTTATGCAAATTGTGATAAATTTAGTGACATTTGTGTCACAAAAAATAATTTCGTTACTTTTGGGTGATTTGACAAAAGTTGAGTGACCATAGGTGAAATTGATCCGAAATAACGCCTTATAGCAATGCGATGATAATATAAGGAAACGACCTTATATTATTCTGATTACCCTGTAAAATTTTGTTCACCACTATACTCACCATGCCTAAACCGCAACGTATATCCGAGTTTGGCCCCTCAGCCCACAATTCTCATTCTTTATTCTTTCTTCCTAAGTTATAATGATGATAACAGTAATAAGAAAACGACCGAATACATACAAAACCCTCTATCCACTTGTCCCTCGGCCCACAATTCTCATTCTTTATTTATGTACCGGCAAGCTGACGCAAAGAGCATGAATTAATTCTATTTAAGTGCAAGATGCAGCTTTCTCTTAAATACCTGTTAGGAGTTATATATATATATATATATATAGACACACACAGATTAACAGGCTGCTTATATTTCTTCTTAGAACACTACATGGACAACAAATTTAAAGAAGACTAACAAAGAATAGCTTAACTACAAATAGAGAAAAGAAATTGTTGGGGCACGGACAACATTTAGTTTGATCTAAATGTTTTTATAAAGCAACAGGAATTATATACAGAATGTTTTTACAAAGCAACAGGAATTATATAAAGAATGTTTTTATCTCAAAAGCTAAGCGTTAACTAAATTTCACTCAAATTTATAGCATATAAAGCAACAGGAATTATAATATATGCGTCCATTTAATACTACAAATACAACTACTTGATTAAAATAATATTAATTGTATGCTCACTAGGCCTATCAATTTTTTAATCCCGATTTGAAAAAATCCGGTGTGATCCTATCCAAATCAAATCCAAGAAATTAAAAATCAAATCTGATCTGAAATCCGAAAGAATCAATCTAGAGCTGACATTTTTTTGAAAATTTTATTTTTAATTTCTTCAATTCTAAGGATCAATCAATTTTTTGTAATAAAAAATACCTCAGTTCTTTATATTTTATATTATTTTGGTAATATATAAAAACTTTTACTGTCGTAAATTATACAATCTTCTCTTTTCATTTTTTCCAAAACGGAATTGACTGAATTTTATGAAACAATGTCATTTTTGGTATACATACATATGTACATGTATGTATATACATACGTGTACATATATATATATATATGTTTTCACACATACATATGTATCATACAAGTTAAAAAATAATAATAATTTTACTAAAAGGAGATTTTCTTGCATTGTAAAAAAAAATCAATTAAAGTATCATTTTATATTAATTAATTTGTTCAATGCATACATAAATGTGTGTATCTATTGAACATATGAGAGTAAAAGTTAATTCAATAATTTGAAAATCCATTAATCAGTTGAATATTGCAGAAAAAAAAAAAAAGAAAGCCCCGAGTCTCAACCTAAATTCGAAGTCACCCAATCCAAATATGACCTGACCAGAAATTGACGCAAAAATAATCACCCAAAACTAACCCAACACGTTGATAGGTCTAAATTGCTTGGAGAAAGACATAAGTTCCATAATCACTAAACACAATCATAAAATTATCAGTTTAATAAAATAATGCTGAAATATATTGAAAATATATATAATTTTTTTTTTCCATACTTTGATATCTCAACATCAAATTCAAATTGGAAATCTCATTGTGCTCAAATAAGATGGATACCTCAAAATGAAAATTTACAGTCAAGTTATTTTAAATAATACCAGTTAGATATTATAGTTTAATCTATTTTGTTTTTGCATTAGCCAAGGTTGAGATCCCCCACATATATTCTTGTGTGTTTTTTTCAAGTATTTGCCCTATAGAGGGGATTTCCAACCTTAAATGCTCCAAGGTCCGTTCCTGGGGCAGTTTCTTGGCTTGGTACTCCATCTTTTTCTGGAACTGCCAAAGCAACACATAGAATATGACTAATTGTCATAAATAAAATAAAAATCATAATATTAGCCAATTTGTTCTTGCAAATTCCCATTCTAAATTTTTTTGATTTAGTGAATAATTGGAAAATAAAATATGTATTTATAAGTTGAACCAGCTCTGATTTTATAGTATGTTTTCATTCACAAGTTCTTTTTATCAGGGGAGCGATGGAGAGAAAAAATAGGAACTAACCTTAAAATTTTATGATTCAAATTCAGCGGTTGACTTTTGTTATTTGTATTATATCTGCAAAACTATGATCTGTACATTTTCTTTTTTTTTTATTAGAATATATGTGATAGAAAATAATTTTCTTGGATACTGAAAATTTTTGATGCATTAAGATTTTACTATTTTTAAGAATTTAATTAATTGTAAGATACATGACAATGCCAAAATTATCATTTTCTACAGAGAAACTTCTCGAAACTAAAATACTAATCTTAGTCTCACAAAGAAAGCCAAAATCAAACCATGATTGACCCAAGATAATCAGGGGCACTCAATGCTTATAATTAAAAAGGTTTATAATATTTCAAATCTTATGTTTTTCTTTCCACATGCACTCTCTACTCTCTGTACACTCTCTTATTCTCATTAGCGTGGACTCTGGACTAACTTAAACATCGACGTGGTGTTTCCAAACCACATGGTGTCTATAATCTCGCCCACTACATATAGCCCATCAACTGCCTCTAGCCCATCAACTGCCTCTGTCATTTTTGGATTTATCATTGGATGTTTCTGTCGAAAGACAACTGAGATACGAAAAAGAAAGAAAAGAGAAAATACCTTTATATGAATGACCGATCAGGGGAATAACTTAACATCATTTAACATACTAAATCCTATTTGATATTAAAAAAATAAATAAATAAACATTCTTTACAGAAAATTGAATATCTTTTATGGTCGTTTAATAAAGATCCAATCGAACATTCTTCCATCGCTCATTCATCATGGACAAATGGATATAGATAAAGGCATAAGAATGTTTAAAAAACTCTTCTTCTATCACCCGTTCTTCACTGATAACCGGATTGGGTCCATGAGCTTGGCCCATAGTCATGGACCTTATCATTTTGGTCATTCCAAGTCGATGCTATGACAGCAATGTCGTTTTAACAGTCCAAGTAGGATATGAACTCTAGCTCAGTTTTCTATTCTGGTGAGGTTTTCCATTCAAGGAGGACTTTCTATTTGGACGAGATTCCTTCTCTAGCAGGACTCCCATGGCGATCAAGATTCCTAATCGAGGTAGGATATTCCACCTTTATAAATAGTTAGATCATTAGGTATTTGAGCTCTCTTAATCTTTTTTACCAAAAATTATACTTTTACCGTTTACTAACTTAATCGTCGGAGAGTTTTCTCGCCGAATCCCATCAGAATTCATATGTTTTTAGGTACTTTTGGAGATTATATCAAGATACAATCTTAGAGCAGTTCGGTAATTTTCAAATTGTTATCATATGGTGCAATAAGCATGGATAATCATCTCCATAGAATCATGAATTTCGATGATGAAAACACCCAGGTAGTGAATAACCAGAGTAACGTGATGCCAGGTCTCCATTTACCAATTTTTTCGCCACTTAAACCAATCCCCTAAGGTGCCTCGAGCAACTGCCCAACCACTGGCTTACCCGCAGAAACACTCGCAACCCCCATTCCCATCCTTACTCCCCAACTAGCTTACGCCCTACTAACCATCCTCTCAAACCTAGTTGCTCATTTGGTGCCCCAATCAACACAACATACCACCCCCACCTCTAAAATCCCAAACTGCACACAACTCTAACAAAAGATGAGCTGGATAAGCTCATTAAAGAGAGAATGCAAGAAAAATTGGGTCGTAGTGTAGTGCAGTACCAGGAATATTTTCGATCTCCCCTTTCCAAAGCCATACTTTCAGCCTCCTTTCCTAACATAAAGCTACCCAACCTACCTAAGTACAATGGAAGCATAGATCCTCGACCACATGTGGACTAGTTTCGCCACTCCATGTTAATTTACACCACAGAAGATGTCACACTCTGCAATTTCTTTTCGAAGACTTTGATAGAGTCCACCCAGATCTAGTTCAGAAATCTATCCAAGCATTCAATTAATAACTTCAGATAGTTCACAAAGATGTTTAAAGCAAAGTTTGTGATAGCAATTCGACCAACAAGGGTTTCGACTGACTTGCATCAGGTAGTTCAGGAGAGGGAAGAGTCATTATGCAGCTACATGGATAGGTTCAACATGGTAACAATAGATATTTAGAATTTGAATTTGGAAGTCACTATTAATGCTCCCAGTAGAAACACCAGGTGTCAAGATTTTAGCAATTTTTTTAGCAAGAAGCCTCCCAACGATTTCATTAAACTTATTATCAGAGCTCACAAATATCTCCAGATGGATGAGGCTAGGAGACTGAAATACAGTAAGCAGACGAAGGATAGTGATGCTTTTCAAGGAGTAGGCAAGAGAGGAGAAGTGCCCGGAGGAGTGAATCTCGAGCTACACGAGGGTTGAACAGGTCATACATGGTTTCAAAGCCATATTCAAATAACCAAAAGGAAGAGCAGGTCACTGAACTCAATACTTCACCAACATAAATCCTAACATGGATGAAGAAAAACCAGAAGGCACATTGGCTGAAGCTCATACAAGATGCCCTAAATAGGGATCAAACTCAGTATTGTGCCTTCCATAGATATAAAAGACATGAAACCAATGACTGTAGGCACCTCAAATGAGAGATTAAGTATCAGATAAGCAAGGGTGGAGTCAAACATTTTGTAAAAGGGAGTAAAAGTGAAGACAAACGATCTCCTCCAAGGCAGTCTGGTAAAGGAGAAGGCAACAATAGTAAAAAAGCTCTGGCGGGTATAATACATGTAATCGTAGGGGGAAAGCACTATGATATTTTTGGGGATTCAAAAAATAAGAAAGCAAAAGAAGTTTTCTCGCTTGGATCCAGTTCGTCTGTCCTAACAGATGTTATTCAATTTTCATGCAAATATGGGAAATATGTTTCGCAACCACACAATGATGCACTGGTTATGGAGATAATAATTGAAGACTTCCTTATGCAGAGGATTTTGGTGGATGCAAGTAGTGCGGTAAACTTTATTACCTTGCAGGCTTATAAAATGTTGAGGATGTCGAGCCCTATGGATAAAGTAACAGTCTCATTGATCGGGATTTTTGGAAAGCCCATGAGAGTAGAAGGCTCGATGAATCTAAACCCTATGGTAATGGATATGCCTTTATTTTATAATGCAATTTTTAGTTGATCTTTGTTTGCCACAGTGGATGCTTACATTTCCATATAGAAATTAATCATAAAGGTGCCAGCATCAGAAGGGATAGCCATACTTCGTGGGAACCAAGGTGTAGCTAGGGAGACGTATGTCACAATGTTGAAGAAAGCAAAGCAGTCCCTCCTAGTGGATACGATGGATGTCCCTACTAATGCTTGAAAGGTAGAGCCAATAGACTTACTGCAGGAGGTTGAACTGATGCTCGAAAAAATAATGAAGATAGCCTCGGGAAAGCCAAGCTCGAAAGTAAAATCTTTACTGGCAGTGTTAGAGTCCTAAACCGATGTGTTTGCTAAAAAATAAAACTTTGAAAAATAGTCCAATCTAAATTATTTATTTATAGGAAGATATCTCTAATCTAAAGATCGATGTATTTTTCCTATCGAAATAATTAAAATGTTAGTCTTTCGATTAATCTCTCGATTGATGTAATATCTCGATCGAAATAATTAAAATGTTAGTCTTTCAACTAATCTCTTGATGGATGTAACATTCTGATTGAAATAATTAAAATATTAATCTTTTGGCTAATCTTTCGATCGGTATAACATCCCGATTGAAATAATTAAAAATGTTAGTCTTTGGACTAATCTTTCGATTGATATACTATCCTGATAGAAATAATTACAATATTAGTCTTTCAACTAATCTCTCGATTAATGTAACATTTCAATTGAAATAATTAAAATGTTAGTCTTTCAACTAATCTTTCAATCGACGTAACATCCTGATCGAAATAATTAGAATGTCAGTCTTTCGACTAATCTCTCGATAGACGTAACATCCCAATTGAAATAATTAAAATTCTAGTCCTTCAACTGATGACTCATTTTTCTGATTAATGATCAGCATTTCAGTCTCAAAATTAAGGGACTCTATCACCTGGCTATAATAAAATATCAAAATGCAAACCTTTGATCTCTAAATTGAACTATTTAAAGAGGGATAAATAATAATACTTGAAAAATTCTATATCATCATAAAGGCCAAAACTAAAGCCCATCATCAGATAAGCCGTGACTAAAAGGCCTAAGCTAGATAGCTAAATGCGGGGAAACGAGGTTGTCCGATTAGACGTGACCTCTCCCTAATGCGATGTGGCTATCTAACACACGGCCACTGTTAAATCACCATTACCTATGCAATAGGCCATACCTACCCCAGACTAGATCAACTTTCAGAAGTATTGTTCAAGCTTCCTTGAGTTGTATAAATAGCAGGTTCATTTTCATAAAATACAAACTTTCTCTCTCTCTCTCTCTCTCTCTCTCTCTCTCTATATATATATATATATATATATATATATATATATATATATATATATATATATATATATATATATATATATATATATATATATATATTCTCTCTCTAAAAGCTTTTTTTTCCAATTTCTAACTTAAGTATCGAAGTGCTAACATCCTGGTATAGCCAGGCAAACTCCTTTTGCAGATCTTATCTACTATAATCTAATCAAAATTCACTCACCAACCTATCGAGAATCTCCATCATTTCTATACAGGAACTCATCCCTTTTCTAAGAAATTTTGTGATTTATTAGTTATAAGTTATTATGTTATTTTAATTTTCATCACTATTTTACTTTTTTCAATTGAAGTAACTATTTGTTTCTTTTTTTTTCTAATTAAGATTTGTTCTCTATTTTTTTACTAGCTTCATTTGCACATAATGCTTCTTAATTTTTTATTTTTTTTAGTAGACATGAATTAAATAAATGTTATGTTCTTCGTAATCATAAGGATATGACATTTGCATATTATGTATTTGCTATTGATAATGATAATATCAATAGCTGTTTTCCATGTGAATTATCAATATCAATAGCAAATACATATGGTAAAGAAAAAGTAATTTTTCACCAGAATTTTTAAATCTACATTAAATGAGATGTAAAATCATATGGTAAAGAAAAAGTAATTTTTCAACGATACAAAAAATCGAATTATCGAACTAGTAAAAGTAGATCAAATCGGAAAATAGTCTTTGATTGATCTAAAAATATTCATAAAATCTAATGAATATATTTTGAGAATTTTAAAAGTATTTTTAAGAGGGTTTGAATACATGAAGTAAGAGAAAAATGATGATTTCGATTTAAATAGTAACCAGTTGACCGTAGATTTGATCGAAAATTTAAAAATAGTAAATTATTTTTAAAAACTATAGGGATTTTTAGTTGGACTCTACATAATATTTGGAATTATTTGGTGGTGAAAAAATTAATTTTACAATAACACTAGAAATTGCATAATCATATCAGTTTTAGTGAACCGGATCAGAAACGAACTCCAATTGAGCTAAAAAAATTTATGGAGGCTATATTATATATTTTAAGAATTATAAAATTGATTTTGAGTGAATTTGAGCTTGAAAAGAGAGAAAAAAAAATTTAAAGTACATAAATGGGCTTAAAATCAAATTTGGGTTTGAATTAGACCCAACCACCTTGGTTGGATCAGCCCAGCCCAAAATTCAAACTATTTAAGAGCCTAAATATCATAAACCACTAGAAAAACCATGAGATTTTTGCCTTCTTCTTCTTCTTGAAGCTAAATTCTCTTTATTCCTCCATAATCGTTATTTTCTTCATCTCTATTCTAATATCTCTCTAAAATCAAGCCTCCTAAATTAATTTCAGCCTCTCTATCATATTATAGCAGCCTCGAATCTCCAATTTGAGGAGTAGATGTGAGAGAAATCAAGGATTGATGTTTATATATCAAAAATGAGGTATGAGAAATCAAGATCTATAATTTGATTAAAGGTTTATATAGATAAATTAAGGTATATAGAGCTCATTTGTGATGTTAGATTTAATTTTGAAGCAAATAAAATGATGATTTTATACCTTTACATAATTGACCATTTAGGATTTTTAAAGGAAATGATGATAAATTATAGAGTAGAGCTAAGGAAAGGAAGATTAAAGTGTGGAGGAAGTGAATCTAAGATAAATGGATACAATATCCCCTAATTTTCATTGATTTAGATGTGATTTATGGTTATATTTATTATGCATGTATGTGATTAGTGCATGAAAAATTGAATTAATTGATATAGAAATGGTTAAAAGGATGAAAAATGATGTTTTGAATGATTTAAATTAAATGAAAATAAAAATTAAGGGGAAATCTTACTATGGCCGAATGGTAGGCTAGGGAATTTTCCATGATTTTTATGATATTTATGTTAATTAAATATTGAATTATGTTGATGAGAATGAGAGTGAGTGCTTTAAGTAATTAAATGGTCGTAAAGATAATTAAAAGGGATTATATTGTAAAAAGCTAAATGAATGCTAAGAATAAAATAGGAAATACGGCCAATATCGATGAATGACAAATGCATGTTAATAATGTTTAACATGAGAAGAAAAAAAAAGTAATGAAAAGCATGAAAAATGATATAGCTAAAGTGACAAAGAATTTAAATGAAAGAAATTAAAAGTTTAAAAAATAAATTGAAATTTTGTAAAGCATTGAGAAAAAAGGATAAAATGGTAATTTAACTATTCTAAAAACTAAATCGTAGTTCCATAAAAGTATACCGAATTAAAAATACAAAATATAAATTCAATGGCAATTTTGTGAATAAACGTGAACTATAGGAATAAAATTATAAAGCAACAAAGTTCAGGGACTAAATAGAAATTTTTCCTTGTATAAAAGTTTAAGTGTGAAAAAGAACAAAATAATGATAAATGTAAATGAAAAGTGTAAAAATAAAAGTAAAAATGAAGTTTAGAATGCAAAAATGACATAATTGAAAAGAAATAAAAAGTTTAGGGGTAAAACGATAATTTTTCCAAATATTGAATTTAAAGAGCAAAAGTGATAAAAATAATAAGAGAAGGTAAAATGGTAATTTAGCGAACAAATAGCTTAAAAATGAACTTTTATGAATTGGAGGACTAAAATGAAATTTTGCATAAAAATTTAAAATAAGGACCAAATGGAAATTTGTATGCCAATAAATGAATATGAAATGAAAATAAATAAATTAGTGGCAATTTTGTAATTGATGTACAAAAAGGATAATTTTGCAATTAAATGAAAAATTGAGGATTAAACTGAAAGGTATACCAAGTAATGGTATTAATTTCATATAAAGATTATATAAATATTTTTGAAAATAAAATTGTTGAATTATAGTGAATAATTCATAAATAGATGGAAATAATGAATTATAATGAGATAATGAATAAAATGTGTAAAAGTGACAGAAAAGTCAATTGATAAGTGAACGAAAATGTAAAAGTATGTGAAAGTGTTAAAAACATAAAAGTGAATTTAAGAAAAGTAAATCACTCGTGAAATGAGTAAGAATGATAAACATGCCAAGTGATTAATATACCAAAATACAAAAGCAAGTGAAAAGTCAGATTTGTAAAATGATAAAAGACCTAAATAAATAGTGAACTAAATTGAAAAAAAAAAGAACTAAATGAACAATGTACTGAAATGATGAGAAAAGCATTGTATGAATAATGTACTGAAGTGACAAGGAAAGCATTGTATAGACAGTGTATTAAACTACAAAAGTAAATTTAAATGTCAGAAATGTGAGAAAAAAAGATTCTGAAATGAGCAAGAATGTTGCCCTTAGTAGCTCAGGATATAACTGGATAGTCATAGGGATACTTATACCGCGGTGCAAGTCATGGTAACTTGCTTTGCTATGGTACGATCGTAATAATCACCTATAGTATATGTTATTATTGCTCTGCTCTATCCTGATCTGATCTGAGGTGAATTGGTTCTTCGGGATCATCCCCTACTGTACTGTACTGTTGTAGGCCTATAGAGTCTACATCCCATATATCCGATCTATAAATTTTTGCCGAAAATGTACTAGGGGCATAACGGTAATAATGACATACAAGTTCAAAATGTGAAATGTGAATGGAAATGAAAAAGGAAAAGGAATTAATACGAAAGAAAATGAAAAGCTAAGATCAAAATGATAATTTACCCAATTAATGAATTTAATGGGTACATGGGATAAAATAATGAAAATATGTATGAGGATGATAAAATAATGAATGAAAAGCTTAAAAGTAATCATTTGTAGTCCTGGTGGACTAAAATGCAATTTGATATGAAAATATTAAAATGAAAACTGATTGATAATTAATATGCAAAATAATGAATTTAGAATAAGAACAAGTGAACTGATAACAAAATTATAAATAGAATGTAAAATGATAATTTTGGAAACAAGTGAAAATTTAAGGAATATGTATACAATTCGCCATAAAGTGGTGTAATTATAGTAAAATGATAAACTACATGTCAAATAAATAAATTAGTGTAACAAATTATAAAAGAAAGCACACCGTACTTTAATAAAAGTGTAGGGACTAAATTATAATTTAGTAAATAAAATGTAAATTGAAAAATAAAATTATGAATGAACCCTATTATATGGTAACATAGTGATCAAAAGTGAAATTGTGGCACTTAAGTGAAAATAGGGACTAAATCGAAATTGTTCATGCCATAATATGTATTAAAAATGAAAGAAATGAAAAATTAAACCTTAAGAGCATATGTGAATGAAATAAAAAGATCCCTTTTAGGATAAGTAATTAGGAAATATTTAAAGATCTGGATAAATGAATGTATATCTAAATGATCAAATAACTGTATAAGGAATAATAGAATGAAGATAATTCCCAAGCAGAATCGGAATGTGAGTAATATATCTGTAAAAAGTGAAAAGAATTGGTATTAAAATATAAAATGATAAGAAAAATAGTATATTAAGAACCAAAATTTATAAATTGCATAATGAGCAGTAAATGAAATGTATAAATAAGATCAGTTAAAAATATTAAAGAGATTAATTGTAACTGAAAGTTAATATGATAAATAACTGAAAGATAAGCATAAAAATGAAAATGATAATTGTACCCTACTGAATGATCGAACATTTTTGCATGATTGAATGTTTGTGTATGATTGTATAATGCACATCAAAATGATAAAATGAATAGTTAATATTAAAGAATGCTCATAGAAGCATGCATGTGTGTATGTATGTGTGTATGCATGCATGTATATATTTGTGTGAATGATAATGTTTGTGGAAAGTTTGGGATATGTATCCACCACTGGACATTTCGATGCTCAGCGTGTAATTTGTTGACTATGCGCAGGTTTGAGAGATAGGAGTTGGTATCGATGCTACAATTCTGACCAAGTTCAAAGAGGAATTCAATGATGATTATTGGCATGGCATGTATATATGTATATGGAAGGTATCGAATGTAATCTGTACTTATGTTATATTTTATTATTATAATTGTTTATCCGATGGATCTGTTATGTCACGAATGTAGTTGTGATTTAAGAAAAACATTTATAGCAGTCTGTTTAGTATTGTTATTTTCGTTATTGTCTTACTATTGTGACATTTGATCACTGTACATTCAGTACAGTGGTATATGGGTGTTATAATGTATGTGTGTGTGCGTGCGCGCGCTGTTACGCACCGTGAAGAACTGTCCGAAAATATCCAAAAATTTCTAGCATCCTCTGGATATATCTAGAATGGTGTAGAACATTCTAGAATATTATGGATAATTGTAGATGTATGTAGAGGCTTCTAGAACCTTGTAGATAATTATAGAGGTTAGTAGAAGATTCTAGATTAGTATGGATAATATAGGAGTAGTGTGGAGTATTCTAGAAGATGAATCTCCACCCTTGGATCAAATAGATCCTAGCCATTCATTGAGGAGGTGGAAAGCCTATATATACCACCCTCCTCCCTCATTTGTAAACATCCAAGCAAAGATCCAAGCATAAATCCAAGAAGTAATTCATTCTAGTCTTCCACTTTCAAAGTTCTTAAGTATCTTTACTCACTTGCTAGCATTTTCTAGCATTCGAGGTTAAGGCTGACTAGCATCCAAGTGAGCAAGTTTGCTAGTGCCGCACGGTCGTTGGAAGGAAAAGACCAAGTCCGTGACAGTTGGTATCAGAGCCTGGTTTTTGAGTAAAGATGACTAGTGGAAGTGAGATGACTCAAAGGGAAGTACATGATGAGGGCAAGCAATCGAAGAGAGGAAGATCAAGGTCAAGGGATGTCTTGGCTGACATGAATGCGAGGCTCGCTAAGGTAGAGCTTGCCGTAGCTGAAGGGCAAGAAAAGTTCGAGGAGGCGGACCAACGCATCGAGGAGCTCGAGAATGGGAGAGAAGAGCTCCAAAGCGAGTTGCAAGGTGCCGTGAACGTTGCCGTGGCTACTTGTCAAGACCAAGTGAAGACCTTGGAGGAGACCCTCCGTATGGAGATCATATCTCTTCGAGAGGAACTTGCAAAGGTCGTAGCCGAGTTAAGCGGTACGAAAGAGGAGTTGACCCTTTGCAAGAAAGCTGTTGCCCAAAGTGGGGAATGTACCGGTCGCGCGGTAAGTCCTACTCTCCCTAAAGTAGAAGTTCCTAGGCCAAAAACATATAATGGCTCGAGGAATGCAAAGGAGATAGATAATTTCCTATGGAACTTGGAGCAATACTTCAAAGCACTTGGCGTAGTGGAAGACGCCACGAAGGTGCATAATGCATCGCTATACCTTGCCGACATGGCGATGGTATGGTGGAGGAGAAGGTGTAGCGATATTGAGAAGGGAACTTGCACCATCGATACATGGGACGAGTTCAAGAAAGAACTCAAGAAGCAATTTTATCCCGAGCACGCCGAGCATGAAGCTAGAGCAAGGCTTAGGCGTCTCACTCAAAAGGGGAGCATTCGAGATTATGTGAAAGAGTTCTCCGAAGTGCTCTTGGAGATATCCGACTATCCCGACAAGGAAGCACTATTTGCCTTTATGGACGGATTACAACATTGGGTTAGGTTGGAGATCGAGAGGCGTGGTGCTCAAGATCTCGCGACTGCCATTTCCATTGCCGAATCCCTTATTGAATTCAAGAGAAATGACAAACCGAAGCCTAATAAGGATAAGGGTGGCAAGGGAAAGAGTGGGGGAGACAACCGTCAAGGCAAAGAGAGCTTCAAGAAGTACGATAATTGGAAGAGCACTAAGGATGACAAGGGCGAAAGTAGACCTCCATTGAAGTGTTTCTTCTGTGATGGTCCACATAAGGCGAGAGAATGTCCGAAGAAGGCCAAGCTCTCCGCTATTATTGAAGAGCGAGAAGAAGAGCGACGCGATGAGGTAGCCATGGGATCCTTAAAACTCCTTAATGCCATTAAAGCTAAAGTAGAGATGCCCAAATCCTCAAAGAAGGGCCGATTGTTCGTTGAAGCTAAAGTTGGCAAGCATTCTGTGAAGGCGTTAGTGGACACAGGTGCAAGCCACAACTTTCTCGAAGTAAAGGAAGCCAATCGATTGGGTATCAAGTACACAAAGGAAAAAGGATGGCTTAAGGCAGTTAATTCCGAGGCCAAGACTACATTTGGAGTTGCAAGAGGAGTCGAGGTATGTCTTGGTGAATGGAAAGGTTTATTAGACTTTTCAATTGTGCCTATGGATGATTACGCCATCGTGTTGGGCATCGACTTTATGGATCAAGTTTCAGCAATACCAATTCCTTGCGCCAACACGATGTGCATATTAGAAGAAGGCAATATGCGCATGGTACCTCTAGCCAGAGAGTCGAGTCTACAAGCTAAGACTCTATCGGCCATGCAACTCTCGAAAGGGTTAAAGAAGTTGCAACCAACTTTTCTTGTTGCTCTAAAAGAAGATGGAGATTCACCTAACGCTCAAATGCCTAAAGAAGTCTCCCAAATCCTTGAAGAGTTCAAGGATGTCATGCCCCCCGAGTTACCGAAGAAGCTCCCACCAAAAAGAGAGGTGGATCACAGGATTGAGTTAGTTCCTGGTGCAAGCCCCTCTGCCGCCGTGCCATATAGGATGGCGCCTCCTGAACTTGACGAATTGAGGAGGCAATTGAAAGAGTTGTTGGATGCAGGATACATCCAACCTTCGAAGGCTCCATATGGCGCACCTGTGCTGTTCCAAAAGAAGCACGATGGGTCACTTAGGTTGTGCATCGACTACAGGGCGCTCAACAAGATTACTATCAAGAATAAATACCCAATTCCATTAATCGCCGATCTCTTTGATCAACTTGGAGGAGCAAGATGGTTTACAAAGCTAGATTTGAGATCGGGGTATTACCAAGTGAGGATTGCGGAAGGAGACGTGCCAAAGACAGCGTGTGTTACAAGGTATGGCTCCTATGAATTTCTAGTAATGCCTTTTGGACTTACCAATGCTCCAGCCACATTCTGCACCCTTATGAACAAAGTATTCCAACCGTTCTTGGACAAGTTCGTTGTGGTGTACTTGGATGACATAGTGGTCTATAGCGAGAGTTTGGAAGAACACGTAGACCACCTAAGTCAAGTTTTCCAAGTACTAAGGGAGAACGAGCTGTACGTGAAGAAGGAGAAGTGTGCCTTTGCTCAACCGGAAGTAATGTTCTTAGGGCACATCGTGGGTGGTGGTAAGTTACGAATGGATAAGTCCAAGGTACAAGCAATCAAGGATTGGGAGCCGCCAAAGAAGGTAACGGAACTTCGATCCTTCCTTGGTTTAGTAAACTATTATCGAAGGTTCATTAGTGGCTACTCCTCCATTGCCGCTCCACTCACTAATCTATTAAAGAAGAACAAGACATGGGATTGGGACGAAAGGTGTCAAAGTGCATTCGAGGCCCTTAAAGAGAAAGTGACCCAAGAACCCGTCCTGGCATTACCCGATCACACCAAGCCATATGAGATACACACTGACGCTTCCGATTTTGCACTTGGTGGTGTCTTAATGCAAGATGGTCATCCGATTGCCTACGAGAGCCGGAAGTTAAATGATGCTGAGCGTCGCTACACGGTCCAAGAGAAGGAGATGACCGCTGTAGTTCATTGCTTGCGAACTTGGAGGCATTACTTGTTGGGGTCCAAGTTCGTAGTGAAAACAGACAATGTGGCAACCAGCTATTTTCTCAAGCAGAAGAAGTTGACCCCGAAGCAGATTCGATGGCAAGCCTTTTTGGCCGAGTTCGACTTCGTAATGGAGTACAAACCGGGAAAGGCCAACCTGGTGGCCGACGCATTGAGTAGAAAGGCCATGGTAGCTTCCATTACAAGTCCAAATTTTCCCTTGATGGATCGTATAAAAGAAGGATTGGAGCAAGACCCACAAGCCAAAAGTTTGGTGGAATTGGCAAGTAAAGGGAAGACGCGTCAATTCTGGCTTAGAGATGGGGTGCTCATCACTAAAGGAGATCGGGTCTACGTGCCGAAATGGCAAGGCTTGAGAAAAGAGATAATCAAGGAGTGTCACGACTCGCAATGGGCAGGACATCCTGGAGTAAGGCGCACGTTGGCACTTGTAGAGCGTGCTTACTATTGGCCACGTATGCGAGATGATATTGAGCTCTACGTGAAGACTTGTCTTGTGTGCCAACAAGATAAAGTTGAGCAGCAACAACCGGCGGGTTTGCTAGAACCCTTACCAATTCCAGAGAAGCCTTGGGAGAGTATCTCGATGGATTTCATCACATGTCTACCGAAATCTGAAGGCAATGGCAACATCATGGTAGTGGTTGATCGGTTCAGCAAGTATGGGGTGTTCATACCCGTTCCAGCAAAATTTAATGCCGAAGATGCTGCCCGATTGTTCTTCAAGCATGTGGTGAAGTATTGGGGCATACCGAAGACCATCGTAAGCGATCGAGATACCCGCTTCACTGGTCGATTCTGGTTGGAGCTATTCAAGTTATTGGGGTCCGAGCTCAACTTCTCCACAAGCTTTCATCCTCAAACCGATGGACAAACTGAGAGGGTAAATGCCTTATTAGAGCTCTACTTGAGGCATTATGTGAGTGCCAACCAGAAGGATTGGGCAAAGTTGCTCGACATAGCCCAATTCTCATACAATCTACAAAAGAGTGAGTCTACGGGGGCTAGTCCGTTCGAGTTAGCTACTGGACAACAGCCAATGACTCCACACACTTTGGCCGTTGGATATAAAGGTCCAAGCCCATCCGCATTCAAGTTTGCTAAAGGATGGAATGAGAAGACCGACCTAGCGCGAGTCTACTTATCTAAGGCCGCAAAGAGGATGAAGAAATGGGCCGATACGAAGAGGAGACACTTAGAGTTTGAAGAAGGAGACTTAGTCATGGTGAAACTCCTCCCGCACCAAAGCCGAAGATTTTCCAAAATTCATAAAGGATTGGTAAGGTGCTACGAAGGTCCATTTCCGATAGAGAAACGTGTGGGTAAGTTAGCTTATCGCTTAACTTTACCTTCACATTTGGAGATGCATCCAGTGTTCCATGTGAGCTTGTTAAAGCCCTTTCACTCCGACAACGAGGAACCATCACGTAACGAGTCGAGGAGAGCACCTACGGCTATCACGACCTCTCCCGAACGTGAAGTTGAAGAAATATTGGCACATCGAGTTAATCCAAGGCGCGGTTCCCATCCGAGCTACGTTGAGTACTTTATCAAATGGAAGGGATTGCCCGATAGCGAGGCTAGTTGGGAACACGAGCTCACCCTTTTTGAATACAAGGACTTAATCGAAGCTTACAAGCAAGACGCGACGAGGACGTCGCCAAATTGAGTGGGGGAGAATGTTACGCACCGTGAAGAACTGTCCGAAAATATCCAAAAATTTCTAGCATCCTCTGGATATATCTAGAATGGTGTAGAACATTCTAGAATATTATGGATAATTGTAGATGTATGTAGAGGCTTCTAGAACCTTGTAGATAATTATAGAGGTTAGTAGAAGATTCTAGATTAGTATGGATAATATAGGAGTAGTGTGGAGTATTCTAGAAGATGAATCTCCACCCTTGGATCAAATAGATCCTAGCCATTCATTGAGGAGGTGGAAAGCCTATATATACCACCCTCCTCCCTCATTTGTAAACATCCAAGCAAAGATCCAAGCATAAATCCAAGAAGTAATTCATTCTAGTCTTCCACTTTCAAAGTTCTTAAGTATCTTTACTCACTTGCTAGCATTTTCTAGCATTCGAGGTTAAGGCTGACTAGCATCCAAGTGAGCAAGTTTGCTAGTGCCGCACGGTCGTTGGAAGGAAAAGACCAAGTCCGTGACAGCGCGCACGCGCACGTGCATGCATATGCATATACATACACATACAAACATACAGATATATGTGCATACATACACATACATATACATGTATATATGTGTATGTATATACATATATATATACACATACATATATATGTACATACACACACATATATACAAAAAAATAAATACTATTGTTTTCCATTTGTTGATAAATGAACGCGCTTTTTAAATTTTCTATAGAAAATAAATACTCTAATTTTTAAGAAAATTGGAAAATAGAAAATTATTTTCTGTAAATAAATGCAACCTAAGGTTTTTTAGATTTAGGGGTTTTTTCCGACAATAAAAACTAATTCATTAGGGAATAGTTTTACTTTTGGACAATTGCCTACTGAACTGTTTATTTCTCAATAGTACAATCTAATTCCATAGGGAATGTCTTTACCTTGGAATAATTCCCTACGAAATTATCTAGTATCGTCTGGAAATTCAATATTTCCTGATAATAAAAACTAATTCTTTGAATTTCTCGACATTAAAAATTAATTCTTTAGGGAATAGTTTTACTTTTGCATATTTCCTTACAAAATTGTTTAGTTCTATCGAGAAATTCATGACCGTAAATTCTCTAAAGAATTGTTTAATTTCATCAAAAAAATCAAGGGTGCGTTTACTTACAGAAAATAGTTTATTTTTTTATTTTTTCCATTTTTTTAGAAAATTGAAGTATTTATTTTCTATAAAAATTTAGAAAACACATTCATTTATCAGCAAATTAAAAATTAGAGTGTTTATTTTTTGTATATATGTATGTGTATCTATGTACATACATAAATATATAATGTATATGTATGTGTATATATGCAAGTATATATGTTTGTCTATATACATACATATATACATGTATATGTATTGTACATACATACATATATGTGTGTGTGTGTATGCACATACATACACATGTGTGCATACATACATACATACATACATACATACATACATACATACATATATATATGCATTACATATGTATATGTATGTATGTATGTATGTATGTATGTATATGCATATATGTGCATAAATACACATACAGATACATATATGTATATGCATATATGTATGTGCATTTTGCCTAAAATAGCTAGCTGTTTTAGGCAAATATGTTGAACTGTCTTTTTGCCTAAAACAGCTTGTTGTTTTAGGCAAATCTGTTAACAGTTGGTCACGAGAGAAATTTGTTGGCATGTGCTAGGTTTAATTTCAATTGATTAATTATCTATGTATAATTAAGTTAATTGAGTATTAAATCCTAATTTGTATTTAATCAAAATATAATACTTGAGAGGGAATTAAAGTAACCAAAATTCAAACTAAAATACTAGTTGAATTCGGCAACTTATCACCTTAAATAAGTAAGTTTGTTTTGATTAAATGACTAATGCCATTTGAATTTAAATTCTAATTGAATTTAAATTAAGATATATCTCTTAATTAGGAAGTGATGGAGGCTGAAATTAATACTTAATTTTCGGCACTCACACTTGACCTAAATTGAGTGATATATATTAATGAATTAAATGGGATGCTGTTTTGCTATTTTTCTCTCTTGGCCGAAATACTCAAGGGAAAAGAAATCTTTCTTGTTCTCTTGTGTTCTCGGGCTGAAACAGTAACCTAAAGGAAGAACAAGATCAGATCTTGTGGCTTCAAATCATTCTCATTGCCGAATACACAATCATAAAGCTAGCACTCTTGATTTTAAGCCATCTTTGCAAGTGTGTGTGTGAGAATAGAGGGAGTGGCGTAAAGGCTGTTCCTTGGCATTGGTGGTGAAGATCTAAGGTGGACATATCCTTCTTGGTTGCTGGTCATCATCAAAATCAAGTTTTAAAGGCATCTAAAGTTGTAAGTTTAAAACTCTAAAATTGCATGTTTCGATTCTAGCTTTGGATATGTATGGTATGTATGATAAAAATTTTTGTTTTTTACTGTGCCATCATGATATTCATACCATGTCATATTCCATCAGTATGTATGTGTATGTATGTACATACATATTTATGCATATCCATATGTATGTATGCATATACTACATATACATGCACATAAATATACATGTATATGTATATGTATGTACGCATGTACATATGTGTGTGTGTGTGTATTAAGATTATTCAGAAAGCTTATAAAATATCTTTTATTTGTTTTCTAATTCATTTTTTATTTTAGAAAACTAAAAATTTTATTTTCTATTTTTTATTTAGAAAACTGACTAAAATAAATATGATCTATATTTTCTATTTTCTGTGAAATTTTTTTCCGAAAAACTGGAGCAGCTTTCTGTAAGTGAACAAGTTTTAATATTTTCTAACAATGCGAACTAATTGCGTGAGGGATATTTTTTTCATTTGAAAACTTTCCTATGAAATTGTCTAATTTTGTCCGGAAATTCAACATTTCCCGTGATACAAACTAATTTCGTTGGGAATATTTTCACCTTTGAATAATTCCTTACGAAATTGTCTAGTTCCATCGAGAAATTCTCTTTGGTAAAAATTAATTCCGTAGGGAATATTTTTATCGTTGAAAAATTCCCTACGGAATTGCCTAATTTTCTTGAGAAATTTCCTACGAACTTTCATCTATCGATAAATTTTCATCGAAAATTTTTTTCCGAGATCCATTAGTGCATTATTTTACGATGGAAGACTACATATTCTTTTTTCTATCGCAAAATATATACATTATTTGCCTACAATTTTATAAGAAACTGTCATAGTAATTTTGCCATTTTCTTGTAGTGAGTGAGTTTTAGATGAATTTATTACATAGTAACTATAAGTGGATAAACCAACTTATTGAATTTATATGCTTATACCACTTGGCAAATCCTCTTAATATATATAGTAGATAGTAGAATTGGTTATCAAAACTTTCCTTACTAAAATTTCATCGATATAGATGCAATCCATGATATAGTCTTCAATAAACTCAAAAGTCAAAATAACTTGTTAACCACTAACCAATTAACCGTTCAATGCGGTAGGTTCCGATATGCCATTAATATTATAAGATTCTTCTTTTAAAAATATGATTCATATACTTTCTGAATATACTAACCATACGAATATACTAACCATATATCTTCTAAATATATTATGCATAATAATAACTTAAACTTATTTTGTAAAATTACAAGTTGTACCTTCACAAATATGTACAAATTCATCTGCATATCTTTCATTTTTTAAGATGGACAATTTATAAAACTTGATAATATGATCATACTTACAACAAGTACGTGATGACCAATGTACTTTTCACATCATACCAAGAATAAGTTATCTATTCTCAAATGGCTTTTTTAACCATTGTTATTATTTTCTTAATTATTAGCCACTTTAAGTCGTGATAATTAATAATATGATTATAATAGTTATCATTTCCTGAAAATGTAATTTATAGGACAATAATTATATATTGCTTCATTCACTTCAAGAATATTTCTAAAAAAATTAGAAAAATAAACAAAAAATAATAAAATTATCCAAATTTAAAACATATGCGATTATATAAATAACTAGAATTTTTTAAAATAATATGTAATTTTAAGTAATAATTTGGTAATTATTTTGTAATGTATGATTACATAATGCATCAATAGCAATGATATATGATCATGAAATATATTGTATCTAGTGACTTTTTTCACCATTGAAGTATTCAATGAAAGATAATTTATAAATATATAATTACTTTGTCAAAAATTATTAAGTCGAGACAAAAAAATAATTTAATTCATAAGATTTGTTAAAGTATTTTAAACTGTTCAAAAGTTTCAATAACAACTAAAATCATAACAATAGGCAATATTATAACACTTTAAAATCATATACATAAAATTCAATACATATTTGTATTAAAAAAATTTTTTTAAAAATATTTATATGCTTCAAGCATCATAAATCTTTCAAGTATTTTATATAATTTCATTATCAAGTAGACAAATAATGTCAATTATTTATATACTAATATATTTCTAGATCAATAAATATTTATTGTATATATATATCTATTGTAAGAAAATATATATTTTTTTATAATTAATGCCAATTCATTGCAATAAATTTCATAAAATAAGTCATATTTTATGACTTTATTGTACATTGCATGAATGTCATGTTTACTGCATTGGCATCATATTTTTCAATATTTGAACTAAATGTCCAAAAATTTATGTTATAGAATTGAATGTAATTAATATCTATATTTTTCAATAAATTTAATTTTAAAATTATCACTATGTTGAAAATATTAACATCGATATTTTTTATCTACTAATGTTATTAACAACTTTATTTTTTTGGTCCTTTTAATGATATAATATATTGAAATCTCTTATTGAATTTCAGGTACCTAAACTATTTTTGGAGTTTAAAATTAATTATAGCATATATTTCTTTAGAGTACATGCTTGTATAATATGACCATCTGAATTTGTTTGCCCCTTGCTATTCAAAAATTTTATTTTTATTTGGAACTGAATAATTTACCGTACAAGGCAAATTATCCTACTGGGACATTACTTTGAATTATATGCTGCTAATATATATGAGATTTAATAAATCTTTAAATACTAACAAATACATTAGCATTATAATTAAATAATGTTTTACACTTCAAGTTCATAATACGAGGATGTAAATTTCACATAATGTATTTATTATTCTATTTTGTAGCTTCTTTTTCTTCCCTTGATATTAAGAAAACTATTTAATTAAAATAGAATCTCTAATTAAATTATAAGGGGAGAATTTTATGATTTTTATTGGCATAATACATGTAAATATTGCTTCAAGCAATATTATACATATATAAAATGTCTAGCAAGTAATTAGAAGTAGTTAATAAACAATTTTGCTAAACCTCTAGATATGGATATTTACAATGAACTTATAAAAATCATTTATCCATGGCATATGATCACTAAAATTATATAAAAAATATTTTGATTGCATAATCTGAAAATTGTGCACTTGAATAATCTCACAAACTACAAATTGTAATTTAATAATAAATACACATATAATCATTTTATCGATGCATCTTTTGAGAATTATAAAATATTTTAGCGGCCTACATGATGGATAGTGGATCCACATATATTATTTTTATTCATTCTAGAATGAAGAGAATTCAGTCTTTTTTATTATTAGTTAATAGTACTTAATATTTCTTGAGAATAAGTAACTTATAAGAATTTCTTAAATTGAATAAAAGAAATTTCTAATATATATATATATATATATAATAATTGATTCGGAATGTCAAACTGGTTGTATCAAGTAATTAATTGTTAATTCGTAAACTTCAAGTTTACTATTTTTATTATATCAATATTTATATTAATTGATAAACATCAAGTTTTCCAATATTGATATCAAACAACTAATAAAGTTTATGTTTACTAATATTTGTGACAGTTAATAAATTTCATCTTTATTAATATTTGTATCAATATTCAAATTTACTATAATCAATAAATTTCAGATTCATTGTATCAAATAATTAATAAACTTCATCTTAGATTTACTGATATTATTTATAATTAGTAAATTGTAGGTTACTAATGCTTGTTTTTGTTAGTAAAATCAAATGATCTTAAATAATATTTGTATTTATATATACATATTTCAATATTCTCATCTCAATTTCAAAATAATATCTATTTTAGCAAATATTTTTTAAAAAGTAATAATTTTATTTGGAATATATTGAAAAAATAATATCTTTCATAATAAATTGTATGTGAATAATGGCATTGTAACTCTTCGAAAACTTTCAAATAATTGTATTACATATAATAAAACTATACATATAGTAAATTGAAAACCAAAATATGGTTTTACATTGCAAATAGTTGTTATTTGGATCTTAAATTAATACATTTATTTTAAAAAATTAGGAATTTATAGGGATCAATTTGGACATATATATACATATATACATGTATGTGTACATGTATACACATACATGTATGTGTACATATATATACATGTATACATGTATGTGTACGTATGTACACACACACACACACACGTATATATATCATTCAATTCATTAATTCATGAGAATTAAAATAATTTAAAATCTACAAATTAAAATTATTTACCGTTTAGCCTTGTAAATTAAAATTTGGATTGTTTCGAGCAGGATTATAGTAAATCACCAGCTTCAAATTATCATAACTTGTGATGAAAACTTAATCTTACTTATAACGTGTTATAAACAAATTAAAAAATGAAAAAATAGAACCAGAAAATAAACTATAAAGAGAAATTGGTATGCTCTTTTTTATTGTATATCTATTAGACCTGGCAAAATTGATCTAAATCCAAAATTTAACCCAAATCCGTCCAAAAAATGATAATCTAAACTCAATCCAATCCAAATAAATATCCATTTGATCAATCCAAAGCTGACCCATTTTATTTTTCTGGATTAACCCAAAATTGACCCATCTCACCCAATACCTACTAATTAAGATTTCTTGCTGCTTCATCTTCACTCAGCTTTACTCTACAACCATAATATCAAGCATCAACAGTAAGCAAGTTTCGTTGGCTAATTAAAAACTGTGTTTTAGATTTGAAATTTAGGGTTTTAATTTTAGTCTTAAGTATTATAGTTCATTGATACTCCTTTGCTACACGCCGAAGCCTTTGTCTTTTTTTTTTTTCCGTGTTTGATAAATCTCAAATCTGCTTGGCCATTCTCTTACTATTACAGAAGCTGCCATGGAGGGTCCTAAAGAAAAGGCACCGTCTGGGGTTTCTTGATCGAGCCTCTCGAGTAACCAGAGGAAAACAGTAGGAGTTACTATATCCTAATTTGTTTAGTAATTTTTCTGTGACTTGTTTTGATATATAATATAAATCCGTTTTGTATACCCATAAACTACTTGATTTTTTGGCCATTTTCTTGCTTACAGGATGACTAGGTTGCTTGATGAGGAAATTGAAGAGGACAAGTTGTTCTAGAACCAAGATGCTCTTAAAGAGGTTGCTAAATTGATATATTGAATCCTTCATTTGGGGATTAACATGGAATTTTCAATTACTAGCTTAATTTGCTGATAATTTTGATTGAATATTATTATTACCGGTTCCATTAATTAATTAATAAAAAAATTATAATAATTTATATTAAATTCATAAGTTGATTCAAATCCGTCCAACTCATTTGAATATTGACCCATTTATGACCTATATTTTTTAATCCATTAATGATCCAACCCAAACCCGCCTAACTTGTTTATTTGCCACCTCTAATATCTATAAACAATCACAGTTGACACACACATATATATATATTATAAATATTTGATTCATATAAAAATATTTTGTCTATATAGAAAGTAAATACATTTAGAAATAGTTTAGGTTATATAGGAAATAACCAATAATTAGGAATAAAAGTAGTCATTCAAAATAAATATATTACATAACAAACTTATAATTCTTTTTAGTTTTAACATGAGCGAATGCAAAATATTTTTGAGCAAACAACATAGTAAAGATTACATTTACTAATACATGTAGATGAAATATAAATGGGAAAAAAAGTTGAAAAATATAGAAATTTGTATTTTATTTTGTTAGTTGAGCCTAAAACGATAAAGGGTTTTTACATAAATGCCTAAAAAATAAAATCAATTTTCAATATTACACACCTGCATTTTCATCTTTCACATCTTCCATTTACTAAAATTTCTATTTCAAAAATACCTCACTTATAATTTTCTAATTACAAATGAACTTATCTTATAAAATAACATCAATTTTCTCATAAACTATTATTATCTTCTACCATTTTTATCAATCAATCCAATTTTTTTCATAAATTGTTCTTTTTTCGTAGCGAATTTCTTCTTTCTGTGATTGTTTTTAGTTATTGCTTGTACTTGGTTTTTTTCATCAATTGGCCCTGTGAATTTGAGAAAACATCGGCATTCCTGAAAATAAATCTTTAAAAAAATAAATCTATATTATTAATTATATAACAAATGTTATTCCCATATTGTGAGTTTGGGTATCGTGCAAAACAAAGATAATTAAGAAAAAGACAGCAACAAGCTTCGAGAAACGTTGCATGCATCCTATCCTTTTTCATAAATTTTAATTTTATACTTAAAAGTTAGAATTGATAGATAAAATTTCGTAAAAGTACAGACTTATCTTTATCATAGCTAGCTGAGCTGCAATTATTCACTCATATAATTCATTATATCCTAAAGTAACAACGCAATTCTCCTATGCCATTGCTGTTTGACTATGGACATGAAAGTTTAATTTTACATCACATTTCAAAGCTTATGATCATCATCATCATCATCGTCAATATAGTTTGGTCATTTATAATATTTCTTTAGAATATTGATATATAATTAAAGTAAATAAATACGAAGACAGTAATTAACTTTTAAATTTTAAAATTAGCATTTGGAACAACTCATAAATATTTATACTTTCTAAACCTAATTTATTTGTTCCATGTCAATACATTGTATGTGCAAAGTAGTAGAAAACAAAACAAAAAGTAAATATAATATATTAAAATACATTATATTTTTAGTAGATTTTCATATATAAAATACAGTATTTATTCAAAAAAATACAGTATATTTATTGAATTTTATGAATAGAAAATACACTGTATTTTGTTTTGTCAAAAGAAAATTTATTGTATTTTTATCATGTATAGAAGTCAATAAAGTCTTATACGTTTTATGAAAAGATACATTGTATTTTATTTTGTCAAAATAAAATATATTGTACTTTTAGTAGGTTTTAATGTATAAAATACATTATTTATTTTATGAAAAGTTAATACAATGTATTTTGTTTTTTCAAAAGAAAATATATTATATTTTAGTAGGTTTTTGTGTAAGTATTTATTTTATGAAAAATACAGTATATTTATTGGATTTTATGAATAGAAAATATATTATATTTTTATGAAAAGAAAATATAGTGTATTTTATTTTATCGAAAGAAAATATATTATATTTTTATCATGAACAGAAGTTAATGAAGTCTAATACATTTTAGTAAAAATGTGTACAGTATGTAATGCATTGTATCAAAGTTATTATCTTAAGTATTTTTTTGTCAAAAGAAAATATATTGTATTTTTAGTAGGTTTTCATGCATAAAATACAGCGTTTATTTTATGAAAAGAAAATATGGTGTATTTATTGAAATTTATGAATAGAAAATATAATATATTTTTTATAAAAAGAACATATAGTGTATTTTATTTTGTCAAAAAAAAATACATTGTATTTTTATCATATACAGAAGTCAATAAAGTCTAATATATTTTATGAAAAGAAAATGCAATGTATTTTATTTTGTCAAAAGAAAATATATTATATTTTTAGTAGGTTTTCATGTATAAAATACGATATTTATTTTATAAAAAAAATACAATATATTTATTGGATTTTATGAATAGAAAATACAATATATTGTATTTTATTTTATGAAAAATACAGTGCATTTTAAAGAAAATACAATGTATTTTATTTTGTCAAAAGAAAGTACTTTGTATTTTTATCATATACATAAGTTAATGAAGTCTAATACATTTTATGAAAAGAAAATACAGTGTATTTTTTTGTCAAAAGAAAATATATTGTATTTTTAGTTGGTTTTTATGCATAAAATATAGTGTTTATTTTATGAAAATAAAATACAGTGTATTTATTGGATTTTATGAATAGAAAATAAAGTATATTTTCTTTTATGAAAAAATACAGTATATTTTATTTTGTCAAAAGAAAATAAATGTATTTTCATCATGTGCATAAGTCAATGAAATCTAATACGTTTTAATAAAAATATGTACAGTATATAAAGCATTGTATCAAATTTATTGTCTTAAGTATTCTTTTATCATAAGCAGAGCCTTGCGATGGCTTGACTAATTGGCACAATTTTAAATTTTCCAATTCAAGGACACTGACAATGAAAGTTGTGTATTGGAAAGAATGTGTTGTATCATTTAATATAAATTGAATGAATAATTTTACATTATGTGGAATAATTGTTCTTTATCAAAGAATGATTCAAAAAAAATTAGCTAAGAAGCAAATCTCTGTGAAGTGTAGTCCTACTTATAGGAAACAACATCTGTGCAGCCTTCTGCCTTCATTATTGGAAATATGATTCTTGATGCACCCTACAAAACAACATGCAAACATTTCAATTATCGAAACACACTCTAAAGAAAGTGGACATGCATTATGAAAGATGTGCATATACCAAGATCAATGTAGTTCCAGCCCAAATGCCTTTAGGTGTAGGAAATGGTACTATTAACCGACCAACTCCATAGATAGCTATAGCAAAGAAATGCATCACTAGATTTACAGAGGATGGATTGAGCCCTGAGAGCAGTGATATTGGTCCATTTGAATATACACCACCGAGGCTAAAGTAATCGAAACATACTTCCCGCATTTCATTTCTTGCTCCATGTTTTGATGCTGAGAAAGGAACATTCATTCATTCTTCATAGGAGAGCCAAACACATAAATGGGGAAAAGTCTTACAATATGAAGACACATAAAACAAGCAACATATATAAATTCAGAATATCTGCTAATATTGATATTACACATGTATGGATATAAATAGACTACTTTGTAATATACTATGTTGATACTACATTTTCTTAGTGATATTGACTATATCTATAGAAATGATGGGTGGTTACACACGAGCCATCTGTAAGTCACCCTCTTTCCTTCACAATTTATTGATTTTCATTAGTTCTCCAATTTGGCGTGGAATTTTTCTTATTGAAATGCTAAAACATGATAATAATGTTCACTAAAGCTCAACTAATGGTATATTTAGGTTCCATCAACAGCCTTCTTTCGAGTTGAAAGTTGCATTCTCTAATTCTAGTGATGGTGCTGCATCCTCGAACATTGATTCAAAAGGACCATCTTCACCGAAGTTTCCATCCTCAGTCTCAAGATCAAGCGGTAAGCACTACCGGAGCAAAAAACAGAAGGAAGGTCAACATATTCTTTTATTGGATAAACAACAACCAGTTAAGGTTTTAAGTCAGAAATCTTTATGGGTAAATTCAGGATCTAGTGAAGAAATAATACCCAAAGTAAGATAAAAGGAAACGATCAAAATAATCCATAAATCGCGGCTCCACATTCAAATCCCATGTCGGCGTTTGCTCCAAATATCTTCCTCCGCCACCGCTGGCCATAGGCATCGCAACCTATCTCTGTTCTTAGGCTTGAAACGGTTTTAAGATAAAAGAAAAAAAGATTTATTTTCAAGAATCAAGCCAGAAAGATAAAAGAAGGGAACTATTATGAATGAAGAGAGGGTTCTGAAAAAGGATCATATTTGAAATTAATCTGAATATAAATGTATTTATAAAATATAAAAAGGTAAGGATGAAATTTTATAAAATAGGATGAGGTATTTATAAAAACAAAATAGAAAAATGTGGTATTTTATGTAATTTTCTCGAAAGACAACGACGATTGAGGGCTGAAGAGGCCCAGTACAAAAGTCCGAATTAAATAAATGGGTTAACCCGTGCCCGTATTGACCTTTAGGGTTGGGAAGTCGGTTCCAAAATGCAAGTGTTCATTTTGGAAACCCAACAAATCCTGGGCTTTCAGGCCCTTGCTGGCTTCTCTCTCTCTCTCTTTCATCTGGAGTGAAATCCTTACTTCTCCGGTGACTTTCTGGTTCAATTTCCGATCAGGTGAAGCCATAGCCGTCCTACTTGTTTCTGTGTATTAAGACGCTTGCTCATAGCCTTATTTATTTTCCTTTTTACGTATATGTATACTTGTATGCAACATGAACATCGAGAAGAGATATGTGGGTTTCTTCTTTAGACTTGATTCGTTTTAATGCTGTGAGATTTTGGTACTGTTTTTTCGTTGCTTTTGTTTAATTCGAGTGGTGTACTACTTGATGCTAATTAGCGTATATGTTTTGTGTCTTATAAATAGGTTTCCGTTTGCGAATTAATTTAATTAATCTAGAGATGGATCAGCAAGAGGATGATAGTCGTGCTGGAGGTGAACAGCCCGCCAAGCAAGATGATGAGGTGAAGGTTTTTTTTTTTTTTTGTTAACTGTAATTTGGAAATTATTTTCCTGTTTATGTTGGAAGCTAACGAAGATGTCGAGTACCTGTGGTTATGATAAGACTGCTTTGTAGAATTGATGCTGTTAATAATTCAAAATTTTCTGGAAGGAATTGAATGTGCTTGTGGCAAAATGTTGAATTTTTTTTCTTATGCTGTTGTCTCTAATTGGGTGGAGGGTCTTCTTTTTCATTTCTATTTTTAAGACAATTGTTTTTATTTCTCAGGAAGCTGCTGCTCGACTTGAGGAAATGAGGAAATCAATTGAGGCAAAACTTGCTCTTCGCCAGAGCAATTTGAATCCAGAAAGGCCAGGTATATTACATTGCAATATATTGTAACTGCTGAAATGGATAATATCTGCTGCAGATAATTTACATTGGATTTTCAACTTAATTGTTGCGAAAAAGTAGAAGTTAGTTGCCTTTTATAATTGATGCTAAATAATTATGAACAAAGAAATTAGGTTGATACTAGTTCTGATAGCTTTAACGTAGGCTGCTAAGAAACAGCCTGGAGTTGAGGTTTTATTTGGTCGCTCATTTTGTTGTGGTATAGGAATTTTGGAGGAAGATATGAAACGGAAGGCAATTATGATGCAGAAAAGAGTCCTATGTCTCTCATATGAAAGCCTGTGAAACCTATTGCAAGAAAAATGTGCTAAACATGGGTCCTATGTGAAATGGAAGGCAATTATGATACAGAAAAGAGTCCTATGCCTCTCATATGAAAGCCTGTGAAACCTATTGTCTCTGTTCTCATGTTTAGCACATTTTTCTTGCACACTTTAGTTTTTGCATGAACTGTGTCGCAGTATTTTCCTAATATTTTTGGTAGTAGAAAATTTCTTGATTGATTTTTTCAGATAGATTCTTAGCAGCATCTTTTAGCTTCCAAAGTTTGCAGCGCTGTTGTTTTTTTCTAAAAACGGCACCATATTTTGACACTTCTATCCTGAGCATTCTGTATTTATTTTTAGAGTAAGGAAGGGATTTTATTTTTGGTTAAAATAATGGGATGGGAGACTTTAACATCAGTTGTATGGAGTGGGAAATGAAGAGCACGCAATGGATGGGATGCCAGTTTGACAATTTTATTCCCACCTAAGACATGGCTCATCATTTGCTAGTAAGATCATGAAGGAAACTTTCTAGTGATCAACTATTAAAGTGCAATTTTGTTTATGAATCATATGTATTTTTGTAACTTTTTTTTTCCTGCCGCTGCATTTTCGTATGTTATTTTATTATCTAAGATTATCTAGCATTGTTTTGGCATTTCCCTTTTTTTTTCTATTTGTTTTTCTCAAAATATAAGAAATCATGTAGTGTTGACCAATGTGGTCCTATTTTTCAACTTCTCAACTGTGACTGATTCTGTTATTTAAAACCCTGTTTGCGATTTCATCCTCAAATTTCATCTGATCTTCAACATATGCTTCCTACAAACACCAAAAATAGACTTTGCAAATCCATTTCACAAGTTTTTACCATCCTTTTCATTTGAACTTATATAATAATGAATTTAAAGTGAACTAATTTGGGTTGCAGCACCTTCACTTTGTTTTAAAATTTCAAGATTGGGGAAGCTAACAAAGAGAGAAGTGTTGAGGAACAAAAAATTAATTTTCTTCGCTTTTCTGGACAAAAATATTTTAAAGCTCACAATGGAAGCTATTATAATATTTTTATTTTCTATGGGGCTGAATAGATCACTTTACCATCACCCCCCATTTTCCTATATATATGGACAGAATTGACGCTATGCCATGTCTATTCATGTTTTCTATTTCCTCTCTCAGCTTTGCCCATATTCTGCCTATCAATTATAGGATTTGATTTAAGCAAGCTGATTTTTTTTTTTTTACTTAAAGACAACACTACTTACTTTGTATTCTCATCACTTGTTTTGTTTTATTTTTTTTTTCTTTCCTTCTTTCTTTTTTTCAATAAGCAAGTCAATTTTTGATAATTTCAGTTCAGGTCTTGGAAATGAAATCATTTGCATGAATCTTATTTGCACTGAGTGGGATGCCATTTTTGGAGTGTTTTTTCTTGGTTTTCTTAGAATTTTTAAATAATGGGCTGTTGCATCTATTTGCATCTATTTGTTTAAAGTTTTTAGTTTGTTTCTGTTGTTGACAAAAAGTTTGCTTCTAGTTCTTCTAAAGTGACTTCAGTCTGTCAAATATATTGAATTGACATGTTCTAAAAAATTCTTGCTATAGGAAATTTTTTTAGGTTTTGGGTATGATTACTACTGACTAATTCAAGTTCACTATGTGTTCCAGATTCAGGATTCCTCAGGACCTTGGATTCAAGCATTAAGCGGAATACAGCAGTTATTAAAAAGTTAAAGCAGATAAATGAGGAGCAGAGAGAAGGGTTAATGGATGAGTTGCGAAGCGTCAACCTTAGCAAATTTGTTAGTGAAGCTGTGACAGCTATTTGTGATGCCAAGCTTAGAAGTTCTGACATACAAGCAGCAGTTCAGGTGGTTTTTACAGTTCTAAACTGAAACTTTTTCTATGGATGCTGCCTTAGCTGAATTACATTATTTTAAATCGCTAATCCTGACTTCTTCATTATTTAGGGACCAGACATGCGTTAGTTAAAACACTCTGTAGGACTTGCACATTCCCCAACTCTGATCTAATAAATTTGTATTAAATCCTCGATATGGTATAATACTGATTTTTTGACTATGTACTCACGATCATGAAATTATTTGTGGCGAAATAATCATAGGCTTGTTAAGGCACTTGCTGAATCGGAGCTGCTGAATTATTTATTATCATTATTATCTTTTATTGTTGGTACATTTTTTTACTGCATTTCAGTTTTATTGTTGTTTATTCCTTTCCCAAGTGCATTTGTTTTATTGGCTTTGAGTTTTCTAATTTTTATTTGCAACAGCAAATTCTATCATTCTTGGTATCAGTAGACTACTGATTGCATTTTTTTGTTTTTTAAATAAAGGCTTGTTTGGCCCTACTATTTTTTGTCCTTTGTCATGTTGATCAGTCTGCTCTGTATTATTGTTCAGTTAGCACATGCCTTCTACAAGTCTTACCTGCTGGAAAATTACTTGTTCGGCATAGTTTGCATCAATCTTGCCAGTTTGTTATTGATGTTTTGAAATGTGCAGATTCTAATTGTTTGCAGGCAGCCTTTTCAAAGTATAATAGTACTTTTCTCATTTTCCATTGTTCTAACATTTGTCAATTTTGCAAAGATCTGCTCTTTGCTTCATCAAAGATACAAGGACTTCTCACCCAGCCTGGTACAAGGGCTTTTAAAGGTCTTCTTCCCTGGAAAATCAGGGGAAGACTTGGAAGTCGACAGGAACTCGAAAGCTATGAAGAAGCGGAGTACCTTGAAACTGCTTTTGGAACTTTATTTTGTTGGGGTTGTAGAAGACAGCAATATCTTTGTCAATATCATCAAGGATCTTACTAGCGTGGAACACTCGAAGGACCGGGATGCCACACAGACAAATCTGACACTCCTTGCTAGTTTTGCACGGCAAGGAAGAGTCTTCCTAGGACTTCCTTTCTCTGGACAAGAAATCTATGATGAGGTGTATATTCTGGCATTCTTTTATTTTTAGTTCTCTTATGTCAATCATACTAGTGATGTTCAAGAGGGTCTAATATTATTCATGGTTTTTATTCTTTGTTTTGGTTCCGTTGATGGATCGTACAATTCAATCAATCCCCTGTTGTAGTGATTCAAATCTATTGGGGCAATCAGTAAATTGCCACGTTGAGCAAAATGGTGATCGTTGGATGAATTGTTTGATCTCGTCAATTCTTTTTCTCACGGCGGGTTAATGACTCTATGATTTAGCATTTCATTTGAATTTCCAAGGGAAAAAGCCCCAAACTCTCCCATATATGTTTTTCTTTCATCTGTCACTCTTTTCCCTTCCCCATTTCACATTTTCTCTTTTTCTCTTTAATTGTTTAATTCTCTGTAAAGTGTTTGCAGCATTTTTTCTGAACCTCTGACATTTTATACATATCGGTTGCTACCTTTTAGTCTAAACATCTGCCTTTTCTATTATTTTATTGTGATTTAATTTGGGTAGGATTTTCTCGCACATGAACAATACAATATTTCTCTACAATTCTGAATTGTATAATTTAATTTCAAAATCACAAAATCAAATAATAAATTGTTCAGTAAATTATTCCGTTAACAAGCACATTTACTATTGGCCAATTAATTATTCATATTTGTCAAAACATGTCATATTTTGATGTATTTTACCTATTTTACACAGACCTATGCTGGTTTTAATTAATTTTGAGGGTTTATACTGATTTTTTTATGATTTAGTTTGATTCATAATAATGAAGTGATTCTTGATTTCACAACCCTGATTTTGTTGATATATTTAACACGCTTGATGTATGCTGTTTTTGTTCTGTGGAAATTTTATCTTGTTTTTAGCTTCCTTGTCAATCTTTGATGGAAGTTGATATTCTTATATTTTGTTTCAGTTCCTTAAGGGTCTTAATATCACAGTAGATCAAAAGAAAATATTCAAGAAGGCATTCAATGCATTTTTTGAAGCTGTATCAGAACTACTTCAGTCTGAGCACTCTGTAAGAGATGTTTTACTTTATTTTCTGATATAAGGACTCATTTATGTACTTTCTGCAGTTCATCCTGTTAGGCTTTTGTTCTATGTGTGTTGGTTTCTTCCAATTTATGTCATTTTTCATGTTTCTACTGCTGCCATTTTAGAATGCTTGCAATTTTCATTTTCTTGCAACTCTTAACAGTCACTTCGCCAAATGGAGCATGATAATGCAAAGATTTTGAATGCTAAAGGAGAGCTCAGTGATGACAATGTTGCATCATATGAAAAGCTTCGAAAATCTTATGATCATTTGTATCGCAATTTGTCTTCGTAAGTTCGCTCATTCATTTTTAATTTTACTTTTCTCGCATCTGATGTGATGGTGGCTGGACAAGATTAAGGTTCATGTTTGGAGCGCAGTGTGTATCATATCTGATTCCTGCCCCCTTCCCTGTACTGCAGATCTTTCTCTGTTTATTCCTCACTTTTTCAATCTAAAAAGTAAACTTTCATGCCATAGCTGGTCTCTGTTTTCTGATCAATGATTTTAGATTGGGTTGGTCATGGTTTGTGCTGTGAAATTGGAAGAAACAAGCCACTGCATGAATATTTGAAAGACAGAACCTCTAGCATTTTACCCCCATGTTGTAATTTGAAGATTACTTAGTCTTACACTTGCTTGTAAGCTTGAGGCAGTTTCAGGTGAGAACCACCCTAGTACAATGACAATGCTACCTCCTTTATGCCTTCCTTTTTGTGAACTGAATGACTTATTTGGCAGGATATAATTAATGATGTGCAAATATTAATGGAATACTTGAATGATATCAACCTGCAGTTGGATTCCACTCTTTCTTCTTATTAAGAGGCTTGCAACTATGCATCATGTATCGTTGTCAATTAGTGGTTTTTTAATGCTATTTGCATTTTGTGTGCAGATTGGCTGAGGCTCTGGATATGCAACCTCCAGTGATGCCTGAGGATGCCCACACAACTAGGGTTACATCTGGAGAGGATGTTTCTTCACCTGCTGCTGGGAAAGATTCATCTGTTCTTGAAGCTTTGTGGGATGATGAAGATACAAGAGCATTTTATGAATGCTTGCCAGATCTCAGGTTTGTCGGAATTGGATAATTGTGGTGTATATTTGTATTTGTCTGCAATTGATGTCATACTTCAAAATTTAGTAATGCCTGCTTTTATGTATTTTTAGAGCATTTGTTCCAGCAGTATTATTGGGAGAAGCAGAGTCAAAAGTGAACGAACAATCTGCAAAGAATCAAGAGCAACCAAGTGTAAGGATTTAGAACTATGAACCTGAATAGACTTGTGTGTGTAGGGTAAGCCTTGATGCAGTAAACAATTGGTAAATTAACAAAAGATATGCAAAAGTCTCTCAAAATGGAAGATACTGTGCATTGATCTTAAGTGTTTCTGAATAATTGTGTCTATGCTCCTGATAACTTTTTTGTGGAGTCTCTGAGTTTATTTACTGCCCCCTTCCCTCTGTTCCTCTCTTCCTACTTCCTCTTTGCTTCCCATGGTAAATTTGTTGCACGCTGCGTTAGTTTGTCATTATTTTTCCTTCATAGCATTGTGGAAGTCTTGCGCTAAGGGTTGAGGCCAGATCCCTCAAGATCTTCCCGTTGTTGAGAAAAAATATATCACAGGACAATGCATTGAACATTTTGATCATTCTAAATCATATGTTTTATGCTTGATTTGGAACACTGAGGCAAAAAAAATGTTTCTTTATGCTCTTGAAATGAGGTTCATTTGTTTATTAATGTTATTGTTTTGTTGATTTTATTAAGGAGGTGGCACCTGAATCAGACCAGAGCCAACCTGCTCCAGATATTCAAGAGGTTTCTTCAGATTCTTTGCAAGAGGGAAAAAGTGTTGAGAAAGGAAAGGACAAGGAAGATAAGGATAAAGAGAAAGCTAAAGATCCAGAAAAAGAGAAAGGTAAAGAAAAGGATGCAGAGAGAAAAGGGGATATGGAAAAGGAAAAACTCAAAGGTATTGAAGGGACAAACTTGGATGCTTTACTTCAGAGGCTTCCCGGTTGTGTCAGCCGTGATCTTATTGATCAATTGACTGTAATCCTTCTGCTGCTTTTTCAATACTTGCTGTTTTAAACCTTTTTTTTTTTTTCTGGATTCACACCCCTCTACAATCAAGTTCATGCTGTCATGTTCCATCTTATATGTTTTTCAGGTAGAGTTTTGTTATTTGAATTCAAAGGCAAATCGGAAGAAGCTTGTGAGGGCATTGTTTAATGTACCCAGGACGTCTTTGGAACTCCTACCATACTACTCACGGATGGTTGCCACTCTATCAACCTGTATGAAGGATGTCGCTTCCTTTCTCTTACAGATGTTAGAGGAGGAGTTCAATTTCTTGATAAACAAGAAGGTATGTTCTGCATAATGATATGTCAAAGAAAAATATGAGTGTTTGTTTATCCCATTTTCCAGATTGTTGCTTACAAATTCATTTACACTTTGTAAAGTGCTAAGATTTTAGTTCTAATCATAATTATTCTGCAGGATCAAATGAACATTGAAACAAAGATCAGGAATATTAGGTTTATTGGAGAACTATGCAAATTCAAAATTGCACCAGCTGGTCTTGTCTTCAGTTGTTTGAAGGTATATGCATAGGATTTTATTGGTGTTTTTTCTTGCTTCTATAATTTTATTTGCAATTTGAAATTGAAGTTTAGAGCAATCTACACTACCGGTCAATATATGAAATAATCATAGAAATTAAGGCATTTTCCTTTGATGCATTTATGATTTGACGCATGCCACTCGACTTTCTTCGCAGGCATGTTTAGATGATTTCACTCATCATAACATTGATGTTGCTTGCAATCTTCTTGAGACATGCGGCCGTTTTCTGTATCGATCTTCTGAAACTACTATACGCATGGCTAATATGTTAGAGATATTGATGCGCTTGAAAAATGTCAAAAATTTGGATCCGCGGCACAGCACCCTAGTAGAAAATGCATATTATCTGTGCAAACCACCTGAAAGATCTGCTCGAGTAGCTAAAGTTCGCCCCCCATTATATCAGGTATTAATCATTTCATTCTTGTACCTTTCCCAACTATTTTTGGCATGATAGAAATTTAATCTTCCTTTCAATTGATTTTTTATGCAGTACATCAGAAAATTGCTGTTTTCAGATCTAGACAAGTCATCCATTGAGTATGTGCTAAGGCAACTTCGTAAATTGCCATGGAATGAATGTGATGCATACCTTTTAAAGTGCTTCTTGAAGGTTCACAGGGGGAAATTTGGTCAAATAAACCTGATTGCCTCCCTCACTGCTGGTTTGAGCCGCTATCATGATGAATTTGCGGTTGCCGTTGTTGATGAGGTTTGTTATTTTCATTTTGATTGCCTGACCTTATTGTAGAAATGGCTTTTTGCAGACAGGTTTGCTGATCTGTGCTAGGTCACTTGGCTGTGGTTGTTTTAAGTGAAATATTGTGAACTTCACAGTTATGTGAGGATTATATGGATATTCTTTGATGTCCTAAATCTTTTATTCATGATTTATGTATTCTCCTCTTTGCACTTATAGTAGTTTGTCTATGAATTTCAGGTTTTGGAGGAGATTAGACTTGGACTGGAATTAAATGACTATGGGGCACAGCAAAGGCGTATTGCGCATATGCGTTTCTTAGGAGAGTTATACAACTATGAACTTGTGGATTCATCTGTTATCTTTGAGACACTTTATCTGATCCTTGTTTTTGGTCATGACACACCAGAGGTATAAAATTACTTACATTAATATATTACGCTTTCATTTACTCCTGTGATCATGATCTGTATAAGGTTTGAGGAGAAATGTTTTAAGTGGCAGGCAACTAATTCATCATATGTATCTAGTAGTTTCTATAGACTTGCCCGGGTGTCCCTTGAAAATGGATTAGTGTATGAGCTTTTACGTTTTTGCATGTTTGTAACCAGCTGTGAAAATGACCCCGGTGCATGTATCAATTTGTTGTCAAAAGAATGATTATTGAATATGAACAATGCATTTTGAAATTACTAGGTCATAAATTAACTTTTTGGAAGCCTGGAGCAAGTAAATTCTTGTATATCTAATCTGCAGAATGACTTCTTGATGCTAATCTCTCTCTCTCTCTCTCTCTATTTGTGTGCGCTCGTGTGTTTGTAATGTTCAAGTGAAAAGTTATGATCAACTTTTTTTGGATATGTAGCTGCTGCTTACCATTTTTTTTTCTGATTATGCATGATATTAGCGAGATTTACTGGATCCTCCAGAGGATTGTTTCCGAATTAGGATGGTTATCACTCTGCTCGAGACATGTGGTCATTACTTTGATCGAGGTTCTTCCAAGAGGAAACTTGATCGATTCTTAATACACTTTCAGTGCTATGTTCTTGCCAAAGGCGCACTACCACTTGACATTGAATTTGACTTACAGGTAAGTTATTGAGGTTCCTCCTCTATATCCATTTTTATTTTTCCTTGGCTAAACTCCAACGTGGCTATGGCTTAGGAATTTACGTTATTTTGTAGACTGTGATGTCATGTAACATTGCAAATTATGCTGCTAGGCATGGTGAGGAGTGTAATTATGGAGATGAATTGTATGATTTTGGAACAACTGAATTTTTTGTTCATGTGATCCTGAAATTGCTAGGACGATTATATCATTTGGTATTATTTTAGCTTTATTGTAGAAGGAAAGGAGATGAGAGAAAAGAAAGTAATGAATAATTGGAGCCTATTTGAAAAATACAAATCATAAGAAATTGCTGAACTCTACTCTGCCTGGTCTCCTCAAATGTTTTTGAGTGCTTGATAGGTTTAAGTTCGCCTCTCCACCAATATGGCTTGTAGTTATGACCTATGTGATAAGACTTGTTGACAGAGGAACTTACCCTCTTTTTGTGTGGCTCATTGCTCATTTGGCTTTCTAATGTTTGCAGATTACTTGTCGAATATTTTCCGGCCTTGATAAGGGCATTGCCCTTTCTCTGTAACATAAAGACAACCACATTATATTGTCTTCAGGTTGCATCTAGTTATACCTGTATTCTTTGTGGAGATTTAAAAAAAATTATTTGATTTACTGGGTATCTGAAATAGAGTTGACCTATTTTCCTTTTCATTTATATGCTATAGTAAAGAAGTATATTGTCTCATGTTCTTTTTGAGTAATAGTGTAATAATTTTTTCATTCCATGTTTGTACATGCAAGGGTATATTCATATATTGAATTTGCAGGATTTGTTTGCGGAATTACGGCCTAGCATGACTCGATACTCATCCATTGAAGAAGTTAAGACAGCCCTAATTGAACTTGAGGAGAATGAACGAACTGGTTTAATTGACAAGATCAATAACGAGAAGCATTCTGACAATGAAAAACCATTTAGCAGAAAGAAGTCTGATGCCATCTCTGCCAATGGACAAAATATTGTGAATGGCAATGAGGAAAATGGTGGAACTCATGAGGACATCGGTGACAGTGAAACTGATTCAGGCAGTGGTACCATTGAACAGGAGGGTGATGACGAGGACTTAGATGAAGATAATCATGATGATGGGGATGACACAGAGGATGATGATGATGATGGCGGTGGACCAGTTTCTGATGATGATGATGAAGTCCGAGTTAGACAAAAAGTACCTGAGGTAGATCCACTTGAAGTAGAAAATTTTGAGCAGGAGCTGAGAGCAGTTATGCAGGCAAGATTCGTATCCACTGTTCATATAATAAGAACTGTGGCATGCAATACTGTTGTTTATGTTTCACTTTTAGTGTTAATGCAGTTCTGGGAAAATATATATATATATATATATATATATATATATATATATATATATATATATATATATTATTCTTGCAATTATAGATACAATTATTCTGGATCTTCATCTTTATTTCTACAATAATAGGTGAATAATTGATGTCCCACTATTTGAATTGTGAGTGCAGGAAAGCATGGAACAGCGCAGACAAGAACTACGGGGTCGGCCAACATTGAATATGGTGATACCTATGAGTGTGTTTGAGGGGTCCGTCAAAGATCATCATGGAAGGGGAGTTGGAGGGGAAAGTGGTGATGAGGCATTGGATGATGAAGCAGGAGGCAACAAGAAGGTTCAAGTAAAAGTACTTGTGAAGCGTGGGAATAAACAACAGACGAAGCAGATGTATATTCCCAAGGATTGCTCTATTGTGCAGAGCACAAAACAGAAAGAAGCAGCCGAGTTTGAAGAGAAACAAGATATTAAGAGGCTTGTCTTGGAATATAATGATAGAGAAGAGGAGGAGAACAATGGTTTGGGCACCCAGACATTGAATTGGATGCCTAGTGGTAGCAACAGAATGAGCAGCCGTAGCAGTATGTGGGAAGGAAGCAGTAGTAGAGGTTCTGGATCACGTTATCGGCATCAGTATCATTCAGGCGGTGGTGTTTATCATGGCAGAAGAAGGTGAGTGACAGCAGAATTTGGTAATTGTGGACTTCTTGGCACTTTTATAGTTAAGACAGTAACAACCTAAAGGGGTAGGAAATGGGTAGTATCAGCAGAAGACAGAAATTTTGCCTTTCACATAATCAAATAGCATCAAAAGTTTTCGCCATGAATTGAATTACTGCATTTACCCATGAATTGCTTCCAAGAATGGATATACTAAATGCAATTCAACTATATATGCTGAATGTGGCCTGTGGATAAGCAATACTTGGGAAGGTTAACATTCAAGGAATATGGCTTAGTTGAAGGCAAGTAGTTGTGCCGAACACCGAATCATGGAAAGGGTTTGTGATGTAGCCCGTGGTTTGCAGGCCTGTCGAGGGTGTTGTATTTAGCCTGAGCTATTGTTAATGGGTGCATACATTTGTATATTTTCTATAAGCAAAAGTTTTAATCAAGATTTATCATCGTAATCCATGTGCTTTGTATATGTGTAGGCCACCCAAATGTTAACATGAAATTTCAGAATAGTGTTGTTGGATCTGTTAAATTTGAGAATTTCCTTTCTTCTAGGTAGTTTTTCATTTTAGTCCGGTTAAATTTATAATACTCCCTCTATTTGATTTTTATATTACCTAATCCATTATTTGCTTCACCGATAAATAAAAGTGTATACCCATTCAAATTTCAAGAATTACCGCTAACTATTCAACAAATTTGAAATATTGTTTGTTAAGTTCGGCTTATAAAACCATTTAAGGTGAAGCTTCAGCCACGTAGAAAATTACCATTCGTAAATTTACAGCATTCCAATTTATTAAAAAAAAAATTATCTTGTGCCAGAAAGACCGATGTGATTGCTTTTAAATTTTGAATCAAATTGAATTAGACTATAACAAGTGACGGACCATGGTCCCCCACCTTTTTCTTTTTCTTTTTCTTTTTCTTAAAACATAACCAATTTTTCTACATACGTTCTTTTTGATTCTACAAGTTGCTTTTTTTTAATCCATTCTGTGTAAATTTTGATCTGTCACTTGTCAGTCCCACATTCTGGGTCCGTCTCTAACTATGTCTTACTACCTCCTCAGAAATATCTAGAATCGCATTAATTAATTTTAGGTTTATTTCATGCCTTGTCATCCTACTTCTACAACTCTCTTTTTCATTATCACTTGCAATTTTAATTTGCTTCACATTTTATTTGACTTCATTTGTTATCTGTTGATATTCGTAAAACGGATTTAAATTTGATAATGCCAAAATCTCTTGTTAAAACAAATATTTAGAATAAATCACATTAATTTTTTATTTAATGCAATAATTGTAAGGGTCAATAAATATAAAGTCGATTCCTTCTCTTTGGCTTTTGGCCTATCAAAGGAAAAGAAAAGGCATCTAGCAATAACATGCTCTCTCATTAATTTCTTAATTAGAATTTTATTTTCATTTATAAAGTGAAAAAAGAAAGCACAGTTTTTATTATTTATTAATTTGGTTGGGAATTCGGTTCCACATAAATATACCAAAATAACAAGATTGGAGGAAATGATTCCGACTCCAAGGGGATAAGAATTGTGTGCCACAAACCCTACATTGTGGGCAGCTTAACATTAATTTTCCTTTTTAGGCAATAAAATATGTGAAGACTAAATTGTGGGGACCCACTTGACAATTAAAGCACAATGACCTTTTCCATGTGATGCATGCCCTTCTTAATTTTACATTCACATACTCTTCTTTCTTCTCTTTTATTGTTGCAAAGTTCAAAGAAAAGACAATATAGGGTTATTTTCAGTGAAAAGAAAAGAAGACAATATAGGTTGTAAATCATGATGTTAATCATAAATAAAATATCTCCAAAGCAGAAAGTTCCCGTCATGTGTCGACTGTTGATTGCGTGAGAATTATTTTTTATTTTAACTACAAGGGGTGAGCAAAATTGAATTAAATAAAATATTTATTTAGCAATTTTTATATTAAATTAATTTACATATTTGAAATTGTATTAAATTTTTTTTAATTTTTTTTAATTTTATGTTATAAATTTTAATAGTTAACCGAAAAATATTGATTAACCAAACCGAAATTGATAAACTGGTTAATTGAATATAACAAATTGATTAATTGTTAGTGATTTTATAAAAACAATATTAATGGATTGGATATTTTTTTTTGCTCATGGATTTGTTAATAGGTCCATGCTCACCCCTACTAACTACATAATATTTTCAAAGGTATTAATTCGGTACATGCATATTTAGACCATTAAACCATTCGCATTCCGATGATACAAATATGTAACGTCCCAAGAATTGCATATCACATGAATAGTACTTTTCTAGATAAATAGTATCAACAAGGTCCCCTGGCCCACAAAATTGTTTTCTTTTTCATTGAAAAGTACTATTCATGATGAGTCTGGTGGTATTATTTGGACTGAAATTGAGATCAAATAGACTTCCAAAAGTGAAAAATAAAATAAATAATAGAACCGATAGAGTTGACCGAAAATTTGAACTGACTTGAAAATATTCCACGGGCTTCATAAAAGTATTCCAATTGTATCGAGTTACTAAAAATTATGTATATGAATTTTTAGAATGATAAAATGAATTTTTTGAAAATTTTAAAAATTCAGTTTTTGAATTGGTAAAATATGCATTCAGACTAAATTTTATATCGAAACGATCTCGGATTGATCCAAAATTTTACACATGGCCTAATTAACATTTTTAGGAATTTTTTGTCTAATTTTTATTAAAAATTGATAACTAAAAATATTTTAGCCAATTAAAGAGTGACAAATGGCATTGAATTCACTTAGGATTTAATTAATTTTATCCTAAAGTTGGAAAGTTACGTTAAACAGGAAAATCTAGTTTTGGTTACCATTTGACCAACTCTTCCTCTCCTCTTTGATGCTGGTGTAACTTCTTCTTCTTCCTTCATTTTTGTTAAGTTTTCAATCTTTAATCTTTAGGTTTCTACCCCTAATTTCAATCAATTTACCAAAAATTGCTTCTTTTCCATCCTTGGTTGATGATAGTGGTGAGAGAAGCAAGAAATAAGCTAGTTCATCAAGTGTGTATTTTGGTAAGTTTAGAAAAAATTGAATTTTTCGTGATAATTTAGTTAATTAAGTATTGATTTTAAGTTGACATGAATTATTTGGACTGAATTTGACTTAAATCATGGTGAATTTTGGACATGACAATTCTGCCAATAGAGAATCAAGGTGAGGGAACCCAACCAATCAAAGACAAGGGCTAAGGCAAGATTATTGAGTGATTTAGAGTGAGATTTTGTAAGTGAATAACTCTAAACTCTTTAATTTCATATATGTTGTATATATAATTATGAAAAATTTAGGTTAATTATGGATTAAATGTGAAATTGAGCTTAGAATTGAGAAATTAGAGGTTAAATTAATAAAATTATGATATTTAATTAAAATTTAAAAATGCCTAATTTAAAAGAAAAATTCGACCACCATTGAAAAATTAAATTGAAATAATTGAAAAGCATGTGGTTATATGATCATTGTAATTAAATTGAGTAGAAAATACAAATTAAAAGAAAAATTGGCATAATGTAACCGAATAGGGATATTATGCCACGGTTTGAATCAAGACGACCCTATATAGTAGGCTAAGGATAGTCTACTTTTACTATGTATTATTCACTATATATCATATTACTAAATTGAACTGTATATACTGTTCATTATAGTGGGCTTATGGGGTTCATATCCTGTGTATCCAGTCTATAGATTTCTACTAGGTTGTATTAGGGGCATATTGATAAAAAAAATAAAAAAATGATGACATAAATGGGATGAAAAAGGAAATATGAAGGATAAAAAGGTAATTTACCTAATATAGAGACTAAATGGTAATTTTATGCATAAATAGTGAATCAGATGAGTTAAATGATTAATGTAATGGCATTTCTATAAATAAAGTAAAAATGACTATAATTTATTAAAAATGAAAGGACTAAACCATAAACATATTAAAGATAGGGAAGAAATAAATGAAATTGTAATAGTAAGAAAGGACTTAATGAGTGAATAATTGTGTATGGGCCAAATGACCTTAATTAAAGAAATTGAATGATAATTGGTATCTATGAAATGATGAGACCGATTCTGATATAGACTGATTCTGATAATGTATATCAATTATTACTATAATACCATGATTCATAATGATGCATCTATATAAATTGTATTATATTGTAATGACAGTTTACCCTTAATATTAGATGTAAAATCAGGAATTATGATATACATGGCTAGCCATAGGAATATAACTATAACCACGGTAGCAAGTCATGACGACTTGCATAGTTGTAACCTTGATATGGTTTCACGACTGTATTGGAGTATTTGAGAAAAAAAGAAAAAAAATATGTATGTAATTAATAATACTGGAGTAGTGAAATCCACATGGTCCATCGTTTCTCTCATCCTATTCAATGATATATTTTCATGGTATACTAGGGGCAAAGGTATAAAATACTCAAAAGTAAGAGAAAAGTATAAAAGAACTGAAAAATATCCAAAGATGTAAATGAAATTAGGACAAAAGTGTATTTTTAAAATTTTGGGGACTAAAGTGAAAATTTATCTCTATAATCTGAAACAAAAATGAAAAATGATAAAAATTTGAGAATAAAACTTGAAAAGTCATAATTAAAATTGAATTTTCAAGTAGAGGCAAAATAATAATTTTGTCAATAAAAGTAAAATTTGGGGATTAAATAGAAAAATTTGTGTAAAAAGTAATTATAATGAAATTAAATAACAAAAAAGGAATAATGAGATATAATTATGAATAATACATGAAATAAACCATAGTGAAATTCTAGGATTTAAGATTTTATGTTCACTACTAAATACTTTAGTACTTAGCATGTGATTTTATGCTACACGCAGGGCACAGATATTGAGCTTGAGCTGGAGAGAAATTAGTGGAAGAGAAATCCAACATTTGATTTTTTTCTTTGGTTGGCATATATGTAAGTATGACACCGAGTAAGATGGACATAAGTAGTTTTCATGACTGTATATATATATATATATATATATATATATATATATATATATATATTTAGATGAATTGAATTTGTATATATCTTACACTGTAAAGGAGTTTTGATGAAATTAAACGAAGAATTTATACTGTATGTATATACATATACAATTATGGTAGTGACTATTGTACTATAATGGCTGATCTTGCAGAGTTTTTTTATATTGTCAGAGGTTGGATTGGATATGTGCAATTATTTGAGAGTATTTTGTAGCATTTGCAGGAAGGTAGCATTTGGGTTTATACCGTTATGATGTCCAAATTTCTACAAATTTTATAATAATATATGGGAAATATGGGATCCACGAATTAATGGTTAAGTAACCGGATGTTATAGATATAGGTAATTAAATAATGATTTATGAATCACTGCAGAGTATTGTGGCACCGGTACTCAGACCAAAATTCGGTTATCGTGTGTTACAAAATACTTGTACACCACATAAGCGCACATCAAATCAAATCCCTATTTTCAAGTCTTTCAAAAAAATAATATTTTCAAGTCTTTAACTTTTTAGTACTTTTTTTGTATTTAGTCGTTTAATTATTTTTTAATGTAAATTAAATTTTTATTAATAATATAAAAAATATATTTGTAAAGATAAATTTTAAAATTTTAAAATATACAAAATGCATAAACTAATAAAATTATTAAAAATTATTTTTAAATTTTTTTAACAAAATAATATATAATAGTAACAATGTCGTGAACAATTTGTCTTTCTTTTTAAAATTCAATTCATCTATTATCTATAAAAAAATGACAAACCAAATTTCACGCAAAAATGACATCTCCCATTCGAGAAGGACAATAATTTCCATTTAAGAAAACAACCACCTCCAAATCGGTAAGAACAAACTTGAATAACAAAACTTAAATACATTTAGTTTTAATTAATTAACATGAAAAATCAAATCTACAAACACACAAATAAAATATAGATAAACAAAAAAATTATATGTGATATTAATAATTGTTAGATATCAATATATTGACATGAAAAAAATCAAAAATCAATTGAATACAAAATTAAGAACAATAAATAAATATCAGAAGTTCAAATATATACCTATCTTAAAACTATTATAGAGGACCAAATGTGAAATTTTATGTGATTGATATTGTCATTATGCTCGTTGATTCCTCTCCCCGAAGGAGTTCCTTCTGATAGTGCACCCTCTGATGGTGCTCCCCTAACGCCTCTCAGCCTCCTTTCCTTTTGTTTTTAGGGAACCTTCTTCTGATCAAGAGGTGTCTCATGTGTCTGAAAGGAGTTGGAATCATGAAGGGAATTTTGGCCTTGAGGACCTTGATATGGAAGGTATTGGTGCAATTCTAGACAACCTTCTAAGGGATATGAATGAATAATAAGCTTCCCATTTGCCTAAGAAATCCTTTAGGGATACAGTTATAACTGATCCAATGGGTGATGCAATGGTATGCTATGATGATGATTTTGCAATTAGCTTTAAAGATGGAGATGTTACGGTTAAGAGGAGGAATGGCATTTGATTAATTATGTTTTAAAAAGGATTCAAAACTTGTTAACTAAGAGAATGAATAACACCCTAATTGTGAAATTTCTCGGTAGATTCATTAATTACATGGTACTCTATAATATAATTCAACAATTTTGGCACCTATCTCGTGGTTTTCAATTAGTTGATTTGGAGAATAACTATTATATTGTCAAGCTTACAGATGTTGATGACCTTTACTATTCCCTTTTTAGAGGACCTTGGATAATTCATGGGCACTACTTGACTATCCAACCTTGGACTATTTTTTTTTCCACTCTAATTGATAATCTAACATATGTCATAGGGCGGGTTAGATTTTCAAGTTTGCCTTATCAGTATTATGAAAATTCTATTTTGAGATTACTAAATTTTTGGGTACTATGATCACATGGTTTTTTTACTAACCAATATAAGAAGGCCAAATTTTTTAGAGCTATTATCTTACTTGATTTTACTAGGCCTTTAGACTCTCATATTGAACTCGCTAGTGTTATGCAAATGATTGAATATGAGGGGTTACCACATATTTGTTATCATTTTGGCCTATATGATCATCTTCTTGAGTTTTGTCCTTCTTTGAACATAAATAATGAAGACAACTTTATTTTAAATAATGATTCTCTATTTATAATGAATTTGCAAATGGATAATTGTGTCCCTAATTTCGGTATTTAGATATAAATGCAACATAAAGGTAGAAGATAACTGATCGGTATCTAGTAAGTGTACTAAATCGGCTAGTAATACAGAAAAATATAGATTAAGACCCCAAATATCGTACCCAAGGGAACATGAATTGCTAAGGATAATATCTATATGTGAATTAAATCAATCTGAGATTGTTTCCCAAATATTTTTGGTTTAAAAGCAAACATTAAATAAAATAAACAATTAAACAAAACAAAAACTAAAATTAAACTAACATGAACTAAAAATAAAATAATAACTGAAATTCTCTTGCTAAAGGAACTATCCACCTTAACTTTCATTGTGATGACTTAAATTCAATAAAAACACCAGTGATTATGGAAAACCTAGTAATAAAGTCAGATATCTTTATTCAAGTATATCATTCTTAATATTAAACTCATAGAAAAATCTAATACTTAGCATCAAAATCTATTTTTAACTTCCTAAATATTCATTAAACTCTTTTTCAAGTAATTCAATTCCAATTTATTCTTAGTTCCTCTTCTCTTAGTATTAATCAATAAAATTAACACTTAATTATCTCATATTTCGGATAATAATTATGCATAAATATTAAAGAGTTAACCCAAAAACATACAAATCATTAACTATGTCAAAACCAATTTTTAGTTATTTATTCAATAAATCAATAATTAATCTTAACATAATCAAAGATAAGAATATGCTTAAAACCAAGAAATAATCTACCGATATTGAAATTAAGCTCAAAATAAAGTCATAACAATGAAAATATAAGATTTCAAGAATCCATTAGCAAAAGAAGAAAAAATATTTACTAAACATATTTAAAACTAAAAATAAAGTTGAAAAACTTAAACAAAATCGAAAAAAATAAAAACAGAAAAACTAGAAAAACAAAGTGAAACTAAAACTAAAGAGTTCTATTTGATTCTTCTAATTCATCCCCCTTGATCCTTAATTGCTTCTTCTTTGGTGTTAGAGTTGTCTATTTATAGGCAAAATATGTTGTATAAGCTTTCTAAACTTCCTCAATTGAAGTAGGAAAAGAATCTTTCTTAAATTGGAGAAAATCGAAAATCCTTCGCTTTATGGGAAACAAAACACGTGGCCATGCAAGTTCCTTTGAAGAAAATCACGTGGCCATGCATCTTTATTTACTTGTCTTGACGTGCCCATGCACAACTCTCCTTTGTGTTTCACATGGCCATGTGTCCTTCTTTGTTATTCCTCACGTGGCCATGTGTTCTTCTTAATTCATTATCACGTGGCCACTCAATTCCTTTTTCCTTGAAACACATGGCCATGCATAAATTTCTTCTTTGAGATACATGGTCACGCATCTTCTTCTTCTATGAAACACACAGCCATGCATGAGTCTTCTGGACTTCACGATCATTAATTAACATGAATTTTTCAAATTCACAGTTTTAGCCCAAATCTTCTTGCCTTTTTGCAATTAAGTCATTTTCTTGCAAAATAACCCTGAAAAATATTAAAATTTACAATTAACTCCAAAAACATAAAATTAACCAATTAAACTCAAATTTAACCTAATTAACACAAAATTAAATTAATTAAATACATAAAAACATACTAAAAATAACATATAATTCATCATTATCAATAACTTGCAGTTCATGTTAATGAAAGATTTTTGCCTATTCTCATTGAATTAGGAGATGATGGTGGCAATACCCACTTTGATGATAAGAATCTAGATAAGCAAGGCAGGAATCCTGAGAACAATCATATTTCAATTGAAAATCCTAATGCTGCCAAACTTGGTAGTCATAAAAAATTTGGAAGGAATGATAATTCTAATGATAAAATGAAATTACAGGGGAAAAATAATGGTAAGCCATTTGTTGTGTCACATGAGATGATTAAAATGGCCTCTTTTAAGGTTTGTTTAAGCACTCCTCTTACTAGAATAAAAATTGGAAAGCATATGTCTCTAAAGTAGGGACCTTCCTAGTTAACCAAGAACAAAATTTTCTCAACTCCAATTTGGCACAAAGAAATGCATTACTTTCTTAGATCCTGAAAGAAACTATATTATCATCGCCGAAGGGATGGGGAAAAAATTCTTTAGGTTCCAACTCTGAGATGGTTTTGTATGTAGCACCCTTACTGTAACAGTCTTATCGGATTAAGAAAGTAATCGAAAAATTTTTTTTTACTCAAAAATAGCTTTTCCATATTAACATAATAACCTCATTTCATACATAATTTCTATTAATAGCTGACATATAACTGTCCAGTTTTTACTATGCATTTTACAAAAATTTAGCAATATAACGGCTATATTCTTAACTAATCCTCCTGAAAAGCAGACAATAACACAGTCTCTCTGAGGCACAATAATTTATATCCAATCACATAACACATTCATAAGCTCCATCATATAACACATGCATATAATCCATCTCATGCAATTCTCATCCACTAACTTCGAAATACAATACTATTATCATTACATTTTTGTTCTCATAACTACAAAGAAAATATATACATACCACAAAAGTAGTCATTATATTTCTTCAATCTCCATTTTCCCTGTGTACTTATGCTCCACAACATCGGTGCCTGCACGCGGTAAATCCTACGTGCTGAGCATTAAACATACCCAGTAGTAACTAAGAATTATAGTACTTCCCTATAACCATATTTTTCTAAATACGTTCAATTTAACTAATTTTATCAGTTTTTCTCATTTAAAAGCATAACATACTATTAAAAACCAATTTTTTTTATTTAACTTAAAACCTTACTTAATTTTTAAGTTTAGTCCTTTAACTTTTCACTTATTCCACAATTACCCTTTTATACCTTTAATTACCAAAATGCCCTTGAATTTTTTATTTTCTCAATTTAATCTCTTAATTAGCTTATAAATTATCAATTAAACTTTGTTTTGACTTTTTCATGTAAAATTACATTTTAGTCCCTTAAATTTATAAAAGTTGACTTTTTACGTAGATAGTTGACCAAATTACCATTTTATCCTTATTAATTTTTTCTTTCTCACTTTTACCTATTAAATTCATCCTTTAAAAAAATTACTGTTTTATCCCTAAACTTTTTAACTCTTTTCATTTTAGTCCGTTTTCATCTTAAACTTCAATTTTAACTTTCTTTCTACACTTTTAACATTTTTTTATCATTATGCCCCTAGTACAGACCTGGCAGAAAACTCTCAGACCGAATATACGGGACGTGGACCCCACAGGGCCACAACAAAATGAGAAATGACCTCCAAGAATCATCTCTCATATAACATATGAACATATGACAGTACGTATAATAGGTACTATGGAGATCAACGATCCAACCATAGCAAAGCAAGTTGCAATGACTTGCACCGCGGTATAAATATCCTTATGGCCAGCCAATTATATCCTGAGCTAGGTTTTACTGCCTGACTCTTTCTAAGGGCACATATTCACTTAATTTTAATTTTATTATTCAATTATTCGTTCTTTACAATACTTTTCAATACCTGTCAATACTGTACCAGTATATTATATTTGCAGTTTGTCTTTCTTACATAGTCTGTGAATTATTTCGCAATAATTCACCATTTTATCAATAAATTATGCAATAATTCATTAAAATTTCACATTTTTTTAATTAATACCTAACTAAAATTTATTCCAAAAATATTCATTTAATTTTCATATATTCTATAAAAATTTATGGACATCAATATTCATTTGTACTATCATTATAAAGCTTAAATACATTAAAATAGCTTAAGATTTCATAGTTTCCCATTACCTTTCCATTTGGCCATAATTATAACTACTCCTTATCATATTGTTTTAATTCATTTAACATTTCTTATAAGCATGATTAAGGTCCAATTACATAAATATAACATTAAATTCAATTATATCTCATTTTATTAGATTTTCGTTCCTTAATAAACCTAAAGGGAATTCATATAAATAATAGGGAAATAAAATGATTATTTAGTCACAAACCTTTTTTTTGTGATTATCCTTGCCTAGGCTTTCTTTTCTTTGCCTTTGGCATTTGAGATATGCTCCTCTTTTTGAATTCCTTCAATGGCCAAAATTTTCATCAAAATAAACTCTAATATTTTGGCCTCAAATGCTAAAATTAACAACAAAAATGAACTCTAGGCACCAAAAACTAGTAGTAGGCACCTAATTAAAACCAAATTAAAAACCAAATTAAAACCAAATTAAAATTGACACCTAAACTTTAACCCTTTATTTCCTTTGATTCTCTTCCTTGAATCAAAGATCAAAGGTGGCTAGGATACTCTAGAGAGGCTGAAATTAATTCCTTAAGCTTTTATTTGGTGGGATTTGGGAGAAATTTGAAAGAAAAAGAGAGAAAAATGGAAAGGGAGTAGGTTCGGCCACCAAGGAAGCTGAATGATGCCATGTAAAATGTCTACTTTTTAGTATGTATTTTCTTTTATTTAAGTAGTTAAGTATGTGATATTTTGTGTATTTTATGTATTTATATTGAGTTTATGTGTTTATTTATGTTTTAGGTCAAAGTTGGTGTAAATGTGAAGTGATTTGGGGAAATACTGCAGGATTCGGATGAAAAAGTTCATGAGTCATGAAGTGGTTCACGACTCAGACAGAAATGGTACGAGACGTGAAGCATTTTACGAGTGACACAGAGATGCCTGGTTCATGACTTGACGGGAAGTTCATGACTCGGCAGGAAGTTCACGAGTCGGCATAAAGTTCACGAGTTAGGAGCAGTTCACGAGTGAGGATAGTTTGATGGAGTTCACGACTCGTGAAGATGTTCACAAGTCGAACATTACGCCTGTTCCCAAATGATGCCATCTTTCTGCATATGAGTTTTCAGCCAAGCATCATGACCCTCCATTGCAACTTTTTACATTGACAACCATTATGAAGAGACATATTTATAGAGTTTTCCCTCTATAAATATGGATGGCATTAACTAAAGATGGGAGATCAATCCATGTTTTTTTTTTAGAAATATAGTTTATTTTTGGATAAATATTTTTACTTCATTTTTATTAGAAGATGACAAAGGGACATAGCCAAAGGAACAAGAGATAAGTTTCTTTCTCTTGTTTATCTTAAATTTAAATATGTATTTGGCTAGTTTCCTTTGTACATTATAAATATATACTAGTATTTATTTAAGATATGTTTATTATTCTTATTATCAATGAAGTATGATTTACATTCATTTGTGTGCTTTGATTTGCTATGTATGTTTGGCCACCATATTTGGCATGTTAGTCAATTTATTCGCAACGAGAGTTGGAATTTTTTGATGGAAAAACAAATGAATGTACTTGAAGCATTGAATTCCTTTAATTTGACTTAAGGAATTCACTTTGAGGGGTTAAAGAATTGGCATAGAGCTTCATAATTTTTTTTATCTCTATAATGACACGAGAGTGCTTATAGACTCTAAATAAAAATATCTTTACTGACAACGAGAGTTGCTTTAAAGAATCTTGGCTAAATTCTCCAGTCACTTTATTTATATAATTACCTATACTTTTTCTTAAATGAATTACTATTTCATATTTCTAATGTTTGTTCATACCATCATTTAAGTTATCTTTAATTCAATTTGATTTAATCTATGCAAAGTAGTTTAGATATTTAATTAAATACATAATTTTCATTTTATTCGTTGCCTATCCATCTACTCTTTGTGATTTCAATACAAAATTTATCTCGTTCCCTTTGGAACGATACCCTACTCATCCTATACGCAGTCTAGTGAGACAAAGGGTTCAATTAAATCCCCATCACTAAAAGAGGGAGAGATTTTGCTGGAAAAATCTGAAGATGGAGCTCTTATATATGGCCTTTTATTGGGCCATGGGCTGGGCTTTAAGTGGGCTTGGACAATTAATTTGTTTAAGCCCGATAATTATTCGATAAACGGTACTAATTAATTTTTTCCACTTTTCAACTTCAAATCACTTCAAATTTGATTTCATTATTCATATCATATTAAAAATAGGTTATATTTAAAATTTTAGCCCAATCGGAGTTCATTTCGGGTCTGATTCAATTTTATCGGTTCGATTCAAAAATATCGATATTACCGAAAAATTAACTTTTTGTTACCAAAATAATCTACATATTATTCTAGACACACATGTAATTTTTTATAATTTATAGGCTTCATTTGCTATTTTTAATAGCCAAAACGATAAAAAAAATCAATTAAAAACCCTAAACCCTAATTATCTCGATTTTCGTTTTTTTGGCTTTTGGAGGCCTATTTGACCTCAAATTCACTTCAAATTTCAACCTCGGACTACCCATGACTAATATTTTTTAATAGTCCAATAAAATATTTTTCACTTTCAGGTGTAATTTTTAACCCGAAAATACTATTCACTGTCGGAAAATACTATTCACGATTAGCCCGACATTGAGGCCATTACAGTTTTTTTCATGGTAAACATTCTAAACCACTCGATAATTCAAGTTTAAAGCTTAAGAAAAAAATCATATCCTCCTCTAAGCTTAATAATAATCCTCTTCTAGAATCTTCATCCAGTTTTAAGTGGAAGGATGTTCCATCTTTGAATAAGGATTACAATATACAAAAGCTTGATGAAAGGGATAGCTTGATGGCCAATGTTAAGAATTATGACAATGATTATAGTCAAAAATAAAAACTTTTGGACTACATATTGCTTGAATAATTTGTGCTTGGTGCATCTTCCTTTTTAACTTTTTAATGTTTAATAAGTTAATAATTTTGAATTGCAAAGGTGTTGGGTGTGACACACGTATGACCTTTTCGAGAGCCCCTATTTCTATGTTCCTTTTGAGTGAAAAAGGAAAAAATAGACACCTAGGAGCACTTGGACAGAGAGACCGTTTCATCTTTTGATCGAGATCTACTTTTAAGGTTGCCTTGACAGAGATCTCTTACCCAGATGATCGACTGTTTTGCAATGGTCAAGAGATTTGACCTAATTCATCGAGAATTGAGTTTCAAAAAGGCATAAGACAGTGCCTTGGAATATTACTATTCCATTATTGGCAATTAACCATTATATGCATCTTATTAGGCACCATAAGGTAAGTCAAAAATGAGTCTCCACCTAATAGAATATTGAAAAATAGTACTCCAACCTTATGAGACCAAAATCAAAGAGGTTTTGGAATCTCAATTTTATTTATACTTTTGATTATTTCAAATATAATTGAAGTTTCAAATTAACTATTTTATCTCTCTTCTCATACGAATTAATTATGCATATAAAAATAAAGATGCATTCAATCACGTTTAAAAAGTAGTAAACATGATATATAAACAGTAAAATAAGATACATCCACTAAGCAATAAATTTATATAAAATAGGTTATTCATTGTAATCTCATTTGGTGGGAACATCAGTTCCTGTATGCATATTTACAAAAAAGAAATTATATTGTGCATTTTGAATAAAATGGGATGAATGATCCTTATTTTATTAAGAAAATTTTCATATTAATTATCTAAAAATTCTTCTAAATTATTTTAAAAAATTGACTATTTACATGTGTGATTTTTATGGCATAAAATAGGACATTGGTTCAATTTTATTAATAAAAATTTCAATTATTTAGTATAAATATTTTTATATGATATTTTCCTTTCTAGTGGTCAAAAAAAAATTTATTATAGATCCAGAATAATAAATAATAATAATAAAAAAAGAAAAAAAATAAGCAATTACATATTAAAAATATCTAAAATATCTAAAATATATACAAGGCCTACTATGGTATGTAAGCCAAACTGCATCCATAGGCACGCATTATACGCACAAAGTAGTAAAATAAAATTAAAATAATAACAAATGATGATAAGTTGAAAAAGTGTTATGCTTCCAAGATAACCTGCAAAACAACACTCAAAAGATCGGTGGATTTTCGATAAGAGAATCTCTTACGGTCAAATCAGAATTTTGATGAACAAAGTGTAAATTTTTTAGTCAAAAAAGGTTATCGCTCCATATACCTATTTTTCCTCCATTTATAGCCATTGTATCCGTTATTTCAGGGGTAGTGGCGATGATGTTCTGCTTATTTCGACCACTCCTCCCATTTCTTCGGATCTTGGAAAAATGTGGGGGTTGCCCCAATTATTTTCCCAATCGTGGTAGCTACCCCTTTTCTGTAGTTTCCCGAGCTATGGATGAGTAGGGGTAGAGTATGGTTATGTGAGCTCCTATTGCGCCATGTGATTCAAAGGTCACAGGATCTTACTTAGCTATTTGCCAAAGTTTGTTGAGATATGATCTTGACTATGTTATCATAAGTCCCCCCCAGTGTGCGACATTCATGTCAGCAACATTAGGGTAATTGTCAGTACGCGTAGCTACGATGAGCTATGGCATTAGGGTGCTTGAGGCGAGAGTGTCGGATGAGCTAGCAATGGAGTTCTGGCGAGTGTGCTGAGTGAGCTAGGAGAAGAGCTTGGGGCTATTGTGCCTTACGAGTTGGCAACGGTGCTCATGATGAATATGCCGAGTGAGTTAAAAGCGAAGCTCATGGCGAATGTGCCGAGTAAGCTAGAAGCAGAGCTCATGCCGAATATACCTAGTGAGCTAGAAGAGGAGCTCGTGGCGAATATGCCATGTGAGGTAGGACCTATTTTCATGTTGGAGAAATCTGACTTTTTCTATTCCTAACTGTGTGTGAACAGCTGGACTGGCGTCGCTATTTACGTGAGTATATTAAATAGGGGTAATTATTACTCCCTAGGTTGGCGTATGTCAGTGGCGCAGAGGGAACTTTAATTTTCACACTCTGTCATAATGACGTAACCTTTATACCGGATCGCATGCCATATGTACGGCCAAAGTGGTCTTAATCTTCCTATTTAAGCCTTCTCCTCCTTGTCCTTCATTTCTTCTCTTTCTATTTCTTTTGAGACGATTTCTTAGGAAAATACCTATTTTTTCTAGACACGAGGATCCCTTAACTTGTTAGTTTCTCTACCTCACTTTTTTGCTTTAACAGGTTAGTTCTGCATTTCTTCTCTTCCCTTCTATTTTTCTATGTTACTACTATGGGTTCTTCTGAGGATTCTAGCGAGATATTGGTGGAAGACGAGGGGTTTATGTTTGATGATGCCTCGAGTTCCAGTGAGAGTTCATCTTCCCACGAAGACATAAGTCCCTTCAACTTTGAACAATTTGTTATCGAATCCTCCTCGAGGAGAGTGCATCATCGCCTTTCAGGAGTCTGTAGTATTGGTTTTAGGGTTAGAAAAGATGAGCTCCCAATTTTGTTTGGCAGGGTGACTTCTTCTATATAATACGTTGTTAGCAGGCTGAGCTCTTCTCAACGGGCAAACATCGAATTCGTCAACAAGTAAAAAATTGCAATATACGAGTCATAACTGGGGATAAGTGTTTGCCTTCCCTTGATGGGGTTTGAGGTGGAGGTACTAAACTATTTTGACATGTCCATTAGGCAACTTCACCCTAATGCCTGGCGTATATTGTTCGCACTCCAGATCTGAGAGATGGAACACGGTATAACTCTAACCCTGAACTTATTTGGAGCTACCCACATAGTTGATTTTCATACTGGGATCAAGGACCATAACTATATACAAGTCTGGGCTAGTTATGGCATGTTATGTGGGAACCCTAAGTCTCTTAAAAAATGAAAGGATTGGTTTTTTCTAATGGAAAAGCTGCTTATGAATTTTCCTTTTCAGACTACCTGAGGTTGATTTACCAACTAAAATGATAACGGTCTGTGGTTGATCGAAGATGAGGAGCTGATCTTGTCTTGGGGGAGGGAGCTCATCCATGACAAGTGGAACCTCCAAAATTTGCTCAATCCCTACAATTTCAGGATTGTCCTTTAAAAAAATAGGTAACTTTATACCTAATTTACTGAGTGTTACTGATACCTTCTTTTTAATTTTTTTTCTTTTTTATAGCCATGAAGAAAGAAAACAGAGCGGTCAAGATGATAAGGGTCAAAACATAAAAGATTATGGAAACTGCCCTCGATGCACCTCCTGCTATTCCTAAGGCGGTGCCTGCTCATCCAACCAAAGGTGTTCTGACTCCAACTCTTATGGAGGTACCAAATGACTCTACCTAAGCTCGGGTCCCAATTTGATTGGTAGAGGTATCAGTAAATAGCTCAAAAGTCGAGGCAAAGGGTCAGGTTTTAAAGATGAGAAAGGTCTCTGAACCTTAACTACCGAGATTTGCGAGTATTAAGAGAAGAAGGGGAGTCAATATTCCATAATGAATGATGACTTCAACACCTTTACACATATAGTGTCATACATACTGAAGGAGGTGGCTCCGCTTATCGAACTAAAAGCCAATTAGCTGTTTGCCCTAATTAAAAGGCATCAAATAAAGGTATGCAATAGTGTCTCAATCCTTTATTCGGTAGATATCACGCTCTTCTAACTACCCCCCTTTTTTATCCATGATGCTTGTAGGGATCCATATTGATGGGTGTCATGATTGCCAAGATGAAGACTTTGATTGGCAAGTGGCGACAAGCCAAGTCTTGCTATAGGAGCCTTCGACTCTAGATATATGAGGCCGCACTGAAGATCTCTGCTAAAAATAGGCTGAAGAGTCAATGGGAAAAATTGCTGAGCTTGAGGCCGCATTAGCTCGGAAGAAGGAGAGCAACCAAGCTCTCCCATCTGAGGTGGAAAAGTGTAAGCTCAGAGAGGCGGACCTGGAGAAGGAAGCCAAGTGGAGAGAAGAAAAAGAGACAAAGGCCTTAGCTGAGAAATGTTTAGGTTTTAGCATTAAGATCTCCATTGTTATAAAGGGGAAGTACCCCGAGCTAGATTTATCTTTTCAGGATGACGTGTATCCAGATGAGGACTAGCTCTTCTTGTAATAGATCTTTATAAAATAACGAATTATATTGCTAACCTTTTTGTTTTTCTTTTCTTTTGAATCTGACCGAACTTATTGGGTAAAATAAAATGTTTAAGTAGAGTTTGTATTTGGTTTCATTACCTTGTCAGTTGAACTACTCTCATAATTATCATAGGTTTGTGCTTGACTAAGCGAGCAGCCTTAAGAATTGTAATGTATTTTTTATGATGGTCATGCCAAATATGTTTGAAGAAAAAGAAAAACTTAGCATAGAATTATCGCATCTGTGAGCTCAATGAAGCAGATAAGTTGCTGATTGACATTTACATAAGCGGTTCATTAGTTAAATAGCTTTCTGCCTTTGACCAAAAAGGAAAATATATTCTGAGGGTGGTATTCTTTGAAGAACTTAATCACTTAAAATGGTATGCTTGGTTGGTAGCCTTCGTCGAAGAGCTTTTAAAATGCCACAAAGCTATATTGGCAAAAATGCCGAACTAATAGACAAAGTTGTTGTAAGCTTGACAAAATGAATAAATTTTATTGAATCTATTATCCTTTACATGTGTATATTCTGTGGGCATAATTCTTCAAAGAACATAAGAAGGAAAGATGAACTAGCCTAACAATAGCGTTGAGCTTGCATTAACTACGAAAAGAAAGCTGAAACAACAATGGTGCCAAGCTATTTGAAACAAACAAATGAAAATATCATAAGTGTCATATGGTAAGTATATTGAACTATCGGTAATATAACTTGAGGCTTGACACATTCCATGAGTGTGAATGTACTTTGCCGGACAGGTCTTCAAGTTTGTATGCACCACCATTGATGACTTCTCATATCATGAATGGCCCTTCCCAGTTAGGATCTAGCTTGCTTACTCCTACCATTGTGTGGGCAATGATTGCCTTCTTTAAAACTAACTGTCTAATAGGAAAAGACTTCACCTTGGCCTTGCGATTGTGGTATGTTATCATGTGCTGCTTGTATGCTGCTGATTGGATCTGTGCGAGCTCTTTATTCTCTTCAAACCGATCTAAGTGATACAGTAGGTTGGCTTTATGCTCCTCACTATATTGGGATACTCGTGTGCTTGGTACTTCTATTTCATATGAAATGACTGCCTTCATGCCATAAGTTAAGGCAAATAGTGTTACCCCTGTTGCTGCTTGGGGAAAGGTTTTGTATGCCCACAACACATTGTTAAACTCATCAATCCAAAGTCATTGAACTCGGTCTAACCTCTTTTTAAGTTTGGAAAGGATAGTTCTATTGGTCACTTCGATCATTTCGTTGGATTGCGGATGATAGATTGAAGTGAAGCACAACTGAATATTCAGGTCTGAGCAAAATGTCTTAAAGGCTTGGTAGTCAAACTGTTTGCCATTATCAGATATGATAGAATGAGGAATACTGAATCTTGTAAGGACATTCTTCCATAGAAATTTAATGATGTTTACCGAAGCGATTTAGGAGAGGGGCTTGACTTCTACCCACTTGGTGAATTGGTCGACTGCTACCACTAAAAACTTTTGCTTGCTAATTGCTTAGGGAAACGAGCCCAGTATATCAAATTCCCTTTGGGCAAAAAGCCATGGACTATGGATCGATTTCTGTTGTGTTGAACTACTGTGTGAGACATTAGCAAATCTCTGGCACTTGCCACATTTTCGGACTAATGCTTTGGCATCTGCCTCCATGGTGGGCCAATAATATTCCTGCAAAAGTGCTTTACGAGTAATAGCTTGTGCTCCCTCATGGGCCCCATAAATCCCCTCATGAATTTCCTTGATGATATAATCTCCTTCTTCAATACTCACACACAAAGTCCAAAGGTTTGAGAAAGATCGCCTATATAGCTTCTCATCCAGCATAGCATATAGGCTCGATTTACGAACTATCTTTTGAGCTTGCACCTAGTCTTTTGGCAATGTTCCTGACGTAAGGTATTGGTAAATAGGGAGGCATCACCCCTCTATTGGCTTTTGCATCTAAACCTGGTAAATTTCATAAGCTGGTTATGAGACTATTATGAAGATGATATATGTGGTCTGCATCGGACTGTTGACGATAGCCCACTTAGCCAAGGCATCTACCTTCTGATTCTCTGTATGGGATAGCTATATAATTGATCAAGTACTTTTGACTTCTTCCATCCTGGTGAGGAGTGTGGATGCCAACTCTTTATATCGAATCATGGAATAATCTTTCACCTTAAAGCTTATATTAAGTTTGTTGACAACTAGCTGTGAGTCAAAAAAAATCTCTAGAGTATCAGGTTTTACCTTTATTGCCAGCTGTAGTCCATAGCATACGGCTTCACACTCTGCAACATTGTTGAAAGTAGAGAATGTTATGAGTACCATCACCCAGATGCAAACCTTCCCTAGGCTCATCAACAGAACTCCAGCCCCGGCTCCTTCTGAGCATGCTGTACCATCGACATATAACTTTCATGATCTCTTTGGCAGTTCGGGTACTGGTGCATGCAATTCTGCCATAAAATTTGCTAGGATCTACGTCCTCATTACTGGGCGTGGTTCATACTGAACATCAAACTCCCCTAGGCAGGCTGCCCACTTTGTTAACCTCCCCAAAGCTTCTAGTCTTTGCAATACCTTCTGCAGGTTCAAATTGGTGTGCACCGATACTTTATAAGCCTAGAAGTACGAGAGCAGCTTTACGGTGGTGGTGATTGGTGCAAAGGCTAATTACTCTAAAATGGGGTACCTTATCTCAAAACCTCTAAGGACTTTACTTGTGTAATAGATCCAAAATTACTGACCGCCCTCTTCCTGGGCCAACACTGAGCCTACCGCCCCTTTAGAGATAGCTAGGTAGACGTATAAGATCTCATCGACTTGCGATCCACTGAGAAGCAGTAGGGTTGTAAGAAATTCTTTCAAGGCTTTGAAGGCATGTTGAAATCCTCTATCCACTTGAAGTTTCTCAAATTCTTGATCGCTTGCTAAAATGGCAAACATTGTCTGGCTAAATAAGAAATGAACCTTCCCAATGCTGTGATCCTGCCATTAAGTTTTTGTATATCTCAGACTGTTCTTGAGGGTTCCATGTCTAAAATCGCCTTGATCTTCTCCGGATTGGCTTTTATCCCTCTTTTCGATATCATGAAGCAGAGGAACTTTTCGGACTATACACCAAAGGTGCACTTCTCAGGGTTCAGCTTGAGGCTCACCTTTCGAAGATTGAGGAAGGTCTCTATGAGCTTAAAAGTTAAGTCTTCCGATGACCTGCTCTTAAGGATCATATCATCCATATAGACTTCCATGTTCCTCCCTAACTAATTGGCAAAAATCTGATTCATCAGCCTCTGGTATATGGCCCCTGAATTTTTCATCCCAAAGGGCATAACACGGTAGTAGTAGATACCTCTATGGGTTATGAAAGTAATCTTCTCTTCATCTACCGAGGACATTAGGATCTGATGATAGCTCGCTGTTGCATCAAGAAAAGCATACTCTTTAAATTCGACTGTGGAATCTACGAGGAGGTCAATATTTGGTAGTGGATAGCTGTCTTTCGGATAAGCCTTATTTACATCGATAAAGTCCACACACATCTGCCATTTTTTGTTACTCTTTTTTACAAGCACTATATTAGCTAGCCATTCTAGATAGAAGATTTCCTTAATGAACCCATTTTCCAGCAAGGAATTCATCTCCTTCTCTATGGCCACCTGCCTCTCAGCTGCGTGATTCCTCTTTTTCTGCTTTACTGGCTTACATTCTAGTTGAACGTTCAGAAAATAAGTTATTAATTCTTTTGGTACACCGTTAATGTCTGAGGACTGCCAGGCAAAAACATCCATAAACTTCTTGAGCATCAAAAGAAGGGTTTCTCTATTCGGGGCTTCCCTCCTGGCAGATATCTGAATGCCTTTACCCGGTACTAGATTGACTACCTATAACACCTCCTCTGGCTTGGCTCTTTTATCCCCTTTCTCTGGTATTTCCATCGTATCTAGTGGTAGGGCCTAATTGGCTTCCTTGAGCATAGTCATATATGTCTCCCGAGCTATTTTTTAGTTTCCCCTCAATACTGCGACCCCCTCCTCCATCAAGATCTTAACTATCAAACTCTGCATAGAAATATAAGTATCGACTACAGCCAACAAGGGTCGATCAAAAATTACATTGTACGACATGAGGATTTTGGCTACCATAAAATTTGCTTGGCATGTCCGAAACACTACCTCATCTTTGAGTTGGACGGGTAGGTTTGCCAAACTTTTTACTTTTATGGGCCATCTAGAGAGGCAGATAAGGGGGATGTTGACTTCCTTCAAATGGTTTTTTGATATCCCTAATGCTTTGTACGCCTGTAGAGTGATCAAATTAACTATACTTCTTATGTCTATTAATATTCATTAGACCAAGAAGTCCTGGATGATTGCTTTTACAACTAGTATATCTATATGAGGATGCCTAACATGAAATCTATCGGCCGTCGAGAACTGGATCATGCAGGGAAATGCATACACATCTGGCTTAACAGTGAGCATCTCCATGGCCTTTCTCTTTTTGAAGTTATTGTACTGTCCTCCACCTGGAATCACGTGAATAAGCCCAGGTGGGGCCTTTTTGCTTGGGCCTGATCAATTTCTATTTGGCTAAGGAGTGGGTGACCGGTGCCTTCTTACCCTATCCTTTGATTTCACAAACTGTGATAGGGTACCCTTTCGTATCAGGTGCTCAATTTCTCTCTTTAGCTACATGTACTCTTCTATCTCATATCCTTTATCCCTATGGAAGGCATAATATAGACTTTAATCTTTGTCGGGGTGCTCCCTCATCGATCTTAGTCAACTGACCTATCCATTCGATTTCATCCAGGCCAATATCTGCTCTTTATATGTGTTAAGGGGCATGAGCCTATCCTCCTTCTTATCTACCGTAAGTGAGCTATTACTGCGTAGGTTTATTGGACGAGCTAGTACCTTTGTATCTTCTGAAATCAGCCCGATTGTAGCTTTCCTTATCCGAGACTGCTCTTCCAACTTCATCCCTTTCTCTATCAGGTCCCAATTCTTTATACAAACTGTGGCATGGGTGTCTGACCTCATCCATTTGGATATACTTGTGATTCTGGGATATTAGCTCGATAAATTCATTCGATGGCTTCTTACAAAAGGAATCGCTGAAGTCCTGGCATCTTATGTTCCTAATCAAGGCATTAATCGCCACTTTCAGGTTGAGGTTTTGTATGTCCATCACCACCTTGTTGAATCTCGCCATATAGGCTTACAAGGGCTCTTCCTTCTTCTACTGAACTTGATTGAGATTGGCTGACACTTTGTTAGGGTGTATTGCCGTCATGAACTTTACGATAAACATATCGCTAAACTGCTCAAAACTGTGAATACAGTGCTAAAAAAGGTTGCGAAACTAAATTTGGGCTGAGTCTAATAGCATCTGAGGGAATATTTTGCACAGTGTCATATCCTCTACGATCAGCACTAGCATGGTGTGCTGGAACAGGTCAATGTGGGCTTGTAGGTCGGCATTACCATTGTGTATCTTTAGATGGGGCAGTCAAATTTTAGAAAAAGGGGCAGCTAAGATTTCTCTAGAGAGTGGAGATCGGAAGCTGTTGTGGTATTGCAGAGTATTTCAATTTTGTTATTTTTGAATTCGATCTTCTAGGAGTCGGTTGAACTGCTCAATCATTAAGGTTATGGTGGACCCTGAGTTTTGGAGAATTACAGGCGAAAATAGATTTCAAGTTGGGGATTGTGAGGTCTAAGGGATATGGTAAGGCTGTGTATGAAGAGGATGCGGTTACGCTTAAGCGATTCTTGCTGATAATGATGCTATCAAGGATTAGGCTATTTACGGGATGATGCTAGAAGTGTTTAGGATGGCCACGACGGGGGATGTAGAGCTAGGGTCATTGGATTGGGGAAGAAATTGTTGTGTTCCCAAGAAAGCTGTAAGGCCCCAACATGTACCCTAGAATAAGGTATGCACATTTAATTAATATTATGATCAATGTATGAGTGGTTTAGTTAATGCATTGTAGTTGGATCAAAAAGGGGTTATCTTGTAAGAGTATGGACAATATAGTCACTTCAAAATGAATTGCATATATGGTTAATTAGAGAGAAATGGTTAGTGAAGGTTTTAATTGCAAAGTAAGAGGATAAGTTTAGGCGAGTAAATGATAAATGGATAAAAAGTAAGGAGCTAAGTGTAATTGTTGTTGGCCAAACAAGTGGACCAATGAAATAATAACATTTAGCATTCTAGATAAATCTTGAAGGATGAAGAGAATTTGAGGGATTTTAAAGGGAATGGCCGACCACTTTATGGGTTTGGGAAGCCAATCCTTTCCCTCATTGTTCCCTTAAATAAAACTCAAATAACCCCTAAGTTAGGCTCAAGCAATTGGAAGAAAAGGGAATTAGTTCTTAGGCCAAGTTGAGGTAAAATCCTTCTTTATTATCTTCTTTTATTTGATTCAAGGGAGAGAAGTAAATAAATATTTAATTGAGTAAGAATATGATTGGTTATGACTACAATTTGAGCTAAATTGAAGGAAAAGCCAGTAAGGGCAAAGAGAAAGAAGAAGGGAAAACTTGAAGAATAAGTGTTGCTCTCATAAAGAGGTTTAGGAGTTTCCTTTAATATTGTGTGTTTAATTGATTCAACTTAGTCTTATAAACTATGGTGGTTTGTATTGATGATGTAGATACTTGATGGTATTGTTGTTGCTTGAAAATGATTAATTGTGTTCTAGAAAGTGAGTTTGTGAAATTCTGTTTGAGTTTCATTTGAACCAGTCTTAGTAAAAATAGCATAACTTCTTCTGTATATGTTGGATTGAGGTGATTCTAGTTGAAAATTAAAGATAAGACATATATCTAAAACTTTTTAGAAGAAACCAAAACCTTAATCTGCCTATAAGGTATTCGAAATTTAGCTTGAAGTTGACAGACCCCTGCTGTCGTCACCTATGAATAGTTGGTAATGTTTTAGTGATATCTTGAGATTTAGAGCTCATAATTGAGTGATTTTTGATGTTTTAGAAACTATATACATATTGCAACAACTTTGTAGAAGACCACTTTTCCTGAAAATGACTTTTTATAGGTCAAAAATGGCATAGAAGTTGAGACTAGAAATCTATCTTTGGACAATTTGAGCCTCACGGTTACTAGGTTTTTGATAGTAACCGTAAGGTACCCCAGTTTTCAGTCCATACCCTAAAGAAAACCTACCTCACGGTTACTAAGCTTTTCATAGTAACCATAACCCCTTTAAAAAGTATAGACCACAGTTATTACTCATCCGGTAATGACCGTGAGGTAGTATGATGCAATCCAGAGCCAATGGGTAATATAGGTCACAGTTACCATGATTTTGGTAGTAACCGTGACCCTTCCTTGCCTTTTCTAAACTTAAAATTAAGGTTTCAAATTAATAACAAAGCATATCTAGACCCTTCAAATCATGTTTAGAGTGTTTTAAATGTAAAAATGGGAGTGATATGTAATATAAAATGAGTAAAAGTATATGAATTTAATGAAATAAAGTTAAATACTAAGTTTTATGTATAAAAATATGAATGACATGATATAGTGATTTAATTGCATGCTTTGTTAAGTACATTAATGTTAGTACATTAAATATATGACGCATATTACTTCTAAATGTTTAACAATTTAGTAAAAGCCTAGATTATACATAGAAGTTGTAATGGCCTCAACGTCGGACTAATCATGAATAGTACTTTTCGATAGTAAATAGTATTTTCGGGCTGAAAATTTACACCCGGAAGTGAAAAATATTTTATTGGACTATTGAAAAGTATTAGTCACGGGTAGTCCAGGGTTGAAATTTGAAGTGAAATTGAGATCAAATAGACCTCCGAAAGCCAAAAGAACGAAAATCGAGATAATTAGGGTTTAGGGTTTTTAATTGATTTTTTATCGTTATGGCTATTAAAAATAGCAAATGAAGCCTAAAAATTATCAAAAATTACATATGTGCCTAAAATAATATTTATATTATTTTGGTAAAAAAAAGTAAATTTTTCGGTAACATTGATATTTTTGAATTGGATCGATAAAATTGAATCGGACCCAAAATGAACTCCGATTGGGCTAAAATTTTAAGTATAGCCTATTTTTAATATGATATAAATGATAGAATCAAATTTAAAGAGAATTAAAGTTGAAAGTGGGAGAAATTAATTAGGGCTATATATTGGGTAATTATTGGGCTTAAACAATTAAATTGTCCAAGCCCAATTAAAGCCCAACCCATAGCCCATTAACCATCCATATTTAAGCCCTTCTTCTCTAGAAAACTCCAGCAGCAACTTTCTTATTCTTCAGCCTTCTTGGTGGCCGAATTACACCTCTCCCATTTTCTTCTCTTTTTCTTTCAATTTTTCACCAAATCTCATCAAATCAAAGCCTAAGAAAGTGATTTCAGCCCCTCTAGAGTACCCTATCCAGCTCTAATCTTTGATTCAAGGAAGAGAATCAAGGAAAACTAAGGGTTAAAGTTTAGGTGTCAAAGTTAGGTAAGTGAAATACTTGATTTTAATTTGATTTCTTAGTGCCTACTACTAGTTTTAGGTGCCTAGAGTTCATTTTTACCGTTAATTTTAGCATTTTAAGTCAAAATATTAGAGTTTGTTTTGATAAAGAATTCGGCCATTGAAGGAAATCTTGAGGAGGAGAAAATCTCACAAGCCAAAGGCAAAGAAAAGGAAGCCTAGGCAAGGATAATCACTAGAAAAAGGTTTGTGACTAATTAATCCTTTTATTTCCCTATTAATTAAGTGAATTTCCTTTAGGTTTATTAAGTAAAAATTAATATATTGGGGTATTATTGAAATTAATGGTATATCCATGTGTTAGGGACTTAATTATGTTTATTAGAACCTTTGAATGAGTTTAAAATAATTTATATGGTAGAGTTTTAGTAGAGGCTGAATGGTGATTCAAAAGAAACCAATGTGATTTTAAGTTATTTTAGTGATTTTAAGCTTTCTAATGTTAATATTAATGAAATTTGATATCCATGAATTTTTATATAATTTATGAAAATTAAATGAATATTTTCGGAATAAGTTTTAGTTAGGTATTAGTTGAAAAATGTGAAATTATATTGAATTGTTGCATAATTTATAGATAAAATGGTAAATTATTGCGAAACAATTTACAGACTATATAAAGAAGACTGATTGTATTTGTTATGCACTGATACAGTATTGACAAGTAATGAAAAGTAATGAAAAGAATGAAAAATTGAATAATAAAATAAAAATTAAGGAAATATGTGCCCTTAGAAAGAGTCAGGCAGTAAAACCTAGTTCAAGATATAATTGGCTGGCCATAGGGATACCTATACCGCGGTGCAAGTCATGGCTACTTGCTTTGCTATGGTTGGATCATTGATCTTCATAGTATATATCATACGTACTGTCATATGTTCATATGTTATATGAGGGATGATTCTTGGAGGTCATTTCTCATTCTGTTGTGGTCCTGTGGGGTTCACGTGTCGCATATCCGGTCTAAGAGTTTTCTGTCGGGTCAGTACTAGGGGTATAATGATAAGAAATGTTAAAAGTATAAAAAGAAAGTTAAAACTAAAGTTTAAGTTGAAAAAAGGACTAAAATGAAAAGAGTTTAAAAGTTTAGGGGTAAAACGGTAATTTCACTAAAAGATGAAGTTAATAAGTCAAAGTAAAAAGGAAATAATTAAAAAGGATAAAATGGTAATTTGGTCAACTAACTGTGTAAAAGTTAATCTTATAAAGTTAAAGGGTTAAAATGTAATTTTACATGATAAAAGTTAAAACAAGGATTAATCGGTAATTTATAAGTCAATTAATAGATTAAAATAAGAAAATATGAAATAAAAGGGTAAATTAGTAATTAACGGCAAAAAAGGGCATTTTGGTCATTAAAAGCATAAAAGGGTATTTTTGAAATAAATGAAAAATTTAAAGACTAAACTGAAAAGTTAAGTAAAGCTTTAAGTTAAATTGAAAAAATTAGTTGTTAATAATATAATATGCTTTTAAATGAGAAAAGCTATTAATAATTAACTTAATTGCACTTAATAGGAAAAATATACTTATAGGAAATATTATGATTCTTAGTCACCACTGGACATGTTTAATGCTCAGCATATAGGATTTACTGCATGCATATACTGATGTTGTGGGAGTATAAGTACACAAAGGATAAAGAGGATGCTGAAGAACTATAATGTTTATTTTTTATGGCATGTATATATTTGTTTTACTGTTAAGAAGAATATAATGTAATAATGATGATATTGTATTGTATTGTATATAGAAGTGTGGATAAGGAATTGCAAGGAATGCATGGTATGTTTAAATGATGTGATGGAATAGGTGGACATGTTATGTGATTGGATATATAAACTGCAGTGCCTCAGAGAGGCTGTGTTATTGTTTCCTTTTCAGGGGGCTAGCTAAGAATATAGCCGTTATATTGCCAAATTTTTGTAAAACGCATAGTATAAACTGGACAATTATAGGTCAACGGTTAATAAAAGTTAGGTGAAAGAAGAAGATTAAGTTTTAATGGTAAAGCTATTAGTTAAAAAAAAATTCTGACCATTCGCATAATCCGGCAAGACTGTTACAGTAAGGGTGTTACAGAAGTGGATAGATAGGCATACCTATAAAGGATAGTAAATGCAGCTGCTAGTGTTGATACCTTTGGTATCTAGTGTTTCAAGATTCCTGTCTTTTGTGCTTGATACTGGTTAACAGTATCCAGTGTTGTCCCGTTATCCACTCTTCTTGGAAATTCAGGTTATATAATAATAATAATAAAATATTGTAATTGAGTGAATAATCATAAGTGAATGAGTATTAAGGAATGATTGTTTTGTATGAAAATAGTGTTTTGATTTTTGAGATGTTATGAGCATGTTAGTGAGCATATGATATGGTTATATGGCCTTTGAATGTTTTTATTGTATGACAAGTGTACTAGTATTATTATTATTATTTTTGCCTCCCCACTGAGCAATTGCTCAGTACAGGTGTTTTTCCATGTAGGTTGCCAGGTTTAAGCATAGAAAGCTTTGTGTTTGGACAATATCTGTAGGCCAAAAGGTTTAGAGCTTGAGGAAGACTTTTGGTATATATAACCCAAATTTTGTAATGAACATAATGAAATTTTGTAATTGACTCCAATCTCATATAATAGTAAATGTTTATTAAGCTTTTGTATCAATGTATATGCGTATGTGATTATATTTATATGCCTAAAGAATTATGTAGTATTCATGAGTAAATTAATTAAGTTTTATGTAAATAATTAAATAAGATAACATATAGATAAAGGTAATTAGAGCGGGTGTTACAAGAGCAGATGGATTTATCTAGTTTTCTGGCTAGGATGGGTCGGGATTGAGGTCTGAAAAAAGATCCATGTTTCACGCTTACCGCATCAAATTATGACAAGTCGAAAAAGTATTACGCTCCCAAGATAACCAATAAAATGACATTCAAAAGATCGGTGGATTTTCGATAAGGAAATCTCCGACGGTCAAGTCAGAATCTTGATAAACAAAGTGTAAATTTTTTAGTCAAAAAAGGTTATCCCTCTATATATCTATTTTTCCTCCATTTATAGCCATTGTGTCCGTTATTTCTGGGGTAGTGGAGATGATGTTCTGCTTGTTTTGGCCACTCCTTTCATTTCTTTGGATTTTTGGGAAACGTGAGGGATGCCCCAACTATTTTTTCAGTCGTGGCAGTTACCCTTTTTCTGTAGTTTCCCGAGCTACGGAAGAGCAGGGGTAGAGTATGGTTATGTGAGCACCTGTTCGGCCAAGCGGTTCAGAGATCACAGGATCTTGCCTAGCTATTTGCCAAAGTTTGCTGAGCTATGATCTTGATTATGTTATGAAATAATAATAATAATAATAATAATATGATGATGATGATGAAATAATATAAAAGACATAAAGATAAATATAATTATACATAATAAATTTAAACACAAATATTAATATGATAAGCACATATATATAAACATAAATATATAATCATAAACATAGAAATAACAAGGATTACACAAATATTAGTATAATAAATATATATAAATATGTTTAATAAACACGTATATAAATATATATAACCATAAACACACACTGTAACACCCTCATATCCCATAAAAAGAATATGGGAGCGCTACGAAACGATCTAGTTCATCTCATAATTATCTTTGTTAATATAGTTTAAGTGGAAGTATATTGATTGTAGCTTCTTTACCTAATAATTATTCATGCCACTGAGTTGAATTACCTTAATTAATTCTATATACCATTTTATTACTCAGTATACACATAAATATGCTATATCAAAATATTTACAATATTTTCTTGTTATACGCATAACAGGATCTTTATATATTACATAACAAAATTAATTACCCTAAAGATTAGACTTTAAGCTCTCTTTCCTTATGGCATGCAGATGTCAACAAAGAGTTCCAACCTTCCAATCCTGCGTACCTACACGGAAAACTTCTGTGCTAAGAAAAACTCAGTAGAGGGGTAAACCATGCAACTAAAATAATGTGAAACGTCTTAGTGCAACATTAAGTAATTAAGTAGGCGCGCGTATATATATATATATATATATATATATATATATATATATATATATATATATATATATATATATATATATATATATATATATATATATATATATATATATATATATATATGTATTCCTACATATGTTAATTAACGCATTAACATTCTAATATTTTTCTTAATATTAACAATAAGAAACACTAGCATATATGTGAAACATCTTAGTGCAACATTAAGTAATTAAGTAGGCGTGTGTGTGTGTGTGTATATATATATATTCCTACATATGTTAATTAACGCATTAACATTCTAATATATATATATATATATATATTCCTACATATGTTAATTAACGCATTAACATTCTAATATTTTTCTTAATATTAACAATAAGAAACACTAGCATATATGTGAAACATCTTAGTGCAACATTAAGTAATTAAGTAGGCGTGTGTGTGTGTGTATATATATATTCCTACATATGTTAATTAACGCATTAACATTCTAATATATATATATATATATATATATATATATATATATATATATATATATATATATATATATATATATATATATTCCTACATATGTTAATTAACGCATTAACATTCTAATATTTTTCTTAATATTAACAATAAGAAACACTAGCATATCAATGATTTACCATTTCATTACACTACTATTAACAAAACATGTATCATTATTTTCCATTTGAAGTATCTTTAATATTGTCTGAATTTCTATTAACGAAGAATAATAAAAAATACTAGACACCGGCAAGCAGTATCATTCACTTGAGACATAAGTTTCACTACATTAGATACCAAGTGATATCAAACACTAGACATCTTTTGGTACCAACACTAGCAACTCCAACCATTAGCCCCTTATAGGTATGAAAAAAATAAAAAAATATAAATGCTAATCGTAAATGTGAGAAAAAAATCTAAATTTTGGTTGATGCAAAATCAATTTGAAACCAAAGAAATTGTTTTGGTTAATTAGCCCGATAGATTAGGTTTCAGTTTTTAATTTTAACATTTGTTTTGTTTCAATTTTTAGGTACAAGTTTACATATATTATATTATATTTATTTTATATCTTAAGTATTTTTATTTTTCTTTAAAATTTATATGAAGTCATAATTTAAAATATATTTAAATTATTTTTTAATTTTTATACCTTAATTTTTTGTATTTCTTTATAAAATATATATAATACTTTAAACTATATTTAAAGTATATTTAAATTATATGATTCCCCTTAATTATATAAAGCAATACTTATAAGTAATGATTGATTAACTAGGTGTTAGCATGAACCGATTAGTTGGTCAATTAGCAAAAAAAAAATCAGTCTATTATTATCGATTTTTCACAATCATTAAAGTATTATAAAAATTTTATAAAAAAATTAATTAATATATACTGTAAACTATTATTTTATTTAAATTTTAAAATAATTGAAACAAATTCTTAAACTATAAAATAAAAATAGTGTGTGTATATATATATAAACCGATTAAATTAATAGGAATATTAAACGTATCTGGACTTTTTTTGCAATAGCTGGGGTTATTTTGTGAGAAAAGAAAAGAAGACAATATGGGTTGTAGGGGTGTGCATCGGTTGGGTTCGGGGTGAATCCGATCCGAACCTGAAATTCAAAATTTTTATATTTTTTTCATCCGACTCCATCCTATATAAATATCGAGCCCCTATCTGATTAATCCCTTTTTTTTGGGCTCCGACATGAATAACCTGAATTTTATTTTTTTAATTTACATATTTAAATTAAAATCTTAAATTAATACAAATAAATAATATTAAATGCCATAAAAAATATTTTAAAAATACAACAAACTAATAATTTTAAAATTACATTAAATATATATTATATATTAATTAATATTGTAGAGAAATTAAATTTTTTATTTATATATTTAAAAATTTGGGTTGTTCGGTCGGGTTCGGATTAATCGGTTTTCACCCAACTCGAACCCAAAATATACTTAATATTAAAAACCGAATCGATCCTATTAATCCGATTAATTCCATCCAAATTGATTGATTCGATTCGAATTGATCGAATTGATCGGTTCGGTTTTTGCACACTCCTAATGGGTTGTAAATCATGGATGTTTATCCTAAATAAAATATCTCCGATGCCAAGAAAAAAGTCCTCGTGACCTGTCGACTGTTGATTGCGTGAGAATCATTTTTTATTCTAACTACCTAATATTTTCAAGTCTTTTTCTGTCAAAAAAATATTTTTTATTGCAAAAAATATATATTTTTTAAGTCTTTAAATTTTTAATACTTTTTTATTTTATTTAATCTTAAAGTTTTTCAATGCAAATTAGATTTTTACAGGTATTGCAAAAAAAAATCTTTACAAAATAAATTTTAAAATATATAAAATGTATGAATTAATGAAATTATTACTAAAAATAGTAACATCCCACGTATAAAGTAATTCATCCGATGTCTCTAGAAAAAATAACAAACCGAATTTTACACAAAAAGAACATTTTCTATTAAAAAATAACAATAATTTCCATTTGAAAATCTTCAAATTGATAAAGATAAACTCGCATAAGAAAATTTAAATTGCATTTAATTTTAATTAATTAACACAATCAAATCAAATCTACAACATGGATAAATATAAAAATCAAGTATGATACTAACAATTTTAGATATCAATTTATTAAAATGAAAAAATAAAAAAATTAAATGAATATATAATTAAAAATAATAAATAAATATTAGAAATTCAAATATATACCTACCTTAAAACTATTGCAGAGAGATTTAAAAAAAAATACATAAAAAATTGCAAATACAAAAGTCAAAACTATAAGAAAAACAAAAAAGGAACATAGTTGTCGCCAGTAGATCAACTTATGGTAGCCAAAATTTAAATAGAGGAAATAAAAAAAATTAAATTCAGAGAAAAAAAATAGGGATTAGAAAGGAATTTAAGGTCAAAATTTTACATTTTACATTTTTTTATTTTATAGAAAATAAATATTTTAATTTAAAAAAACAAAATACAAAACTTTTTAACATAAATAAACACATTTTAATATTTTAAAATTTCTCAAAAACACAAATTAAAAAAAAAACAATTGAGGAAGCTAAGAATGATGTTGTTAATATATTCTATCATCTTCTTCCCAAAAGCAAAAAAGTTTGTATGACGTGTCGATTGTTGATTGCTTAAGAATCATTTATATTCTTAGTGAAAAAAGATGTTCCGGTCATTAGATTCTCACATTTTCTTTTGGGTATTCTAATCACCATTTATTAAATTTCTAAAATACTTTTTTGGGGACAGTATACATCAAACTATATATATATATGCAATATTTGGGGTCTGTAGAAAATAATTTAACATTTTTAATAAATAAACGCTATTATTTCTATTGACTTGTTATTGTGGACTCACCAAAGTAAAAACTATAATTAATATCTTAAAAATGTGTTAGGCACAATAGGTAGTTGGAGAGGCAATTAAGGAAATACAATAATTGAGAGAGCTTGACGTGTGGATTGTTGCTTTCTTCATATTCCACTATTTTCTTCTTTTATTATATACAAAAATTAAGAAAACGGTTAGAAATTTTTAATTTTATAAAAAATATTAATAATTGAATAAACTGATGATTTTTACTGTATTTTTATATAATTAAAACCAAATCTATCATTTTATTAAATGTAAATGGTGTATAATAAATATATAAATTTTACTCTCAATTTTTTGAAAAAAAAAAATTAAAATGGAACAGAGTTAAATGATAAAATTAATAACTTAAAATATACGAAATGACTATTATTTATTGAAAAAATGGCCAATTAAGTCAAATTTGTAAGTCTTTTTATGAATTGGGAGATTGTTTGGTGTATCGTAATGTCAATGTTATTTTGAGTATACGGTAGCAATTCAAATATTAATTGCTTAGGCTATATCAATACAAAATTTTAGAAAATATAAGCATTTCCGTACTATTTCCCAACAAATTATAGACTTTCTACTTACATCACATTAAAAATTACAAGAATTTTAAAGTACCATTATTTAAACATAATTTATTTCTGATTATAATTCAAGATTTATAATTCCTATTTTATCCAAAAAGATCCCCTATTTAATTGAAAAACTAATTAAAATATAAAACTAATAAATCATTTTTTTAATTAAGTCAATTAATAGATGTATATATCTCCTTTTCTCTCTAGCATCATTTTCTCTTTAACCTCCACAAAAAAATCTAATCTACTTTTCGACCTAAATTCAAAAATTTTTATTTTATTTATTTAATTTTGGAGCTGTCGTCAATTCATTTACGGACGGCAGCTCCTCTCCTCTTTTCTTTCGTTTTACATTTTTATTAAATTTATATTTATATTTTTCAATTTTTTTATGTGTTTTTTCATTTTATCAATTCTCTCTATAATAATTTTCGGATCGATATAAATATACTCATACATTTGGAGTTAAATGATGGCCAAACCAAATGTCCCTATGGGTTCCATTTTTCCTTGCCCATATTCTGCAATTAATAATAATATATAAATAAAGCTGTTGATAGAAATTATAATTAATTAATAGACAATTATAAATCAAATTAAGAAAAAGAAGAACGACACAAAATTTTAATTAAATTCAAAAAAATATCTAGATTTTACAAATAGAAAATATAATATCAGTTCTTGCACTTTACTGCCAATACAAAATTTCATTTTTCATCCATATCATAATACGATATCTTTAAAATCGGATTGGAACACACCTAATGACAAAATAACTTTTGTCAGGACAAAAACATAAGATTCGATAATATTTATTATTTACCACGTGTTAATTGATTCTGGCATCATTATAAGCCACAAAACAAACAGTTACTACTACATTTGACTGCACACGTGGACGGCTAGCAGTGAAACAACGTGTACTATGTGGACGGCCGTAGATTTAATACACGTGCATAAACCAAGTGAAGGTTATTTCGTAAATAAAATCCGAAATTTGAGCAAAAGGTGTGGAGTATAACAGAAGACTATGGTACGAAAGGAGGTGAAGCGACCACGTCACTCAAACAACCTTTTAAACCTCGTAACCCTGCCGACATGTCGACAGCTATTTTTTTAAATTAAATTGTTCAAATAAAAAATTTATTTGACAAAAGAAAATACTATAAAAATTAACAACTAACATTCATTCCTCATCTAACTTCCACACAAGGCCATCGGATTAATTTCATAGGTAGCCGTTCATATTTTCCTATTATAATATTATAATTATTATATTACGATTTATAATAAAAAATTATTTAATTTTTATTTTGTAATAAAAAAATTAAAATAATTTAAAAATTAAATATTCGGCCACTAAAATAATTGACAGCAGCAAAATTTTTTAACAGTAATAAAAATATATTATTTTATAATATTAAAATTAATGATAGTATCAAAATTTATTAGATATCTGATAACTACAATATATATTTATTTTTATATTTTCAATTTTTTGGTGATCGAATTCTTGATTTTTCGATTATTGTGATTTTTTTATTATAAAATAAAGATTGAGTGATTTTTTTTTATAAATTATAATATAGTGATCATAACATTACAATCGTTAAAGATGATTGAATACGAATGAAATTAATCCAAAAATATCTAATAATGTATAATGGACTAAAATATATTTTAGTATTATAATATGGTTTAATAATTAGGCCACTTGCAAAACAAAAAAAAATAATTATTTAATTATTTTATGGCTTTATTTGATAATAATACTAGATATGGATGATATGCACTCTTGGCTCAAAAGGAAAGATCACATAAATAAATAAAGAGGACACTGATAAGAAGAGATGGGACCCCACCATGACTAAGACTTCAGTATTTTATTTTAAATAATTAAATAGGAATATGACCAATATTATTATTTCAATTTTTTTCCTTTTTAATGTTTATTTGACTTTGACTGTTTATGTTATTTATTTATTTATTTATGGTTATTTCAGTTTGAAATAATACAGTGTAAATTAAATATGATAAACCTTTTTTGAATTCAATATCTATATATATATATATATATATATATGATATGATATGTTCGATATCAAATTTTTCCTTAACTTCAAAGTTAATTAAATTCATTGTTTATATTAAATTAAAAAAGTTTTTTTAGTGAATATTGTGTATATATATATATATATATATATATATATATATATATATATATCACCATACTCCCTAATTAAATAAACAAATATCTTGTTTATATTCGTCAAGTAAACAAACATTAAACAGTTCCACTATGACCTAAGCAGTGACATGATCATTTGTAGGTTCTCCACGTTAACATAATAATAAATCTTGAAATAACAAAAAAATATATATATATATAATAAAATTCAGAAAAAAATGTTAGCATAAAAAGAAAAAAATACTTATGCTTAAGTTTGTGAACGACACAGCCCATCCAACGCGCATGGCGGAACATGTATTATGAGCCTACGGTCCCACCTTATCCAACTTTTTAATTGTATTTTATATACGTGGAAAGCAACTATTGGGTCAACTGTGATCCGAGAATCTTAACAAGTTAAGGTTATCATAAATAAATAAATATCTAATCTAACGCAGCGCTATGGAAGAATTGATTTCTCAAAATTAACATTAAAAGGAAAAATAAAAATCAAGCATTTGGTCAGAAAAGCATTTTCAACTAATTTCTTATTCTTTTTCATTTGTTACAAATATATGCTCACTTTTTTTTTATTATTCGTAATATGATTCATTTAATAAAAATATTAGAAAATTAGTATGTGAAATTTTATTATAAAGAAAGGATGGGAGTGGCTCAAGGAATCACCAAAGAAGGATTTTTGTTTCAGAATTCAAGCGAACAGCTTAATTATGTCAGTCCTACGACGGTGAAGAATGAAGAACCAAATCATAGTGAGGGCTCAAAATCATGCAACAAAACTCTGAAGGATATCGTTGACTTTTTAAATGCGAAAAGTATTAGACCTAAGCAATTGGTGATACAAAGTAGCAATGGATTGGAGGGTGTGGCCATGAATGATGCACAAATACTTTCCATGTACATGCCTTGGATTCTGTGCTGAACAGTAGGACCAATCCAAACAACGAGGGCAATATTCCATGTTAGGCGTACGGTTAAAAGAAAAAATGGAAGGAAATGTAACGTATGTATATAAGGAGGATAATTTCATTGAGATTTTATTAGTTATTGCCTTAAGAGGAAAGGTTGTAATGTGGGATAACTGTCGTATTTTATGTCTTTTTATAGCCAATCGCAATTGTTGTTCAATTCTCCTTTTGCGTGTATTTCTGAAAGAGGAAAATGGACGGTCCAAGATCCATGTCTTCTTTTGGTTCCTTATTATTTATAGTTTGATGTTATTGGTTTTGTTTTTTCAATTATTGTACTGACACGACCCCTCTCTCTGTCTCCATTAAGGTTTCTCTATTTCTTCATCTTCTCCTCTCCACACAAATGTTAGTTGGCTTATCATTCAAATTCAACAACAAAAAAGCCTATAATTCACCTACAAAAACAACACAGTGGCTGGCTATATGGGTTTCCCTACCATTTTACAAGGATATGATAGCATGTGCCTCATCAACAGTAGGCTTCAAATACTCACCCATTTCATTTTGTATAATTATCCAAACCACAAAAATTAATTTTTAAAAATCACAATCAAAATAAATATTAAATATGTTAAGCAATCAAGAAAATCAATTACATTTCCCGTATCATAAATTGAAATTTGAATTGTCTTTTCAATTGGAATGAAGAGTTTAGCCATATATACAAATTCATAATTAAAAAATGCAACAATTGAAAAAAGACGAAAAACCAATACTCAATTCTCAATACTTTTCCTAAAAAGAAACTTAATTTATTTCCTACTAAAAATTGAAATCCTAATCCAACTAGAAAATTGAGTAATAAAAGCAAATACAATCCCAAATTAAATCTACTTCATAATCTTTCTAAACGTATAAAATTTTTTAACTATGGCATTGACTAACAAATCTCAAAAAAAAAAAAGGAATCTTTTATATAACCAAATATATGTAATATATCTCAATTATCAAATACAAAAAAAAAAGGAAAATAATATAAAACTCCTCTGTTTTTACCATTCATTCTTATATCATATTCACATGGGATTTAAATTTCATTTCTTAATATTTTATAGAAAAAAGGTCGTAGATATTTTATTTTTGTTTAGAAATCCAACTTCTATAGTAAAATGGTGTTTTATTTTTTAATGCTTAAAATATTGGATTTGTCATCACTTAATGTTTTTTTTAATCACTTATTGTTAATAATAAAAGAAAATATATAGTGTGGTATGATGTGGGCATATATGTAATTTTGAATCTTTGCGGTCCGATAACGACAGAAACATTTGCCTTTCACAGAAGAGAAGGGGCATTTCTTTGGAGTAAATGCGTTAACAAGCAATGATTCTTGTTTCATATTGAGAAAATTTCCTCTGTGTAAGCTCACACCCAACATCTAATGCTACCTTTTTGTAACTTGTCTCAAAGGGATTTCTGTGGAAATATCATAATCCAAGGCATATAACTAGCTAATATTTTTAAATAAATTTCGAGAATTAGAAGGAAATCGATAATTAAACAAAAATTAAGACTGCTGTTTACGTTTAGTGGCAGAGAAAACTAAATTAGAAGTGCTAATTTGATTAATGATTTGGTATAATATAAATAAGCGCTGGTGTTGCACTTTTATTGTTCATAGTGTAAAAGTCCAGAAAGACTTTTATTCACGTCAGTCACAAATTTTAAGGAAAGGACAAATCCTTATATTTATAACATTTTCTGTCGGTTTCTCAGTCTTTTTCCATGCCACCTTTTACTCCACCCAAAAGCCAAAGCCATAAACTTACATGGAAGATTAAATTAATAATAATAATAATAATAATAATAATAATAAACCAATCTAACTGTTCCTTTTAATGGTATGTTTATAATTAAATAGTATGTCTCGCTTATAATAATAATAAGAGTTAATTACAAATTAATGTCTAGATTATGGAGTATTTTTTAACGCCGGAACTAACATTTGAAATCTTACAATATCAATCTTCTATTTTGGCTATTTTTTTAATCAAAAAACTCATTCGCTATTCTAATATAGTCTTTCAATTGAAAAAAAAGTCGAATATGAGAATTGACATTATAAAATTTTAAATATTAATTTCGATATTAAAAAATATTTTATAGTCTGAATCTTAATTTATAATAATAATAATAAAATGCAGATTTTGTAATAATCATAAAAAATAATACGTAAAATTTTCATAAATTATCATTCATTTAACAAATTATTTTTTAATTTAATCAAGGGATATTTTTTAAATAATATTTTTTGAAAATTATATTAGAAAAGTGGGATGTGTCAGATTTTAAGTAGACAGGGTGGGGTTTTTTTTTCTAAAGACGCATCAAAGCGCTGCGTTATAGCTTTGGAGCGCACGTCCGATATGTGGGACCCACTCATCTGAAGACGCAACACATGACTGCGTCATCAGGCGCATCTCTTTCTCTTCGCCACGTGTTGCCCCGACATTGAAGATGCAACGCCTGGCTGTGTGATCAGGTGTGCAGGCGGTCCCCCTCCCGCTCATCGCCACGTGTCGCTCCCTCAGTGATGATGAAGCGAAATGCTGTGTTCTCAAATGCAGCACGCGTTACAGTGAAATCTGCTCCCCACTTTGAAATGCCTATAAATTCAGTCTTTCTTAACGACTGAATGCTTCGTGCCCATATATTTTCATTTGTAAAAGTTTCGTTCAGCATATGATTATAGCATCCTTAGTAATAATTTAATTGCTGAATATTTATAATTTCAAGCAAGCAAATGGAATAAAACTTTTTACTACAATATTATTATATTTTTAAGTTCGATTGGTGGTACAGGTATTTTGTTTTAATCGTTTTTTATTAGTTTAATTTATTAATGATAGTTGTAATATAATATTATTAATATATTTTGTAATTTATTTATTTGTGAATATGATAGAATTGTCAGATCGGCAGTAATAAGATTGCAGGGAGTATAGTAACCGAATACAAGTATTTATTTAATTTTAATGTACTTTTTATTGTCATATTTATTAACATGGCATTTGATAAATGTAAAAGAATATTTACTAATGCTATAAAATATCAATAATGTATTTATTAATTAATATGTTAATGATTGTTAGACTATTATATCAATATAAATTTTAATTTATTTGTTGGTTAACTGAAATTAATTGAGAGATTGAAATCGCAGCTATTGCAATCATTAATTACAAGTATTTTTGTAATTTAATGTAATTTTATTATCATATATAGCAGTATAAAAGTTGATAAAATTGACAGTCAATAATTAAGAAGGCAAAGAATTGAGATGTTTATGACCTCGTTATTGAGTATAAAATTTTAGGAGATTTTGACAAATTTAGCAGTTAACAAAAGAGGTTTAAATGTAGGAAATCCTAATTAATGTAAACATGTTAGAAAAATAATGTTTAATAAATGAAAAATATTGTAAATTAATATTTCTTATGAAAATTAATTTTTTAATTTAATTATTTTTTATTTATACAAGTTTAATATTGAATATAATTTTTTATATTGTGGAATAATATATGAATGTATTATTTAAATAATTTATTATTATTGATAGTAGAAAAATCATAAAATTTTTTTAATTATAGGTAGGTAAAAAAATGTCTTCATATATTGAAATTTATTTGCACACGGGAGGGGACATCAGTTATGGAACTGCAGGATTTAAATATGACATATCAGCACCGAATGTTATCACAAGGAGATTAAGACTTAAAAATAAGCCAATTCTTGCTGAATTGCATCATAAAATTCATGTTAAAATGAGTTTAGGCATGAATGACGTGATTTCGAGAATTATATGCAAGAGTTCGGTGTACAATGGAGGATCGTTATATTGGATGACGGTAGACTTAGCAGATGATGATGACGTAGATGCAATGTATGACAATTTAAGTAGATATGAACATTGTACATTGATGGAATTAATCATTTTAGTAGTTGGATCCAGTCACCTAAGAAATCGTAACGATTATCAGTTTGCACATAAAGGCTTTCAAATGGAAAACACAGGGACACCTCAACAAATTTATGTTAATGATATTAGTCCGAGTCAGCTGGGGCAGTCAAATAAGTCGACAAGACATTGAAATATTTTCTCAATTTAGGGGAGATAATATTTCTCAATTTAGGGGAGATAATATTTCAAGTCAGGCGAGACAATCTCAACGTCGATGGGATGGTGACTTGATTGGAAGGAAATTATCAATCGATCCTGGAGTAGATCATATACGAACACAAGCAAGCCAAATTCCTGATGTATGTAGAGGGGAAACTCATCGGTCGTTGAGTCGAAGGATGGGTAATTTTCTAAGTAAATCCATCTTCAGAAGTAGATTAGGAAGTCATTTACCTGATTGAAATTTTTCATTTGGGATACATGCTCAACCAAGACAGAGTAGTGATCGCAACAGCCATCAATATTTTGTATCTCATATTCCAGAAGTCAGAAGGAGGAGTGTTGTAGCCCAAGGCACAGATGACAGACATAGAAGATCTATTTCACATATTGAAGATGTCAATCAAATCCGTTTTATGTCACAGGCTAAAGATGTCAATCAGCCATTCCTCTCCTATTACGTCTTGCAACACGAAAATCTTCAAATAGTGTTGAGAGTGGTGAAATATTTACTGGATCGGGCATAGACTGACGAGGATAATCAATGTTTGTCCTGTCGTATGCACCTACAGCGCCTAAAATACTTTCAGAGGCCAGATGAATATTTTCGCCTTCTTGAAATATACGTTCAACAGCATCAGCCTACATAAAAATGTAGATTTTTTTATACATATATATTACCAGTCATAATTAACATATATGTGTTTAAAAAAATAAATGAACAATATCACATACCGAAGCGACCATTGTAGTTCCAACCTGTGTTGTCCATCTTTTTGTCTGTTCTACATACCATTGCATATATTGTGATCTTGGATGCAATGAAAAATTGAAAACACGACCCCTAATAACCCTACTATGTCTATTGTGCCACTCAAAAATAAAAGTTACAAATTTGGTTTTCCAGTTTTGATCCGTGTGTCCCCTTAAGTCAATTGAATGCACCTCATCATTTTTCTGCAGTGCTTCTGGAATCGATTGATCCATACCAAATTGTCTTATACACTTATCAAGTTGGTGCCACTCAATACTATTATAGCATATTAGTGGCACAACTGATCTCCAACTTGTATGTCCACTAGTGCAATATTGAGACAACAATTGCATCACATTTTTATACGGTTCCTATACCATCTACATATAAAATATAATAAATAAATTAATAATTTTACACATTTTTTTCTGATTCTCAATATTACAAAAAAAACACTTATTTTTTAATAATAAATATAAACCTGATCATAGCATTGCAAGTCCAATTCCTCGCGATATTGCTTAACATTTTTAGTGTTGTTATACTTAAGTCCAAATGGGATCGTCACCTGTTACAAATTAAATTATGGAATTAGTCAACAAATATTATAACCATAAAAAACTAATAAATAGGTAAATAAAATCTACCTATAACCATACGGTCTAACCTGATCTATAACAACCGGGTTAATAAAACACGGTCGAAATTGAGGGATTCTTTTCCATGTCCACATTTGGATTAACTGGTGATATCCGCTGAGTCCATTTGCATCAAGTCGGATTGCATGACATAACTCCCTATAAAGTCATGCCAGAACTGCTGAACCCCAGCTATACTCACCAGTTTCAGCTAAATTCTCTAACAATGGAAGTCACATTAAATATACATAATTATTAACCTGTCTAGGACACAGTAGTCCACCAATGCAACGCAGGATCTATGCACGGGCACAACATTGTGTATGATATTTCGTAGCATCTGCTGGTAAGTGGCTAAATTGTTCGATCAACCACCTCATTCTTAATTTTAGTCCTCTAAAATTTTCTTCTGAAGGAACAATGCCCAAAAGCCGATCACACTTCTCATGATAATCGTGATTTAAATATCCTGTAATAGGACGTCCTTCCACAGGTAAGCCGGTGAGTATTTGTATATCTTCCAGAGTTATTGTAGGTTCGCCAACGGCCAGGTGAAAAGTATGTGTCTCTGGCCTCCACCTCTCGACAAGAGCAGTTATCATGTCAGCATTAACATTCATAACACCGATCTAAGAGACACCATAGAAACCTGATAAATGTAGGTAAGGTATGATCCTTTCATCAATGTTCCTATAGTGACGCTCAACACTAGCTCTACGTGCAAATAGAATATTGGGTTTAGCCTGAAATAAATTAATTTATTTAATAAGCAAACATAATATATATATTTTAAAAATATTATATTTTTTAATTTTAAGTTACAATATACTTACGTATCTGTTCCATACCGCATCAGCTCGGTACTTGCCATTCATAGTAAGCAGCTCATCATTAATTGATCCCGGATTAATATATTGTCGTGCGCCAGAAGATTCCATTTTTTATAACCTATGTCTAAATACACTGATATGTGTTACGTGTGCACGTTTAATAAAATTATTTATTATAAAATATTTGAACACTTTTGAATAAAATATTCTAAATAAAATTATTAATATTTACATTTAATAAATTTTTATTTTGTACATACATGCATGACTATTATCATTAATGAATTAAATATCTCAATAAAAAATTAAGGTAATATAAATTTCGCCCACAACCAAAAATTACGGTAACATAAATTTTCCTTAAGAAATATATCCTTATTTTTATATGTTAAATTTTTCTTATATGCTTAATCCATTATTTCTTACTTCTTATAACAACTATATTTACCGTATCATACTAAAATCTAATTTTGTAATTTATAACATTTTAATACATCAAATTAAATTTTTTTCAAATAAATTAAAATGTTAACTTACCTTTTTTCTTGATATTATCCAAATTCATCAAAAAACCTGCAAATTATATTCAATATTATGATTAAATATTAAATTATTTTACTAAATTATTGCATATTAACATATGGACATAAAATTATAAATAATTTATGAAAGTATTAACTTGCCTTTTTTTCTTGACTTTTCCAATATAATCAATAAAAATATATGCATATTACATAATAACATTATATTTAAATATTCAATAATTTAATTTTATTAAATTATTATAAATTATACTTACCTCTAATTTTGAAGATCAAGTCTTGTAGTTGGTACCTTCAAAATGTGAAAGAAAAGCAAATGCAAAATGCAACTGAAAACGAAAATGAGGGAGAGTGTAAGGGAAGGGAAGGGAAGGAAAAGCATGGGAATAGACTAAAAATCGGATTAAATAACTGAAGGGGAAGGGGAAAATTAATTTCGATCAACCGAATTTGACACATCACTGTGGGGCCACGTGTGTGTCTGAGAATGCAGCAATCCACTGCGTCATCACTGAGGGAGCGACATGTGGCGAGCGCGGGAGGGCAAGCCTGATCACGCAGCCAGGCGCTGCATCTTCAACGTCGGGGTGACATGTGGCAGAGAGTAGGAGATGCGTCAGATAACGCAACCACGTGTTGCATCTTTAGATGAGTGGGCCTTACATGTCGGACGCGCACTCAAAATTATAATGCAGCGTTTTGATGCGTCTTTAGAAAAAAAAATCCATCATTTCTAATTAAAATCTGACACTCCCCACTTTTTTAATATAATTTTCAAAAAATATTATTTAAAAAAATATCTCATTAATCAAGTGTTATATTATCTATTGAAATTATCAAAAGTATAAGTAATATTTTTCATATTATTAAAAATTATGTAAGATAATCATTGAACTTGTCAAAAATACCAATTATTTTCCTTACTATTGTTCACGCGTAACTCACATGGGATTTTCAGTCTTTTTTACTATGTGTCTTGTACTCCTATAAAAAGCTAATTTGATATTTGTAACAAAATGAAAAAATTTTGATATTCAATTCATATAATGGATAATTTATTAAATGGTAATAGTTTTGAAAATAATTTATATATAACAACAACAAGAAATAAGATACAAAAGTATTAGTGAGTATGCTCATCAATTTTATTTTAGACTTAATTACATCAAATATTTATTTGAAAATATATAGCATATGTGTTCTTATATATTATAAAATAGTTATATATGTACTGTATGTATAATTATGTGTACATACCTCAATTGGATATCAATTTAATTATTACTTATTTTTTAAAAAATAATTAATATGTATTATGTGGAATCCTTCATATTGATAGAACAAATAAACTCTAATGATTGATATGACAATAATGTATGAAGACTAAAATAATAGGATAGCATTTTAGAACTTGTGAAAAATATATAATATTATTGATATTGGAATTAATATATTTGTATTTTATTGGAAGCATTGCTATTTAGGACTAATTGCAGTATGAAAATAAAAATTGCATGTAAAAGATATTAGTCAATGGATCATTAAAATTTACTTACATCACAGTTCAAATTAAAATTAGACAATAAAAATTGAAATATAAAATATAAAATATAAAATATAAATTATTACTTTATTTTTTTCTTGGAATTTTAGCAAATTAGAGAGAAAATGGAAAAATAAAGAGGAAGTAGCCAACCATCTATTACAGTTAGGTGTAGGTTACAAAAATTCACACGATACAAGTTGGTGTTATAGTCACGTTATGATCTTTGTGGGCCCTAAGATTTTTGGCAGATAGTGGCAACCCCTTACCGTTGGATTTGTTGACCTTTCTAATATACTGTAGGGACCACTTCACCGTAGTATTCCTATTAAGTTAGGATACAACTAAAGCAATTAGGAACAGTTAAGCTACACTATAGATCTATTTAAGGTTATGGTCAACCTTGTCCACTGTTATTTTCAGATCATGTTGGTATTATGTCTGGCCTTTTTTGCGAGCCTATTATTTTATGCCACGTACACACTATAATGACGTGGCATGCGTTTTGTTTCTATTTAAAATAAAAAAACCCTCATCCGGTCCCAAAAAAAAGCCTTTTTTTTGGTTTATCTCAAATATTAATTTTGATTTTCTTATAAAATAATATTAATTCCCCATATAATGTGCATGATAAATTGGTAAAAAATATAAATTATTATTTATTATTTTATTAGTCTTAATAGGAACATATTAAAAAAATGAATTAATTCAACTATTTGTGTGAGGATGCACCCATTATAGTTTTATAGGTGTACCGACCACCGTAATGTACTAATGCAGCCATAAAATTTCATGATTCATGTGATTTTAATGAGGTTTCTTGTACAGATTATTTTTTAGATAAGTTTTTAAACATAGGAAAATATATTATTTTATTTATATTGATTAATAGTGTAATATTTGTATATTGCAAATGAACTTGGATGTTGAAATTTCAAACCCAAGTATTTATAATTTTTGGTAGAGTCCACGAAAGAATTTAGAAAGAGCAAATAAATAAAAATATCCTTGGATATGTTTTTAATTATTTAGTTGATATCATGTTTGGACTATCAGAAAACATTAATTTTAACTTGGAAAGGATGATAAGCAACTTGGTGATTGCTTCTTTTCTATTTTGAACATTTTATGTGGTACAAGTCCAGCACCATAAAAGTTTCGGCTAATTAAAAAACAAAATCCTAAGAGTGTGTTTGGTAACATTTTTTATTTTTTGTTTTTTAAAATCTATAAACTGTTTTTAGTTTTTGTTATTTGTTTTTCAAAAACTATTTAAAAACTAATTTTCTATTTATTTTTTTAAAAAATATTATAATATCCATTAATACATATTCTACATATATATAATCTAATTATTAATATTAAATAATAAATATTTAATAAAATTCAAAATTTAAAATATATTACATTAAAAAAATCATAATATGGTGGAAGTGATGGGTAGCGACAGCAGTAGCAGTATGGTGGTGGCCAGCAAACGGTGGTAGCAGCAACGATAGTCTGGTGGTCGGTGGCGATGACAGTAGTAGAGATGGCAGTGCAGTGACGGTAGTAGCGATGATGGTAATGGCAGTAACAGTAACGGCTGGTGACAGTAGCGGTAACGATGGTGGTAGCGGCGACGGTTTGATAGTGGTTGTGGTGCTAGTAGTAGTGTGGTAGTGATGGTAGTGCTAGTAGCAGTGTGGTTGTGGTAGTGATGGCAAAGATGGCAGTGGTAATGGTGATGGCGGCAGTGGTGGCAACAACAGTGATGGTGTGATGATGGTGGTGACAGTAGTAATGTGGTGGCGATGGTGATGGCAAAGATAATAGCTGTAGTGATGGCGATGACAGTGGCAGTAGTGGCGATGGTAGCGGCAATGGTGGCGGCGGTGTGGCAGTGGCGGTGTGGTAGTGACGGTGGCATGGCAGCGACGGTGTGGTGGCGGTAATAGCGGCGGTGGTGGTGGTGGCGGGTGGTGGCGGCGTGACTGTGGTGGTGGTGGCGGTGTGACGGTGGTGGCGGTGGAGGTGGTGGTAGTGGTGGTGATGTGGTAGTGGCGGTAGTGTGGTGGTGGTAGCGGGTAGTGGATAATAATGATGAAATAATTAAAATTATTGATAAAAACAAAACCATAAAAACCACATTTTAAAGATTTTTAATTTTTATTTTTGTTGGCCAAAATCACTTCTTAAATTTTTGTAAAAATAAAAACGAAAACAAATTTGTCCGAACATGTTTTTGTTTTATTTTTAAGAAAAAAAACAAAAAACCAAAAACAAAATCGTCACCGAACGCACCCTAACATTTCACTTATATTTTAATTTAAAATTGAACGTTTAAATTTTTACTGAATATTAACATTTTGGTACTTGTTTTAATCGAGGAATTTCGATAATTTTTCCATTAAAATTTAAATTTTTTATTTAAAAAAATTAATTTTTAAATTTCTATTTAGTTGTTAATATAATTAAAAATTAAAAATTTTTTATTTTTAAAAAATTAAATTGGAAATTTTATTTATTTTGCTATTTTTATTTAAATATATTTCAAAAAAATAACATGAAAAAGTGAAATTTTTAATTTTCTCTTAATTAGAAATATTTAAAAAAATTTTACTTTTAAATTTGTGACTTTTTATGTAAGATATTAGATATATATTTAAATAAGAGTAGCTAATTAAAAAAAAGTATCACAATTTAATTATTAAAATTTATTTGTTAATTTTAGTCATATTAAAAACAAAATAAAAATTCAAAAAACTAATTTTTGATAGAAAATTCAAATTTTCATTAGTTTTAACGAAATTTCTCAATCAAAAGGGCACCATCATTGGTGTCTAAATAGTAAAAATTCAAAGGTTGGAGTTTGAAAACTTTATATTATTTTTTTTTGTGTAATTAGCCCTGAACATTTATTGGTAGAAATTTATTTGATGTTACAGAAATCTCACATCACATAATTAAATGAAAAAAATTATAATTATGTTGAACTAATTTAAAAATAACTTAAATTATTTTGAATCAACAATGATTCTACATTATTCAATTCTATGAAAATATAATATTTCCTCAATTTTTTTATCTTTCATTTTTATTATTTTTAATAGAATTAATAAATAATAATTAGATTTCAATTTAATATTATATTGCACAGTTAAGATTAAATTATTAAATATAATTAGTTATAAATTTATTAAAAAAATTAAATTTGAAAAAAATTAAATTATATTAAAAGTTTAAAAGTAATAAATAAATAAAATTTAAATTTTATTTAAAAATTACATATAAAAAAAGGAGGGAGTATGGTATTAGTGCCAGTTTGACAAAACTTATGAAATAATTTTTTTAATTGATAAAAGTTGTATTTCAAAAAATTATACTCCAAAAAATAAATAATTATTTGATAAATAAAATTTAAAATAACTTATAAATTCAAAATTAGTTTATCAATTGTTTAGTTAATGATATCGTTAAAAATAAGTTTTTACAATAAATATTTAAATTATTATTTTATAATTTTTTATTTATCTTAACTTAACAATAAATATTTTTCTATTATTTTTTATATTTGATATATTTATCATTATAAAATAAAATAAAAAATATTTTTATCTAAAAAAATTTTAAAACAGTTACCCTTTAAAGTTAAAATTTATATTTTTTTTTGAAGAATTTCGATTTCTAGCTATTAGATTTTAGCTTTTTCTAATAGAAAATATTTTTATTTTTTACAAAATTATTTTTTCAAAAATTAATATTTATTAAATATATATTTTTATTACATAATTAGTTTTTTATTTTATAATTAATTTTTTATCTCTATAAAATCAATGCCAAACTAAGAGCTAATCATTGAATGTGTATGGATTATGTGAGCAAAGGATCTGAATGTCAAAAAGTGATCATGTGATCAGAGTCATAAAAGTCTAACCATTGAATGTCTGTGTACGATATAATTGAAAGATCTAAAATTCTAAACCCAAATGCGGAAAAATAAAAACCATATGAAAAAGTGAAACATGATGCGAGCTTGGGGTGTTCATCGGACGGGTTCGGATGAATCCGACCCGAATAACTCGATTTTTTTTAATATTTCAATATTATCCTATCCTATGAATAGTTCAAATTTTTATTCAAATAACTCGCATAATTTCGGACTTCGTCCGAATAATTCGAATTTATTTTTTTTTCTTTTAAATTATTTAAAAGGGAATTCAGGTAGGTTGACCCGATCCGAACTTATCCGAATATTAAAACGCTGCATTTTGGATCAAATCTTTTATTTTTCGGATTGTTTGGATTAATGAGGGTTTAACCTGATACGAACTCGAACAACCCCAAAATCCCTATCCCTACCCGACTCTAACAATCTTAATAACCCTACCCGAATTCCTTGTTCGGTGCGAATTGTTCGGGTAGGGTCGGATTTTGAACACCCCTACCGCGAGCCGATTGAAGAGAATTTTACGTTACATGATTAAATAAAATAAAAAAAATCTTATAATCATGGTGAAACTATTTTTTTTAAAGAACTTAACAAATAGTTAATTTATTTTAAAGTAATGGAAAATGGAAAATTTGACATTTTTATACGTTTAATTGAGCGAGAACTAATATATGAGTGGTCGAAAAATTAACATTTTAGATATATTTAATGATAAAAAAAATGAGAAGACGCAAAAAACATTTACTGACAATTGGCTATGAAATTTTATTTCTTGCTAAATTGGGAAACAATTATTTTCTTGTATTGTTATACATGTAATCATCAGCATTATTATATTATTTTGGAAAGCTTATTATTATTATTATTATTATTATTATTATTATTATTATTATTATTAATCAATTTTCTTTTTAAATTATTAAAACCGTAATTTGCTTTTTTATTTATTATTTTTCTTCTCATAATTTAACTCTCTTTCTCTCTCACTCCATTTGTCCATATATAATCTGACAGACAGCAGTTTTTCAACATCTTCAAATTAAAACCTCTTTAATTCTTCAATTTCTCCACCAAATGTACTTTTAGTAATATTCTTTTTTTCTTCTTCTTGATCCCATCCGTTACACTCAAGAAACCATCTTCTTCCCGAATCTCTACATTTCTTTCTTTCTATCGTTCTTCCAAACCAAAAACATTTTCATTCTTTTATGTGTTTCTCCACGTAATATTTCTTCACAAACACCGACCATGTTGGATCTCAATCTTGGTATGGTTTCTTCTTCTTCTTCTTCTTCTTCTTCTTCTTCTTCTTCTTCAACTTCTTGTAATGGTACCCAGAACAAGAACAAGAGAAGCACGGTCATGGTCACGGCGACAGACAAGAAGTCAAGAACTGTATTAATGAAGGAGGATTCAGGCACATCTAATTCTTCCATTATTATTAATATTTCCACAGATGAAGCTGCTGTGGCCAATCAATTAGGAGATGAGAACTCTTCAGCTTTCGTTTTTGATATCTTGAAGAAGGACAATAGTAGTAGTAATAATAATAATAATAACAAAAGAGATTTCATCACCCACCAATTATTTCCAGAGAAAACTGGGTTGGAATTGGATTTGGCTGATCAACAGCAACAGTGGCTGAAATTGGAGCCAAGCAGTGGTGAGATTGAGCTCAAGATTGTGCAGCAAAAGCAGCAGCAGATTAGGAAGAGTAGAAGAGGACCCAGGTCTAAAAGCTCTCAGTACAGAGGAGTCACTTTCTATAGAAGAACTGGAAGATGGGAGTCTCATATTTGGTATGTTTTTATTTATTCATTTAAAATTTCTTGCATAATTACTCATGTTTTCATGGCTAATTTTCTTAATTTTATGTGTGCAGGGATTGTGGAAAACAAGTCTATTTAGGTTTGTGTATAATTATTTTATCATTTTTATTTAAATAACAAGTTATTTTGTATGAACTTTTTATGATTGATTTGCTTTTTCTTTTTTTAAATCTTTTTTATCAGGTGGATTTGACACTGCACTAGCTGCAGCAAGGTATTTCTTTTTATTAATTTATTAATTAAATTTTCTGGAAAATATTTTGTTTGATTTTACTGAGTTTGTATTTATAATCGCAGAGCATATGATAGAGCTGCAATTAAGTTTAGAGGGGTTGATGCGGATATTAATTTTGATTTAGGAGATTATGAGGATGATATGAAACAGGTAAATATATATATATATATATATATATATATATATATTCTGATGGAATTTAAACTTTATTAAAATGAAAATTTTAAAAATTGTTTGATGTGCAGATGAGAAACTTAAGCAAAGAAGAATTTGTTCATATTCTTCGTCGACAAAGCTCCGGATTTGCTAGGGGTAGCTCAAAATACAGAGGTGTAACTCTTCATAAATGTGGCAGATGGGAAGCTAGAATGGGACAATTCCATGGAAAAAAGTAATTTATCTTTTTATTTTTTTCAATTATGGTGTTAAGATTAGATTTACAGATTAATTAATGGAAATTAATTAATATTCATAGCTAAGATGGGTATTTCGAAACAAATAAAAAGGGCTTAAGCCACCCTTTTTCTGATTATCAGGTATACTTATCTTGGATTATTCGACACCGAAGTCGAAGCAGCAAGGTCCTTATGATCTTGAATTATTATTATTATCAGTTAATGTTTGTGCTTAAAAATTAATAAATTTTGAAAATGGTTTAATCTAATGCTTTGATTTCTGAATCAGGGCTTATGATATGGCAGCCATTAAATGTAATGGAAGAGAAGCCGTAACCAATTTTGAGGCTACTGCTTACCAAGGAGGGATAGCTTTCGATCCAAATAATCAAGGTCCTAAAAAAAATAAAAATAATATATTATTAATTTCTTCATGTGTATTCTTTCTATTTATATTTACTACATTATATTACTGCTTTTATAATGCAGTAAATTGTCAAAATCTTGATTTGAGCCTTGGAATTTCAATGCCCACAAATGCTTCAAAGAGGAATCATATTAACTCCAATTTCGGCAGCACAGATTGGCAGTTGCTCAACAAAGACAGAACGGTAAAGTTTTCTATAAAAACATGCCTGAAATAGATTAGATTTACATATATATCGTGCTAATGCTTCTTTAATTATGCTTTTGAAGGTTGAGACTAATGCCTTTCCACCAAAAAATCTACATATATAACCTCCCTAATTTTCTTCTAATTTCGATATGATCCAATTCCTTAAGATTTTGATGGGTTAATGTAATTGATTATGCGAATAGGAAAATGTTGCTGAGGAAAAGGTTGAAGCGAAAATTTCAAACTGGACAAGGCAAACAAGGGCGAACAATAACAATAACAATAATGTTGCTCCAATTTCGCGCATTGCAGTTGCAGCATCATCGGGATTCGCTTCATCAGCATCTTCAGTGGCCTTTCCATTGAACAATTTTTGCCTTACGACACCAAATACGGCAGCGGCCGCCTCCGATGGTTACCATTGCTACTCTCGTGGAAGCTAACATTAGCAGCCAGCTACAAGAGTGGCTTTGGACGCAATGCTGGTTCCTCTCTTTTTTTTTTTTTAGAGTGTTGGGGGAGCAAGAACAAAGGTGAAGCAAGCAATTATGATTGTATCATAAAAATCATATTTATGAAGCAAAGATTTGTACTCGTATCTTCCATGTAAAATCTTTTGTAATTTGTCTAACACTTATTAATTTCATTTGATAAATATATTTATTATTTACATTTAGCAAATAAATAACAAAAACATTGTCAGCGTTACATCATTGTTTTTCATGAAGAATTTGGAAGAAGGCAGACAGATTGAAAGTGGAGATTCCTTTTACATCTAAATCAACATACTGTTGCAACTGCAATATCTTGTTGGAGATGATTGTTTGATATTATCTGCTTCAATAACTGTTTAATGATGTTTCTGGACATACATCTAATCCAATGATTATCTATGGCAACTACTAGGAGATTTTTCTCACCTTTCATCAACCGTATGCATTATGGTGGGCTATAAATAATGGAAATTAAAGGTGGGTGATTGGCAGCCAAGACCTTAAATTATTGTATATGACATCTTTAAATTCAGGCCTTTATATTGGATTAATTGGCCAGCTCCAACTTTATTGCATTTAATTATGACATCAATCTACAAGAAGATTTTCATTTTATGACATCAATTTCCTAATTTCGAGATTTTATTTTTATTTTTTTTCTTTCATTGCGTGACACATATGTGGTTAAATTAAAATGTATTATTTTATAAGTTACGAAATGAATACATGTCATGTAAATACTAAAAAAGATAAAAGAAAAAGTATTTAGCACTTTTCGTTCGGTAAATATGAAAGTAACTTATTTTTCAAACTTTAACCCTCAACATTTACATTCTTTCTTTAAAATTTTACATAGGTGGATTTTCATTCTTATAATTAATTCTTAGCAAGAGAAAAAGAAAAGAAAAAAAATGGTTTTCCGTACTTTTTAGCTAATTATTTTTGCATTACATATGGTGTGCATACTATAAATAGAAAAAAAAAATTAATAAGTACATGTTTAACAAAAAATTATATAATACAAATGTCTTTATTAGTTGTATTATTGAAGCAATGATTTGATTGCCGAAACACCAAAAGCTTCTCAATAGCGGCTAATTATTATTTGTTGACCTTGCTCAATACCGTTGTATAGTAATTGGCTACTAACTGCTATCAACTAATCCGTATAATTGAACCAAATGTCTATCTCCAAGTCGGCAAGAAAAAGAAAATACCTTAACCTTAACCTCCCCATTTGGCATATAAACATGCATGTAAATTCTTATATATTAAGATTTGAATTGGATGTTTTAGATACGAAAAATAAAAATCATTTGCAAATCTTAGAATTTAGGATTTTATGCAGTCATATGAGAAAAGTCAATAATTTAAGGTACCAAGCTTAAATTATATTACAAATACAGTGCCGGTACAACATTAAAATTTGACTATGACTATCTTGAGTCAACTTGCTAACATATACAAATTTTTTTAAAGACTTTCTTAATTCGGAATTACAATTATTAAACAAGACAAACAAAATAACAATTTTACCACAATCAACAATATATAGTAATTAGTAGCCTATTTTAGATTTTTTTTCTTCTTTTAATTTCTAGAGATAATAGTGATGATGAAATGGACAGTTGATTTTAAGTATGGATGGGTCTTAATTAGGTTGATAGTTTTGTCTTATTGTTCTTGTTGGGTAACAACCACAAGAACAGGGAGGAGGAGTGTTGGAAAACAGCAAATCCCATTTCCAAATGAAATCCTTCACTTCTTTTATTATTTGTTGACTTTGCATCGCAAATAATAGCCAATATCCGCCATGATTGATCAAAAACTGGCTGTTAGAATTTCACGAGCACTGTTTTCACTTTTAAAGCCTTAGCCACCCTCCTCCTTTCCTCAAGATTTTAGTGACCACCTAACTCATTTTGACTACCTTTATTTAGTAGTTAGTTTCGTTTCGGAGTTACTAAATAATACTTTGAAATTCTGGTTTAATGCATTGATTTATCAATTAATGTCGATTGTTTTCTATGTTAATGTCAACTGCTATATGTTGAAATAACATCAGATTCCACAAATCCATTTAGAAGGTGGTTATCAACTTATGTTTCATGCATAAAAATATACCTTTCTGTTTTGGTTTAAAATAAAAATGTGTGTAAAAAGTCTTTAAAATTTGTTTTTTAAATCGGGCCGGTCCGAGTCCATGATCTTATTGTCTAGCCTATCATAGGTGGTTATCATAGCTTGTCTAACATCTAAATAAATAAATATCTAAGGACCTATCATAGTTTGGGCCTTTAAAACCGAAGGCCCAAATGTGCCCCAAGAAAAAACTCAAAAGCACGCTTTTACTATATTAGGCCCAAGAAATATTCAGAAACACAATTTTGTCGGACTTCGCAGGCCCATTTAGGCCTATAAAAATGTATATAAATCAAAACGTTTAGTCAACTGAGTAATTTCCTCGAAATTTTATCCCACAAATAAATACATTGTAACAATAAATAATTTTTAAACAATTGTTTCCAAGCTAATATAAATTATCTAAATAATAATTAATTATTTTAGAAAATTTGACAGAAAATTCCGAATTTACCCACCGGATAAACCCAAGTAAAGCTCACTTCCCAACCCAAGTAGGTATAAACTTTCTCTTCATCTTGTTGCACGCGAAGACCAGAAAACCAATAAAAAAAATTGTGGCGCACCATTGATGCCCATTTGAAAACCATGCGACTACCAGTGCGTACAATCCTCTTCTTCTTATCAAACCCTTCTTTTGCTCTTCCTCATCAGCTTAAGCCTTTTACTCGCCATTTCTCTCTTTCAAAATCCCTAGCCGTTAACTCAATTGCCAATTCGCTTTCTCCATTCCTTAACTTCAATGCTCGCCCACATTTTTCCGGCAGTAGTTTGGGGATCGTGAGGTGTGTCTCTTCTATCTCCTCTGCCTCTACACCGCAGCCTCAGCCATTCACGACAGTTGAGTGGAACGAGCCGCTGCCGGAATCTGAAGTTGCCGGTGGCGGAAACCGTGCCGTTAAGGAGGACTCGAAACGTTCGATTCCTGTCCGAGCTTATTTCTTCTCCACTAGGTTTGATTATATATTTTAATTCTTTACGTGTTTTAATACGAATTTGCTATGCTTTATGTCAGTTTTAATTTTGTGGCGTTTTATGCAGTGTTGATTTGAAGAGCTTAGTGGAGCAGAACAAACCTAATTTTATCCCGCCCACTTCTCGAATGACTAACTATGTCGTTCTTAAGTTTGGAAATCTCTCTGAATCAAGCGTAAGTTCTTTACTCCATTTTCAGTGATTTTTCTTCGTAATATTTTGAGCTCCTGTTGAGTAAATAATTTAAAAGACTTTTCGCTGTAGACTTTTGCTTAGTTTTTGATTCCATTTCAGTGCTGGTAAATGGTTATGTACCAGTTTCTTGAAATATCAGATTGGATATAAGTTTATTAATATATTCATGCCGGATATACGTTGCTGCTGTTAGTTAATGTTATTTCTTTTTGAAACTTGGCATTCATCAATTTAAGAATCCGTTTCCTACCTTGGACATATACCTTCTTTGCTGTGCTAATTTATTTATTTTTTGTATTTTCATAATGAATTTCGAGGATTTATTTTTATTTTTATTTTTATTTTTTATGGCAATATCTATATTACTTGCTTCAGGGCTCAGTCTCAGGCACTTGCATAAGGGGAAGCAACTGCTGCTACATGGTAGTGTTTCAATACGGCTCTATTGTTTTGTTTAACGTCCCTGAACATGAGGTTGATGATTACCTAAAAGTTGTAAGAAACCATGCATCAGGATTGCTTCCTGAAATGAGAAAGGATGGTGAGATTCTGATTATTTTTATTTCAATTTGGTAGTTATTGTATTCTCTCTGCAGAAATTAATCAGAAGTATGTAAGAAATTCTGATCTTTTTAGGCGAACACTAAATGAGATGGGTGTGAATAATAATATTAATCTTGATTTCGTGGATCTCTCAAGTAGGAAACCTTTTTATTTTCATGCAGTGGTAACAGATTGAATCGGCTGACGTTAAACTGCATGCCTATTCAGAAAAAAAATTGCTTAGAAGTGCAAGCATGAACATCCATGTTCTCTCAACCATTTGGATCACTCAATCTATTTTCATAATTCTTCTTTTGCTAGGTTCCACTTTGCATTGTAGTTTTAGATCTTTTTGAAAATGTAGCCATAAGCAGTAGAACAGAGGAAAAGGATTCTGCTGCTGGCGCTCAACGATAATGGATACCATGAAAGGGTCTTCCATGGATCAATGACATGGCTGGGATACAGTTATTTCTGAAAATTAATAGTCATATCTGTAACTTAATGGCATTGCACATAAATGAATGTTGTGGCTATGAAAATCAACAAAGAAGGGCCTTTCTGTAAATGAGAGAAATCAACAAAGGTTTGAAGCTAGTGTAGAAGAAAAGGAAAGAAAAGAGACAGCGTTGGGGAATAAAGTCGAGAGTTAGAAGTTTTGAATTTGTTTCATCACCGTTGGGCATTCATCCATCAAGGTGGTAGCATTTCAGATTTTGCCATAGCTTTCACAAAATTGCATTCTTTCCTTAAATGTACCTATTCTGGATCCTCTGCTAGATGTTTCGTTGCTTACCTAGTGATGACACTCCTTGTTACTTTGACTGAGTTATGTTTTTCCATGTTTATCTCAAATTCCCCTTGGCTGAAAGAAAACTTTTTTGTTCACTCCTTTTTTCCAACTAAATGTATGAAGTTTGTTGATATTAACTCACTCTTAATTTTCCATTGACTTCTCCCACCTTTATTTTATTTTTTTCTGTGTCTAAAAGCCATTGATGTCGCACAGTTTCACCTTTTGCACGAGTTAAGAATGAATATGATGTTAGTTGCCAGTTCTTCCATATTCACGAAGTTGGTTTTTTATTTTTTAATTTTTTTCCCCTGTAGTCACTCATTTTGTGTTTGGACTGTTCCTTAATGTAGACTACTTTTGATAACCGACTCAAGTTGCCTGCATTTTGTCAGCGTGATTCGGCTGTATATTCTGCAAGTGAAATTCTTGTTCGATGACACTATTAAAGCAATATCTGAATTTGTCTTGCAAATTCTTTGTTATTATCATCTATTTATTTGCTTGCTTATCATCTAATTCTTTCCTCTAAACGTTTGGGAAGTATCTGTGATGCTATATTTAGAGTCTATAATTCATTGAGCTTCATTTTCTGTTGTGCAACTGCAAGAATACGAGGTGAGGGAGAAGCCAACTTTGAACACTTGGATGCAAGGTGGATTGGATTACATAATGTTGCAGTTCCTGAATATTGATGGAATCCGTACTATTGGTAGTGTTCTTGGTCAAAGTATTGCTCTTGATTACTATGGACGCCAGGTGTGTGTAAGGTCAATAGGTCATATTGTAAATTGGAGCAAATATCTTAGTTAGCTGTCTATAAGGCACTGATTTTCTTGGCTTAGGTTGATGGGATGGTTGCTGAATTCACGGACATAAATCGTGGAATGGAGAAAACTGGAACGTTTACGATGGATAGCAAAAAGCTTTTTCAAATAGTGGGAAAAGCAAATTCTAATCTTGCTGATGTGATTCTTAAGCTTGGGCTGTTTGAGAGGTAGAATTCTGTGGCATCTGTTGTATCATTTCCTATTTATGATATAATCTAAAAAATTTCGTGGGTTGCAGGTCAGATATTGCTTGGAAAGATGCGAAATATGCTCAGATATGGGAATATCTAAGAGATGAATTCGAATTAACTCAAAGATTTGCAAGTCTTGATTTCAAGTTGAAGTTTGTAGAGGTAATCTTATCCTTTTGCGAAAGTTGTTCCAATTTTGACGCTTGCCCTTAGGGAAAGAGAATTATATAGTGACATATTGGCTTATCTTTGCAGCATAATATTCGGTTCCTTCAGGAAATTCTGCAGAATAGAAAATCAGACTTTCTGGAGTGGCTTATCATTGTGTTGATTAGCGTTGAAGTCATTATATCTATATTTGACCTTGCCCTGAGGATTTAATTCCTCAAATTAATTCTTTCGACACAAAACTTCAATTATACATGAAAAGATTTCCAATTCAAATTTGCACTTGCTGTAATATTTTGGTTTTAGTTGCTAAATAATTTTGTTCCCTGTAAATAGTTATGCTGTAGGTGTAAATATTTAGACCTTTATTCTTTGAAGGGAAAACACATAATTAGTTCTCTGAACTATTCGGTTTTCTTTATTGGCTCTCTGAATTTTAAAAATTACGAATAGGGTCCTTGAACTTTAATTTTATTCTTTATCAAGTCCCTGCTTATTCCTGTGTTTTTTTAAATTTATGCTGCCCCAAATCAGTTTTTTTTTCCTAAAATTTATTTTTTTCTTTCAAAATATGTTCTGACACTTATAAAATCACTCTAAAATTTAAAATTACTAAACATGTCTCAATTATGCAACTACCACGTTCATCGACTTTCAATCTAAGATTTGAAATCGGGACAGTAATCAATTGCAGAACATCACATGTAGGCTCAATTTGAGACTCGATGGTAACCCATGATATAACATACATAACAATCAACAACGCTTCAGTAGTGAACATAAGATTCGTTATTGATAAAATCGAAAAAATATCTCAAGTAATACAAAACAATTAGTTACGGATACAAAACACAAACAGAACAAAAACTCCTTATCCAATAATCTCATGCAGTAAAACAAAATCACATATAGTTTTGTTCTCCAAAGCACACTATATTCACACAAGACAAACAATTTATAAGAGAAAGATTCACCTTGATCGCTCTAGATCTTGTAACTCTCTAATCTAACCATTATATCTAAGTTGTACAGTTACAATAGGTACTCCAACAAGCTCGTAAATATTATTAAAAAATTCTGATTCCCTCCACTGTAAAGGAAGCAACCTTTGATTCCAGGAACGTCACATGCTGCTGGTAAACAAAACAATAGAAAGACATACTAAGATTAAAAAATTTAGTTGTTGTAAATCATTATATTTAAAATGATTTCCGTTGAATATTTAAAATTTTAAAAAGTTTCGTTTAGAAAATTAATACAACCAACAATAGCGTTCAACAATTCTATCATTGGTTCCTTGTCTACTTTATAATTTAGACGGAAACAATTAGAAAATCAACAATTACTAGATACTAAAAATTATTTTGTAACTAACAGTTCATCTAAGAATATGATAATGCTATTGAATAAAACTAAAGTTCTCATATATTATCTAGTAACAATGCTCATTATAATAAGCTACATGTATTTCAATAATTTTTCTACGACTAGCTGCTAATTCTCTTTTAAAATACAATACTTGATTTCTATTAGTATAATCTATTCAACACTATTTTGCCACAATACTATCAAAATTAGAAAACATGCAATATAAATGATTGAACTTATGAACCTATACCTTGTTCGTGCACTGAAGTCCACTATAACTTTTCTCCCCTCCTGTCGCTAGAGATATTTCTAACGTTGGAAGCAATGTTATCAAATTCCGATCGGATAATGAACCGGCAAGGCTAGAGATTTACACTCCAAAAGATCTGACCGAATTCAACTGAATTTTTAATTTTTTTAAAAAATAATATTATTTATATAATTTTGTAAATATCACTATATAAAAAATATAGAAATTCAATTAAAAAAAATCATTCATCAAACATCAAATATAAATTACAAATATTCCAATAATAAATTCCAAAATACCCTAAACATTTATCACATACAAATTTTAAACATTCAAATAAAAAATTGAAATATAGGGTGCATTATTAATTAATCTCTACACAAAACTGGAATGCCAAAAACTGCTTAATTCATCTCTACACAAGCTTAAAAGGATCATATTAATGTAAGAAAAACATTATTAGACCGTCTCAAGGACTATGACCCAGCAACCGAACAGATGAAATGTGTAGTTTCCCATCACTGCATGCTAATAATGCACCTCAGCGACTCCCCTTTAAGCATGTAATCAAATACGTTGTTGATCTCCGAGAAAGATACTTTGTGAGTGATAAATTTCTCCACTTCTAACTCCTGCACACCACACATAAAATACACCCATGTATGTGTTAAGTAATCCAACTGAACTTTGGTCCGTGAAACATCAGAGTAACATCTTGAGAGATAAAAATACCTTGTTCATGTACTTCTCCACAATAGAAGGAATATCACTATAAGGCTTGCAATTGCCAAAGAAGGTTCCTTTAAGAGTTCTCTCATTCAGCAGATTCGCAGGATGAGTTTTCAAGGCGTCATCCTTGTTCGAGACACCCACCAGTACAGCAACACCCCAACCCTGCCATGGAAAAATGATAACGAGCTAAGCCTTATCATATTTTTCTCTGAAAAATGGATTCCAATGGGCTATGCGAAGAAATTACAACATTAACACATTGAAAAGCTGAGATCATGGCTTGGATACTTTAATCTAGAGTTTAGGCTGCTGAAAAATAAAACGGAAAAGAAGAAAACTAAACGGAATGGGCAACCGATGGACGCCGGCAAGAGCTACGGTTGGTGGCAGGGCTGCGGGTTTCGTTTGGTGGCGGTGCACTGTCTTCCTCGACTCCTTTTGTGCAGCGGCACAGAAGAGAGAGTGAATGAGATGAAGTTGAATTGATGAAATGATTGAAATCTGCCCTAATCCCCTAACCCGATCCTAAATACTTTTTTTTTTTAAATCAAGACAACTTTTTGATTATTTGGCCAAAAACCTGGTTCTTTCCGAATTTCAGTTATAAATAAAAGTAAAATCAGAACAAATTATAAAGAATAACGAGAAGTGTAATTTCTCTGTTATATTATTATGTCTCTAAAACAATAACAATATGAGTATTTATAGACACAAACCTTGGTTTATATAGCAAATAAATAAATTCAGAAAATAAGTGAATATAAGAAATAAATCAAGTAATAAAGGAAACAACCAATATGAGAAGTCATCCAAATAGGAATATATCACAACATTTTTTCTTGGATGACTATATATTATAAACATGTCTCGTTAAAACCTTGCTAAGAAAAATCCAGTGGGATAAAAACTTAGCGAAGAAAAAAGAATACAATATTCATATGTTCTTTTCCTCAACAATATAATGAATCACACTAAATCCTTTAATTGGTGCATTCCAATATTGTGCACATACTTCTTGAAAATTGAACTTGATAGGGCTTTTTGTGAACAAATCTGCTGGATTATCACTTAAACGAACTTTGCAAATATCGATCTGTCATTCTTTTATAAGTTCATGAGTATAGAAGAATTTTGGTGAGATACGTTTGGTTCTATCTCTTTTGATGTAGCCACCTTTAAGTTGTGAGATACATGCTGTATTATCCTTATACAATTTTGTTGACTTTTTCTCCACCACGAACCCACTTGTTCCCTTAATATGTTGAGTCATGATTCTCAACCACACACATTCATGACTTGTTTCATGGATGGCTAATATTTCTGTCCATGGTCGAGCTTTATGAGGATTTGATAGATATCCAGTATCGGCATACTTGAAAATTTTAAATTTACTCTTTTTGGAAAAAAGTAAACCCATTTCAGAAATGCCATGAAGATAATATGTTTTACTCCATTCCAGTGCCTTTGAGTTGGTGCAGAACTAAATCTTGCTAACAAATTAAGTGCAAAAGCTATATCTGATCTAGTGCTATTTGCAAGATATAAAAGTGCACCCATTACACTAAAATATGGTACTTCAGGATCAAAAATCTCTTCGTTATCTTTTTATAAACGAAAAAGATCTTTATTGACATTAAGAGAGCGAACAACCATTGAAATGCTCAGTGGAGAAGACTTATTCATATCAATATTTTCTTTCAAAAATTGATATTTTTTTTTCATTAAAATATCATCACGTTTCTGGAAGACTTTAAATTCATTAACAATATTACAAAATATCTTTCATGGACAATAATGTCTACCTTTTCCATTTGATAACTATCAATTTTAAAGAGTTATGGACATTCCCAATCATGAAATTTATAGTACACACTTTCCCTTGAATGTCTATTAATACGTACCATGCCTCATTAAAACTCTACTGGAAAAAATCCTGTGGGATCAAAATCTAGTAAAGAAAAAAGGAGTACACAATATTTTTAATACATATTATAAGTTACCTCATTAAAAATTTTAACAGGAAAACCCAATGGGAAAAAACCTTAGTTAAGGAAAAAAGAGTACAACATGTATTTTTCTTTCTTTTATAAAAATATTGGTACACAACTTTAAATTTATGAATGCAAAGTTTCGATACATAATATTATGAAGTTCTTTTTATAAAAATGAGTCACATATTTTCTAGATATGCTTACCATATATCTTCTGGATATATGATGCATGAACTGAAAAATAATAAATAAAATTTATTTTATAAAATTATATGTTTGTACATAAGCACGTATAAATTCATCTACACATCTTTCATTAATTTAAGATGAAAAATTTTATAAAATCTAATAATATAGTCATACGTACAATGGGTTTATGACCAATGTAATTTTATACTATATCATAAATAAGTTATCTGTTCTCAAATGATTTTCTTAACCATTCTTATTCTTTCTCTTAATTACCAACCACTTCTGGTGGTGAAAATTAATCATACAATGATAATAATTATCATTTCTTGAATATACCATTTTTATGACCATAGTTCTATATTGCTTCATTAATTTGAAGGAATGAAATAAATGTAATAAAAATAATTTAATGATATGTACACAACAAAATCATATAATAGCTATAACAAATGAATGCATTTAACAACTTAATCCAAATATTTCTAAAAAATTACTTAAAGATAATATAATTATACAAATGAAATATATATAATTATATAAAGAACTAAAATCTTTAAAACAATATGTAATTTTAAGTAACAATTCGATAATTATCATGTAATGCATGATTACATAATCCATTAATAGGAATAATATATGATCATGAAATATATTGTATTTAGTAATTTTACAACTATTGAAGTACTCAATGGAAGATAATATCTAAACATATAATCACATTATAAAAATTTTCTTTCAATCAAATAGTACTCGATATTTAAATCGAAACAAAATTTAGTGTATAAAATTCGTTAAAACATCTTGAACTCTTCAAGAGTTTCAGTAATTAAAATCATAAATAAATAATGATAATAGGTAAAATATAACACTTCAAAATCATATACATAAAATTTAATGCATATAATTGTATCAAATAAAAATTTTCAAAAGTATTTATATGTTTCAGGCATAATAAATCTTTCAGAAATTATATGCAATTTTATTGTCAAATAGGTAAATAGTATTAATTAGTTACATACTAATATATTACCAAATTGACAAATAGTAAAAACTTATTGCATCAATTATAAGAAAATATGCAATTTTACAATCGATGCCAATCCATTACAATAAATTTCATAAAATAAATCATATTTTATGACTTCATTGTTTATTGCATGAATATTAATTGTACTTTTTTGGCATCATATTTTTCAATATTTTGAATTGCAGGTTCAAAAATTTGTATTGAATGCAATTAAAATATGTATTTTTCAATAGATTTAATTTTAAAATCCTCACTATATTGAAAATATCAACTTTAATATTTTTATATAGAAATATTGTTGACAACTTTATCCTTTTCAGTTCTTTTTAATAACAAATGATATATTGATCTCTTATTTAATTTTAGGTACCTGAACCACTTCTGAGGTTTTTTTTTTTAAAATATTAGTTATGTTATAAATCTCTTAAAGAGTATCCGCCTCCATAATATGATCATATAAATTTATTTGCCACTTTTCATTTATAAATTTTATTTTTATTTGGAACCGAATAATTTACCCTACAAGGCAAATTGTCCTCCTGGGATATTGTTCTGAATTGGAGCATTTACAGCTAATACAAATGAGATTTAATAAATCTGTAATGGCCTCAATGTCGGACTGATCGTGAATAGTACTTTTCGACAGTGAATAGTATCTCCGTACTGAAAATGACACCCGAAAGTGAAAAATATTTTATTGGACTATTGAAAGGTACTAGTCATGGGTAGTCCGGAATTGAAATTTGAAGTCAATTTGAGGTCAAATAGGCCTTCGAAAGTCAAAAGAACAAAAATCGGGGAAAATAGGGTTTAAGGTTTTTAATTGAATTTTTGATCATTTTGGCTATTCAAAATAGCAAATGAAGTTTAAAAATAGTCAAAAAATTCATATGTGCCTAAAATAATATGTAGATTATTTTGGTAGCAAAAAGTGAATTTTTCGGTAACACCGATATTTTTGAATCGAACCGATAAAATTGAATCGGACCCGAAATGAACTTTGATTAGGTTGAAATTTTAATTATAGCATATTTTTAATGTAATATGAATAATAGAATCAAATTTGAAGAGAATTGAAGTTGGAAAGTGGGATAAATTAATTAGGGCTAATTATCGGGTAATTATCGGGCTTAAATAATTAAATTATTCAAGCCCAAGGTAAGCCCAGTCCAAGGCCCCATTTGAAGAGATATATAATCCCTTTCTCTCCAGAAAACTCCAGCATAAACTCCCATCTTCTTCAGCTCTCTTGGTGGCCGAACTCCCTCTCCTTCATTTTCCTCTCTTTTTCTTTCATTTCTTCACCAAATCTCACCAAATCAAAGCCTAAGAAAGTGATTTAAGCCTCTTTAGAGAACCCTATCTAGATCTACTCTTTGATTCAAGGAAGGAAATCAAGAGAAATCAAGGGTTAAAGTTTAGGTGTCAAAGTTAGGTATGTGAAATTATTGATTTTAATTTAGTTCTTAGGTGCCTACTACTAGTTTTGGGTGCCTAGAGTTCATTTTTGCTATCAATTTTAGCATTTGAAGCCAAAATAATTGAGTTATCTTTGATGGGAATTTCGGTTTGTGAAGGAATCCAAGAAGAGGAGAAAATTTCTCAAGCCAAAGGAAAAGGAAAGGAAGTCTAGGCAAGGTTAATCAATAGAAAAAGGTTTGTGACTAATTAATCCTTTTATTTCCCTAAGAATTAAGTGAATTTCCTTTAGGTTTCTTAAGGAAAATCTCATATAGTAAAGCAAAATTGAAAATAATGCTATATTTATGTATTAGGGACTTAAATATGTGTATTAGAACCTTTGAATGAATTTAAATTAATTTATATGGTATAGTTGTAGTAGAAGCTGAATGTTAATTCAAGAGAAAACAATGTGATTGTAAGTGATTTTAAGCTTTCTAATGTTAATATTAATGAAATTTGATATTCATGAATTTTTATAGAATTTATGAGAATTAAATGAATATTTTCGGAACAAGTTTTAGTTAGGTATTAGTTGAAAAATGTGAAATTATGTTGAATTGTTGCATAATCTATAGATAAAATGGTGAATTATTGTGAAATAACTTACAGGCTGTGTGAAGAATATTGATTAAGAGTGTAATGCACTGATATTGTATTAACAAGAAATGAAAAGTAATGAAAATAATGAATAATTGAATAATAAAATGAAAAGTAAGGAATTATATGTGCCCTTAGAAAGAGTTAGGCAATAAAACCTAGTTCAGGATATAATTGGCTGGCCACGCGGTGCAAGTCATAGCGATTTGCTTTACTATGGTTGGATCGCTAATCTCCATAGTATATCTATCATACATACTGTCATATGTTCATATGTTTTATGAGAGATGATTCTTGGAGGTCATTTCTCATTCTGTTGTGGTCTTGTGGGGTCCACGTCCCGCATATCTGATCTGAGAGTTTTCTGCCGGGTCAGTACTAGGGGCATAATGATAAGAAAGGTTAAAAGTGTGAAAAGAAAGTTAAAATTGAAATTTAAAATGAAAAAGGACTAAAATGAAAAGAGTTAAAAAGTTTAGGGATAAAACGGTAATTTTCCTAAAAGATGAAGTTAAAAAGTAAAAGTGGAAAGAAAATAAGTAATAAAGGTAAAATGGTAATTTGGTCAACTAATTGTGTAAAAACTCAATCTTATAAAGTTAAAGGACTAAAATGTAATTTGACAAGGTAAAAGTTAAAACGAGGATTAATCGGTAATTTATAAGCCAATTAATAAATAAAATTGAGAAAATAATAAAAGAAAGGACATTTTAGTAATAAAAAAAGTATAAAAGGGTACTTTTGAAATAAATGAAAAGTTTAAGGACTGAACTGAAAAGTTAAGTAAAGTTTTAAGTTAAATTGGAAAACTTAGTTGTTAATAATATAATATGATTTTAAAGGAAGAAAAACTATTAATAATTAACTTATTTGCACTTAAATAGGAAAATATACTTGTAGGGAAATATTATGATTCTTAGTCACCACTGGGCATGTTTAATGCTCAGCACATAAGATTTACTGCGTGCAGGTACGGTTAGTCTGGAGCATGGGTACACAGAAGATGATTGAAGTTGAAGAACTAGAAAGAATATTTTGTGGCATGTATATATATATTTACCTATTATGTTTTGTTTTATGAGAATGATATTGTATCGATAATCGTACTTTGTATTGTATATAGTAGTATGTGGCTGAAGTATTGCAGAGAATGGATGGTATGCATGTGTTGATTGATAATATCTATGGATTGGTTATATGATTGGATATAAACTGTTGTACCTCTGAGTGACTGTATAATTGTTTGAATTTTCAGGAGGCTAATTAAGAATACAGCCGTTATATTGCCAAAATTTTGTTTAACCATATGTAAAAAGAGGTTGACATCGGACATTGTTTTTTTTGCACCAAATTATTAGGGGCACAATTGAGCATTACCCTCATACATAAATTTGTAGGTTATTGTTAACCCACAATAAAGGGTTGCCATTGGCCCAATTGAACTGCAATATAAAATCCCTATAGCTAGATAACTGCATCCGGTACCTCCATTTCATATAGGGTATTTAAGGCAATATAAGCTTTAAGTCATATTATATAATTTAATTATCACATGGGTATTCATGCAAAGATTTAACAGTTATGATACTTGATCGGTGTCTAGCAAGTGTACTAGATCGGCTAATAATATAGGAAAATATAGATTAATATCCCAAATATCGTACCCAAGGAACATAAATTGCTAAGCAAAATATCTATATATGAATTAAATTAATCTGAGATTATTTACTAAGTTTTTGATTTAAAGACAAGAATTAAACTAAACTAACAATAAAACGAAATAAAAACTAAAATTAGACCAACATAATTTAAGAACAAAGTAATAACTGAAACACTCTTGCTAAAGGAACTATCCACCTCAACTTCCATTGTAATGACTTAATTAAAAAGAGAACACAAGTGATTATGAAAAAACTAAAAATAAAGCTAGATATCTTATGCAAGAATATCATTCTAAGTATTAAAATCATAGATAAATCTAATACTTAGCATAAAAATCCAATTTAAACTCTTAGACATCCATTAAACTCTTTTGAAAGCAAACTTAACTTCAATCTATTCTTAGTTCAACTTTTCTTAGTCTTAACTTATTATTACCAACACATAATTACACTGTACTCAGAATATAATCATTCATTAATACCAATAAACTAATCCAAGAATATGCAAATCGATAGTCATGCATAAATCAATCATTAACTATTAATTAAAATAAGTTAATCATTAATTCAATAACAACCAAAGATAATAAGTTGCCCAAAACTAAGAAAAAATCAAAATTTTATTGAAATAAAGCTCAAAATAAAGTCATTACAATGAAAATATAAGGGTTCAAGTTTCCCTAAGAAAAAGTAGAAAAACTACTTACCAAACATGATAAAAATTAAAAGAACAATTAAAGTAAAGAGATACAATACTCATGAAACTCCAAACTTTGTTCTTGATGACTTCAATAAAAAGCTTGAATCTTTTAAGAGAATTGTAAAACAAAGAAAATAAGAAAACTAAGCTAAAACTACTATACAAATAACTAAAGAAAAACTTAACCTAAAAACTAAGAAAATTCGTAATTGAAGCTTGCTCTCAAGTTCTGATGCTTTAGTGCTTTTATAGTTGAATAATCTTGCCAAAAGAAGAAGTTTTGCTAACTTATTTTTCCTAATCCAGAGCTAAATTAAAATTTTGGTTGAGTTGAAAGTCTTTTGTTGATTGCATAATAAAAAAACTTAGGAGAGTGAAGTTTTGGCCTTGAGTGAGTGTCCTTATCACTCGAGAGAGTGATTGCCCCTCTGGAATGTTAAACTCCATTTCATGGGTGAGTGATTTTTTTTCTTTGGGTGAGTGACTTTGTCACTTAGGAGAGTAAGTTCATCATTCAACGAAGTGATGAGCCTCTGTATTCCATGACACAATTTTGCTATTTTTTCAAAATTTACAGTTTTACCCCTAAACTTCTCCTTTCTTCAATTTAGTCCTTTTTCTTTTCAATTTGATCCTGAAAAATATCAAAACTTTCAATTAAATCTTAAAACAAAAATTCAACTAATTAAACAATAATTTAACTAAATTAAATACCTAAAATACACTAAAAACATAGAATAATTCACACATATCAAATACCCCACACTTAGACTTTGCTCACTGAGCAAATTTGAACAAACCAACTTCTTAAAATAATCAAACTTTAATCAAGAATCATGTATTTCAAAATCAAGCTTATCAATTAACAAGAGCACTTAATAAAATTCTAACAAGATTAAATTCAAACAAGACAATATGAGTTAGTTTACTTATGTGTGTGCAAGACTAAAATATTTTAAGCAATTTTTTAAAAATCAAAATACCAATGCATTTTCATAGCCAAGCTTAGAATAAATGTACATTTAAGTGTACAAATGGTTTTGTACTTGTGACTTTAGATACACCATAGGCCTCTCCTTTAGTACTAGAACCAAAAGATCATCTTTGCTAAACAACTCAAAAATAAACTTAAAATCATTTGGGACTTAACTGGGTTGTAATGGGGTCAAGGTATTGGTTATCAAGGAATGGATACAAGATACTAAAAAAGAATAGCCACTCTATAATAAGATAGACTAAGATTCAAAATTTTAAACTACTAACCACAAACCCCTTTTTCTATACTTGTTTGCTCAAACCTATACACATCTTAAGCACTTTAAGAGAAAATATCAATGAAAACTCTTTTCACAATTCATCTCCTTTTTAGAAGTCACAATTTATTTACCTTGTAAATACCCCACACTTAATATTTTGCTATATATGCTAGCTTTTTTGTTTTTTCTTATCTTATTTTCTTATCTTCTTTTTACATTAACTTTTTTTGTTGGCAATACAATAATAAATGGGTAATAACAAGGAAATTTTTTACTTTTACTTGACTTTATCCATAGCTCTTGATAATAAATCCAAAAATATCTTACTACACCCTTTATAATATCTAATTCCTATTAATCCATCTAATCTTAGTGTGGCCAATTCTAGAAGAAAAGACAAAGGCTAAAGGCTATATGGTCAATATATGAGTGTAACAATAAAAATAAATATGATACGCTTTTAACATACCTCATTAAGCTCAAAATGGCTAACAAGGGATAAATATGCAAATAAGGTAGGAAAATAAGTTAAGATATGGCTTAACAAGAAAAATATTGCCTAGATCACTCTCTAGCTTGTTTTGAGTTGTTTTTATGCTTTGAAGGGTGATGAGAAAGGTTTTAGTATTCTAAAATTCCTTATTCAACTATTTCAATGCACTATTTTTCTTTAAGTTCAAAAACTGGTCTAAAGTACTCAAAAATAGAAACTAACAAATGTAAGCCAAGTTGAACATTAAACTAGCCAAAAATTTTATTAAACAACATGCTTGTTTTAATGCTAAATAAAAATTTTAAATATTGCACATTCTAAGTTAAAGTTTAATATGTTTAATTTTTGAGAAAAAACTAAGGCAAACTAAGCTGATTGTACAATATATGATATTTGAACTAAACTATATCACTAAACATGCAAACTAAATACCAAACATGCAAACTAAAACTGAACTAAACAATTAACTAAAATAAAATAACTAAAATAATTTATGAGTAAGAGAATGAGTAAGGTAAGAAAACTTCCGTAATTTGCTCTTCAAAATCTAGCTCAGTTGAGCTTTATCCCCCTTTTTAAAATCTTGTTGTCCTCAGCAAAGTAGCAAAAGATAAGCTCTCCGCATAAATTTTGATAAACAAGTATGGATCCAAGAGAAATGAAGTTCAAACACACCACATTTGACTCACAGTGATATTAGCACAAACAAAGAACCATAATTAAGCCAAAATGAGACATAAAATCAATGGAATTGAGTGAACAAGGTAAACATACCTCTAGAAGCTAAATAGTGCAAAAAGCAAGGTGTAAGAATCATGCTAACCACGTGAAGAAATGCACTTAAGCCACACTTGCTGTAATGCTCAATGTATAATACTAATGTGTTGCAAAAATGATATTAATTTTATGAGTGAAAAATCTCAAATCTAAGAGTAATTGGTGATGGTTTTGCTTAATAAAAGGAAGAAATAAACTTTAATTGGTTCTTGTAAGCACAAAACAACTAATCCAATTTAAATGCAATCTCAACCTAAATCAAGCCAATAATAAGATTTAATCTCAAACAATATGTAGCTAAAAGTAATGGAATGCAAATAAAACATAAATTAACTTAAAATTAAACACTAAGCCAACCTATGTTTAAGAACAAGAAAGTCACACCAATTTATACGAATTAATCTCATCAAGCAATTTGAAGTCTTAAGCAAATTAAAAACTAATGAAAAATGCCCCTAAAACTTCAAATTGAAATTTGAAAGCTTAAACATAATTTTTAGGGCTTGAAATAAGCTGTTACATAGGGCAAAGCCCATGTAACAAATGTTTGTCTTGAAATGAGCTTTTCGAAAACATATTGTAATAGTTAATCGGATACCTGTAGCTGAGCGACGTCTAGCAAGTGTACTAGATTGGCTGGTAATATAGGAAAATTTATATTAAGACCCCATATATCGAACCTAAGGGAAACTTATGTTTATATGAAAGAATTTTGAGTTTTAGAATGAAAATTATGTGTAAAAGAGAGAAGAAAAATTCCAAAGGTTATAATTTTGAAACTTAATTAAATTGAAAATAGAAAACTAAACAACTAATAAACAAAATTATAATAAACAACTGAAATAAGTAAACTAAATCTTAAATGAAAGCAAGTAAATAGAATTGAGAAAAATCAATATTAAAACAACTTTTACTAAAGGATCATCCACCTTAATTTATACTACAATGACTTAAATTCAATAGAAATACCAGTGACTATGGAAAAATTAGATGAAATAAAACTTGATACCTTGAATCAAGATTATCTTTCTTAAGCATTAAATTCTCATTTTAAGAACAATTTAACACTTAACATAAAAATTCAGTTTATATTACTAAATATTCATTCAATTTTTTCACAAGAAATTTCAACTCCAATTTATTCTTAGTTCTTTCTCTCTCAGTATTAGCCAATATGATCAATACATATCTACCTTAAAGTCAGAAAGTAATCATGCATAGACAATAAGAATTAATCCAATAACATGCAAATAAGTAACAATGACTAAACCAATTTTTAGTTATTGATTTAATAAATCAACAATTAATCTTAACACAATCACAGATAAAAACATACTTAAAACAAAAAAATAATCAACAGATATTGAAATTAAAGCTCAATCAAGTCATCACAATACAAATTAAGGACTCAAGTATCATTTAGCAAAAGTTAAGAAACTACTCACTATTCATATTAAAAATTAAAGTAAAACTAATGAGAAGAGTTAAAAACAAAGAGTTACAGAAGCTTATTTAATTAACTTGTACAAAAAAAATTAGAGAAAACCTCCTGCTCCTTGGTTTTGTTTAAAAACAAACTAAAAAAAAACAAGCGTAAAAAGCTAAACTAATTTGTGTTTAAATGATGAAGTTTCTGCTTGATGATCCCCCCGTCTGGTGCTTTTGCTGAGTATTTATAGGAAACAATACAAGAAATTATGGCTTCTAAAGCTTTTTGAATCAGAATAGGAAAAGAACTCCGCTAAATAGGAAGTTTCGTCAAACTGTGATTCTTGATGCACAACCAAGTGGGTTGAAGACTAAAATTGATGCATTGCCATTTATGGAATTCCTTTTTAGGTCCACGACTAAGTGGGTTTTCCCTTCTTCCCTTGCACGGCCATGCATAGGCTTAAAAAGCCTTGCATGGCCAAGCAAGCTTTTTCTCCTTGTGGCATAGGGCCAAGTATGGCCTTTCAGCCCTTTTGCTCAATTTCTTCGACTTTTGATCTTTTCACACAATTCTTCATACTCGGCCATTCATAATTTCATGCACGGCATTATTATATATCTTTAGACTGAATGTTAAATTTTTGGCTTTAATTTCTTAAAATTACGAATTTGACCTAAAATTTTCTATTTCTTTCAATTAAGACTTTTTTTCTTCATTTTGGCCCTGAAAAACATCAAAACTTATAATTAACCCTTAAAACACAAATTTAACCAATTAAACTAAAATTCAACTAAATTAAAGCCAAACTAACTTAATAAAATACCTAAAATCATACTAAAAACATCATTTAATTCACAACTATCAAATACCCCACACTTAAACTTTGCTCGTCCAAATTATAATAATCCAACTCCTCAAAATAATCAAACTTAAACAAAGAATCATGCATCTCAAAACCAAGCTTAGCAATTGACAAGAGCACTTAACAAAATTTTCAACTAGAATAAATGCACACAAGATAATATAAGTTAGTTTTCATGTGTGTGTGCAAGATCAAAACATTTTAAGCATTTTTCAAAAATTAAAACACCAATGAAAATTCATAGTCAAGTTTAGAATGAATGTACACATAAGCATACAAATGATTTCATGCTTGAAACTCTAAAACACCATAGGTCTCTCCTTTAGTATCGGAACCCGAAGTTCATCTTTACTAAACAACTCAAAACAAAACTTATAATCAATTAGGTCTTTTAAAGGTTGTAATGGTGTTAAGGTATTGGATATCAAAGAATGGAAAAAAGATAATAAAAAAAGAATAGCTAGTCTATGACAAGATAAACTATCATCTTAAAAAGTCGAATTACTAAGAACAATCCCCTTTACAATACTTGCTTACTCACACCCTCAAATATTGAACATTCCTAGATAGAAAATATAATACTGAAATCCCTCTAACTTAATTCCTTACTTTTGAGAAGTGACAATTTCTTACTCTTGTAAACACCCCACACTTTTTACCATATATGCTAGCTTTATTATATATATATATATATATATATATATATATATATATATATATATATATATATATATATATATATATATATATATATATATATATATATATATATATATATATATATATATATATATTATTTTTAGCTTCTTTTACTAGAAATTTATAATAACAAGGGTAGAACAAAGATATTATACAAGCACTTGACTTTATTTCACAATTCTTACCCTAAATGATACAACTATTCTTATTACACTTAATTAAACTGCCTAATAAATGTAAATCCATCCAAATCTAGAGTGGTCGATTTTAGAGGGTAGATAAAGGCTTTTAGGCTATATGGTTAAAAGATAAGTGTAACAAAAATAAAAACTATGGTACGCTTTAATCACATCTCATTAAGCTCAAATTGGCTAATAAAGGTTAAAATTATCAAAAGGGTAGGAAAACAGTCTTTTTATAAGCTCAACAAGAAAAATTTTTCCTAGATCACTTTCTAAGTTTCTTGAGTTGCTTTTATATTTCGGAGGGCGATGGGAAAGGTTTTAGTATCCTAAAATTTTTTGCTCAACTAATTCATTACATTGGTTTTTCTAAGTGATAAAAAATTGGTCTTAAGTACTCAAAGAATTAAAAATTAACAGATATTATTCAAGTTGAAAATTAAACTAGCTAGAAATTTATCAAACAACATACTTGCAGGAGAAATGTAGCATGAAAAATGAGTGAAGTGTGTAAAATTTGTGATAAAGGTGTAAAGTGTGTGGTGGTGAAGGTGAATGAAGAAAGAGAAGAAGAGAAGATGGAGAAGAGGATGGGGTGAGGAGGAGATGGGAGAGAGAGACCGATGGTCGAAAAAGAGGAATAAGGTGACGAGAAGGGTAGAGCGCGAGAGTGCGGGTGATATGGGTGTAGGCTGCATGGGGTCGGGTTGTGTGAAATAAAGAAGAAATAAAAAAATGAAAAAGCAATAAGGAAATATAAAAGGGCAGTAGGGAGATACACAACCATGCCTGGTTGAAGCCTTGGGCATGCATGGTCGCACAAGGAAGGGAGGGAGGCAGCATGCAGATACATAAGAGAGGAGAGGGTGGGGTGCATGGGGGCATACGGGAGCGAGCTGGCTAATTGCCTTGGAACGCAGTTGCACCAACGGGCACTGGACTCCGAAAATTTTTCTAATCTCAAAATTTTGCTTGTTTCACTCTTAAACTCTCAGCATTCACTTTTAATTTCCCATTCCACCTATATGTCTCCTACAATTTATTTTTCTCTTAAATATGGCTCTTTTCCTTGTACTTAATGAAAAATTCTTCAACTAAAGCCCCGTTACTATCAAAACTTTGCTTGTGTAGCACAATTAAACCAATATAATAAAAATTGATGGACTGCTCCCAACTTCTGCAATTTATGCCCTTAAACTCCCTAAACTTCTTACTTAACTCTGCAGTTATTTAATTCACAAATCTAAACTGAAAAAAAACTTAAAACCAACTAAAAACACATAAAATCAAAAAATGGGAAGAGATTCAAAGGTCCGAGTTTAAGAGTACTTAGCTAGACTTTCAAACTGACTTTAGCAGTTCTAAAGCACCATGGTTATCTCAGCAACCTCATATTATCCAATTTTATATGGCTTGAGCCGATGCCCTTTCACCTTATATTCACGTCTATCTCTTGGATTTTTTATGGTCATAACTCCAAAATTATTGCTTGACAAGACTTGATATAGCCCGAGCCATTTGGATTTTAGCTTTCCTGAAAACAAGTGAGACGATTATTATATAAGAACATCGGCATACCTGGAGCAAAGTCTTTCACTTTAAGCGCTTATCTTGCCAACGCTTTTGACCGGTGTCTAGCAAGTGTACTAGATCGGCTAGTAATACAGGGAAATATAGATTAAGACCCCAAATATCGTACCCAAGGGAACATGGATTGCTAAGGATAATACCTATATATGAATTAAATTAATCCGAGATTGTTTCCCAAATATTTTTGATTTAAAAGCAAAAATTAAACAAAATAAACAATTAAACAAAACAAAAGCTAAAACACGAATTAAAAACAAAACAATAACTTGAATTCTCTTGCTAAAGAAACTATCCACCTTAATTTTCATTGTAATGACTTAAATTCAATATAAACACCAGTGATTATGAAAAAACTAGTAATAAACCAAGATATCTTTATTCAAGTATATCATTCTTAGTATTAAACTCATAGACAAATCTAATACTTAGCATAAAAATCTAGTTTTAACTTCCTAAATATTCATTGAAGCCTTTCTCAAGTGATTCAACTCCAATTTATTCTTAGTTCCTCCTCTCTTAGTATTAATCAATAAAATTCACACATAATTATCTCATATTTCGGATAATAATCATGCATAAACATTAAAGAGTTAATCCAAGAACATGCAAATCATTAACTATGTCAAAACCAATTTTTAGTTATTTATTCAATAAACCAACAATCAATCTCAACACAATCAAGGATAAGAATATGCTTAAAACCAAGAAATAATCAACCGATATTGAAATCAAACTCAAAATAATTTCATAACAATGAAAATATAAGATTTCAAGAATCCATTAGCAAAAGAAGAAAAACTACTTCCTAAACATGTTTAAAAACTAAAGACAAAGTTGAAAAGAAAAATAAAGAAAATAGAAAATAATAACTAAGCTAAATTCTAAGATTAATCCCTAATTCTCTAATTCGATCCCTAATTTTCCTTTCTTTGGTGTTAGAGTTGTCTATTTATAGGCAAAAGATGTTGTAGAAGCCTTCCAAACTTCCCAAATTGGAGTAGGAGAAGAATCCTTCTTGAATTGGAAAAATCAGAATCCTTCACTTCATGGGAGTCTTCATCACGTGGCCACGTCCTTTCCTTTGCAAATGGAACACGTGGTCACGTGTTCCTTGAGTCTTCCTTCACACGTGGCCACGTGTGGATTATGCCTTCCCTCACACGTGGTCACGTGTCTTCAATGCTTTCTTCAATTCCTCTTTCACGTGGCCACGTGTTGATCACTTCATTGTTTTCACGTGGTCACGTGTAAAGCTTCTGACTAAATGCTCAATTTTCTCGCATCAACTTTTCCATATTTGCAGTTTTGGCCCTAATCTTTGCCTTTTTTACAATTAAGTCCTTTTTCTTGCAAAATAACCCTGAAAACACCAAAATTTACAATTAACTCCAAAAACATAAAATTAACCAATTAAACTCAAATCTAACCTAATTACCACAAAACTAACCTAATTAAACACCTAAAAATATACTAAAAACATTATATAAATGACCATTATCATCTTTGTTTTCTCCTTGTATATGGCTACATTGTCATATGACCATTGTCGAATTTCTTCAAGTTCATTGAGCTGTAATTTCCTATTTTTTCCTGCACTTCTCAAATCAAAGTTAAGAAATTTTGTAGATCGAAAGGTTATATGCTTTTCCAAAGACTATTATATAAGGAGACATACCTATAGGGGTCTTAAATGCGGTTCTATAGGCCCAAAAAGCCTCATCTAACCTTTAAGATCAATCTTTTCTAGAGTTATTAACTGTCTTTTCTAAGATTGATTTCAGTTCCTTATTAGATACTTCCACTTGTCTATTTGCTTGAGGCAAGTACAGGGTAGTTATCTTATGGTTGACACCAAATCTCCTAAGTAAGGTTTGAAAATGATGGTTGATAAAATGTTTGCCTCCATCACTTATAATGGCCTTTAGTGCTCCAAACCTAGTGAAAATATTTGTCCTAATAAATTCAAGCATGACTCTGGCATCACAAGTTCTAGTAGCTGTTGCTTTTATCCATTTGCTAACATAGTCCATAGCTACTAAAATGTACTCAAAACCAAATGAATTTGAAAATGGTCCCATAAAATCTACGCCCCATACATCAAAAATTTCTACCTCTAGCATATTATTTATAGGCATTTCATCTTTTTTAGAGATGTTACCTACAAGTTGACATCTATCACAACATTCAATAAAAAGACTTCACATCCTAAAATAGAGTAGGCCAAAAGAAACCTGATTGAAGAATTTTCTGTACCTTACGATTAGGCCCATGATGACCTCTAACTTTTCCTTCATGGCATTGTTGCATTATATCTACTTGTTCATTTTCCAGAATGCATCATCTAAGCACTTGATTCGGGCAAATCTTGATGAGATATGGATCATCCCAAAGGTAGTGTTTGGCTTCCACATAGAGTTTCTTCTTTTGCTCCTAAGTGAAATCTTTTGGGAGATATCCTTTTGGAAGGAAATTAGCTATATTAGCATACCAAGGAGTCAAATTTTCATAAGTATATAGAGCACACATATGTTCATTGAAAAATAAATTAGAAATTTTTTCCTTTTCAATATTAGCATGATTCAATCGAGAAAGATGATCAACTATAAAATTCTCAGCTCCCTTTTTTATTTTTTTATCTCTACATCAAACTCTTGTAACAGCAAAACCCATATAATGAGTCTCAATTTGGAATCCTTTTTTGTAAAAAGTTGTCGAAGCGTTGCGTGATCTGACCGCACTGTTATTTTTGAACCAAGGAGATATGGCCTAAATTTCTAAAAAATGAATAATATTGCCAAAAACTCATTTTCTGTTGTGGTGTAATTCACTTGAGCTCTTGTGAGTATGTGACCGGCATAATAAATGGTATGAAATATTTTCTCCTTCCTTTGTCCTAACATTGCTCCTATTTCAAAGTCACTAGCATCACACATAACCTCGAAAGGCAAGTTCCATTCCGATGATGTTATAATAGGTGCTGTAATTAACTTATACTTTAATTGATTAAAAGCCTGCTCATCAAAGTTAAATACAATATCTTTAAGTAGTAAATTACAAAGTAGTTTAGCAATTTTAGAAAAATCCTTGATAAATCGATGGTAAAACCCGGCATGACCAAAGAAACTTCTAATTCCTTTAACATTTGTCGAAGGAGTCAATTTTGCAATTACTTCTACCTTTGCTTTGTCAACCTCAATGCCATTTTTAAAAATTTTATGCCCTAAAACAATGCCTTCCCTAACCATGAAATGATATTTTTCCCAACTAAGGACCAAGTTAGTTTCCTCACATCTTTCTACAACCATTGTTAGATTAGACAAACATGACTTGAAATCAAGACCATATAAAGTAAAATCATCGATGAAAACTTACATGAATTGTTCAATAAAATTATGAAATATGGCCATCATGCATCTTTGAAAAGTAGCTGGGGCATTACATAGATCGAAGGGCATTCTCCTATAGGCAAATGTGCCAAAAGGGTATGTAAATATGGTCTTCTCTTAGTGTTCTAGGGTTATAGGAATTTGCATATACCCCAAATAACTATTCAAAAAATAGTAAAACCTATTTTTAGCTAATCTTTCTAACATTTGATCAATAAAAGACAAAGGAAAATGATCTTTCCTAGTGGCACTATTTAACCTTCTATAATCAATACACACTCTCCATCCTGTTACTGTTCGTGTTGGGATCAACTCATTATGTTCATTAGACACCATGGTCATACCCTCTTTTTTAGGTACACATTGCACAGGACTTACCCAACTACTATTAGAAATGGGGTAGATTATACCTGCATCAAGTAGTTTTAATACCTTTTTTTCACCACTTCTTGCAAAGTTGGGTTGAGTCTCCTTTGGGGTTGCACCACCAGCTTGACATCTATCTCTATGGGTATTCGGCGTGTATAATAATTAGGGCTAATTCCTTTTAAATCGGACATTGTCCACCCAATTGCTCCTTTATACTTCCTAAAGACTTCAATAAGCATGTCCTATTCCAAAACTGTTAATAAAGATTAAATTATTACTGGTTTTGCATTATCTTCTAGAAAAATATATTTTAAATGAGAAAGAAGAGATGTAAGTTCAAAATTTTCTCCCTTAGGAGAGGACAGTTTATCCTCCATTTTTTCTTCTTCATTGTGCTATTTCTCTAAATCCTATACCAACTCATCTTCTTTTGTTTCTAATTCCTCCTTTTTCTTTAGATGCATTAGACACTCTTAAAGCTCATCATCCAATATAATTTCCTCTTGCTTTTCTTCGATGCACTTTTGAATACTATCAACAAAGTAGATCGACTCTTCAAAGTAATATGAGGGATGCTTCATTACCTTGTTCACATTAAAGACCATATTTTCCTCATTAAACTGTAAGGTGACCATTTGACCATGAACATCAATTAAAGCTCTTGCCATATTTAAAAAGGGTCTTCCAACTATCACCGGTACTTTCCTATCTTCTTACATATCCATAACCACAAAATCCACTGAAAATATAAAATTTCCTACTTTCACCAATAAATCTTCAATAATACCCTTTAGTCTCTTTACTATTCTATCTGCCAACTATAGTGTCATTTGGGTTTTCTTGATATCACCTAAGATTAATTTTCTGCAAATTGAATAAGGCATCAAATTAATGCTAGCACCTAAATCACATAATGTATGACCAACAAAATTTCCTTCTAACTCATATGGTAATGTAAAACTACCAAGATCCTTTAATTTTGCTAAAATTCAATTCATTAAGATAACACTACAATTTTCAGATAATTAGACCGTTCCTACACCTTTTAGCTTTTTCTTATTCGTGCAAAGCACTTTCATGAATTTAGCATACTTAGGCATATGCAATAAAGTTTTAGCAAATGGTAAATTTACATGTAACTTTTTAAACATGTCTAAAAATCGAGTTAATTGCTCATTATGCTTCTATTTTCTAGCTATAAATGGGAAAGGTAATTGAGATTCATCAAGAGTAGTAGAGATAAGTTTTTCCTTACCTTTTTCTTTCTCAATCAGAATAGATACTTTCTCAACAATTTCAGAGTTAAAAGTACTTACCTTCATTGTTGATTCCACCCCTTTAGATGAATTCTTACCAATTTTAGCTTTCTCTAACTCTTTTCGACTTCTTAAGGTGACTACCTTTGCCTTTTGGCTTATTCTTTTTATTCGATTAAGTTTTGACACTGGGAAAAATTCTTTCCAAGATGATAAGAGCCACGTCAGCACTTGCAATTTTTAAAGGCATTATGCATAAGCTTCAAGCCATTAAGGCAAATATCTATATTTGTTCTAATGTTAGGTTGCTACAAATCCTTTTCAACTTATTTTAACTTCTCTCGATAGCTAAAAATAGACATCATTTCTTTGAAATGTTTGGCTCATAATCACATATATACAATTTAAACAAACAGATGATATTATGCCATATAACCTCCTGAAGGTCGATTGTCTATCGAACATTAATAAAATAAAATGAACAAAATAAATATAAGTTTTTTACCATTGTAAGAGCTACATCCACATGTTGAATTGCTTCAGCTTTTGGGTCACTTAGACTTTGTTTAATTTTATACTGATTGTTTACATAAAACACAAGGTTGCTTGCCTAGTTGGAGTAATGAAGAAGAGAAATTTTTCTCATTTTCTCCTCCCATTTTCTTCCATCGATCAGAATGTTAATGTCGACCTTTATAGCATTTTCTTCATCCCTACTCTGACACATTTATATAGAAATGCCCATTTTGATACATGTTGACAATCGTGATATTCTCACTAGGCCTTTTAATCATAGCATGGTTAGCATAACTCTCTTGACCTGTATACTTCTAAAATCAAAACTAGATGGTCAGGGGTAAGTATCCAATAATTTCTTAAGCAAAGGCTTAAGTTGTTATCATTAAATACATGTAGTGAGACTGCCCTTCAAAGATGGAGGCCTCAAATATATCATCATTGTATCATCTTAATGATAATGCAATGAAATATGGATAAAAGGTTGGTTCCATCATCAGTTTTTTTAGCTCCATCTCAAAAAGAAAGAGAAGATAGTATCTCATCTTTAGCTTCCTCTCATTTTTTATTTATTTTTCCAACTTCTTCCCTTACTTGAGAAGAAGCTCAGGCTCTTTGACCATGAAAGCTAAAATTGGCCGCGCACCGAATATAGGAAGCATAGCTCTATATTTTCTTATAGTAAGTAAATTCATATGGCCATGGTGACACTCTATTACTCATTTGCTAAGTAGTAAGATGGTTTTGAATAGGAGATCCAAACTCCTAGCTTGGAATCTAATTTTCCAATGGAGATCTATAGGTCCTGATTTTTCATATTTTATTAGGAGAAAATTATCTGCACAGACTTTAACTCAAAAGTAATAAAGATTCAATAATACCAAGCTCCTATTCTAAAGCTTTGTAAAATAATTATACTTAACAATGAACCGTATAATAGAGGACTAACGAATAAACACACTTCACTTTCAATTTCATTTTTTTTCTTACAATTCTCTAGGAAACCAGCTATTACGTTTGTAATGCCAGGTTTTTTTTTCATATTGCCAGCTTGTATATCTCAATATCACTACTAACTATTCACTAATTAGCTCAATATAATCATACACCATTTCAATAGACGGAAGAATATTGCAATATATATAAACATATCATAGCATGTAATATCGCTTTAAAAGGGAGTAGTGCCATACCAATCATGCTTCCATCAAGTTTTAACTTCAATTTCTATACCCAACTTGGTCTAATGGATTTCTTGCTTAGAGGTACATTGATAAGGGTTGTGTTTGATTCTGCTCTAAGTCATTCGATTCATTTTGAATTGCTTCAAGTTAACTTACATAAGCCTTGCCTCAACATGGCTAGCAGAACTTGAGGCTTGAAGTAATAAGCTTGGTTTGAAACAGTGGTGACTTTGCACTTGTTATAAAATTATTTAGCCAGAATGGTGGCTTTTTCATTATGTTACTTTGCTTTCTAACTATCTGTCGATTATCAAAGGTAAATAATTTATCCATTATACCAATCACTAAATGCGATATTATAAGAAGAAACAAGCAATCATGAAATTCCCAAATACCATTGGCCTTCACAGAATAACAAATCAATTAATTGAGCTCCAATTGAATGAGTGTTATAAGTATATTGACAATTTTATGATGAAACAAATAGCAAATGCAAACTGCAAGTGAGATTCTCCAGTCATGAAACTAGTCATTTGAAAAGGTTCTCATGGCATGGCTTTTCTATTTTGATGAAAACTGAATTCTGTTTGTTCTCTTAATTAAGATAACATCTAATTTTTTTTATTTTTATATCCTAAAAGTAGGAACAATTAATTTTCTCTAATAAGACATGGCAAATAACATTTTCAAAACATCACTGGCATTACAAAATCCACTCGAAATAAAAGGTATCCTATAAGATTTTGGATTGTTAAACTATTTCTCTTAACTCTGCAAAGATCTTATTTACTAATTTGAAGGTTCAACTGATGAAGTTTACTAACTAAAAGCATGCAAAACAAATGATAATACACTAGTTAAGATTGCCTTTCCCTTCAAATTATAGCCTCTAAACCAGATGTACCATCTAATTTTCTCAAAGTTAGCTTCTTATTTTCTTATCATTAGTGTGATTTACTATAACAATTCATTTTTATGCACTTTTTCAATTCCCATTCAAGGGGCTAGAATAAGGCATTCTTCCTTTATAAGATAAAGTCATACAAATTTTGTGAGGTTAACTATAAGAGATTCCTTTTATTTCCAATTCTGTTTGCTCCATTTTTCACCTTTCTTCTTCTCCCTATTTTGATCGTCGAAGGGGTGGATGTTTGTGCCCATTGCATCAATAATGTCTTTAATTATAACTTCTTTTGGTTTTGATAGAGTGAATTATTTCAATCTTAACTCTTGATTATTTTCGATGATGGCCCTTTAAGTTTTGGGACTAGACTGCCCTTGAACACATCACTTGTGATGGGCTAAATTACCGCCTTACTTTGCTTTGAATGTGACATCTGTATTTTTATTTTTACTATTTTTTTGCTTTGCTGATGGTGATGTGCATGATGGCAATGGTGGCATGATGGTAGATCTGGTAAAATGGGTGGTAAGCTCTTGATGGTGAATCTAATGGGAATGGCCTTTTTTTACAACCATCAAAATCCTTAATTTATCTTTCTTTGGAAGAAATGTGATTTCCACTCCTCAGAATACCCATTGAATTTTGAATCTTTATCAATACCCTTCTAGGAGCTCTTTTCGAATTTAACTCAAACTCTCTCATAGATTTACAGGGAAAGGAGGTTTAGGTTTTGAAGTTGAAAGCTTTTTGTGTGAGACGGTTATGAACCAACATCCTTTTTCTTTTGATTTAGGTTAAGTATCTAAGCTCTGGTATTATCTCTCAAAGAAAGTACCAAATGATAAACATCAAAATTTCACGATAGAAAGAAAGATCATTAACCGAAAAAGAAAAGAGTTCACCGCAACATCTAGACTAGATGTATGGAGTTTGATTGGATAAGAGGCTTTGAAAACCTACAAAAGGGGAGACTAGCCTGATCGGACTGGGCATTAGTACTCTGATGCTCAAGTAAGCTATCGAGATTGCTAGAAAAATATGCGGAGAGAGAGCTAAAGAGAGACTCAGTGTGTGTATTATGAAAGAATTTATCCTATTTATAAAGCCAAATTCTTGAACTATAGCTTAATTGTAGTCTAGCTGTAGATTTTTGACAGTGGGCTTTTGGTATTTGATTTAGGCCTTTTTAGTGGGCTTTTAATGGGCCGATCTTATGGCTCATGTCTTATATTTTATTTTATTTATGTATTATCAATTAGCTTATTTATTTATTAATTGTTTTAGCATATTTGTTAATTTGTATTTTTTTATCTAATTTCTATTATATTTTATTAATATTATATTTATATAAATATACAAAATCATATATAAATATAATATTAATAAAATATATTAGAAATTAGATAAAATTATCAATATTATATTATTAATATTATTTTAATGTATTTGTTTTTAATTTTAAATTTTAAATTTGTATTTGCTTATTTAGCCTAATTAATTAGTACTTGTGATAAATTAACTATGCTAATTTATTTAGAGGTGAGGAAAAAAATTTGAAATTTTGGTTAATTGAAAAATTGATCCGAAACTGAATCGATTTTTAGGCTAACTGAATTGAAAATTTAGGTTTACGATTTTCACTTTTAAAAATATGTGGTTAATCGTTAACTAATGGTTAACCGATCTATATATATTTTTTAAAATTTACACTTATATTTCTTAATGTTTTTGTAATTTATAAATATTAAAATATATAACTTTCTAAAATATTATTATAATACATATTTTTAGTAAATAAACATTAAAATTATATTTTTTATTACTATTGTTTATTCATTATATGTGCATTATTTGCACTATGTTTTTAGTTTCATATTGAATATCTTTAATTTTTATAATTAATTATGAAAATTTTATTTTTTATTTTGATACTTTTAATGAATATTATATTTAATTTGTATTTTTTCATTTATAAAGCATTTTTAACTATTAGAAATAATATTATAAATTTTATAATTTATTAAATTTATATATTAAAATTTTTTAGTGGTTAACCAATAAACTGATATGAAAAATTGAGTTAAAATTCAAAACTGATATAGCGGTTAACCGAAATTAATGAATTGATTTATAAAATTGTTAATGGATCAGTTAATCGATCCATGTTCATTCCTGAATTTATCTTTATTTTTTAATATTGCTTATTTTATTTATGTCTATTTTATTGGATTAACTAATATTTGTAATTTAATTGTCAAATAGTCTGTTCATAAATTTCTGAAATATTTAATTTACTTTAATTCAATTATATTATTATTATTATTATTATTATTATTATTATTATTATTATTATTATTATTATTATTATTATTATTATTATTGCTTATGTTATTCTTTTAATTATTTTTAATGATAATATTTATAATTGTCATTATTATTATTATTGATACTACTCAAAAAATTCTAAACCATAAGACCCATCATTAAGAGGCCCATAACTAAAAGGCCACCAAAGCCTCTCCACACCGGTTGGCTGGATATGGGAAATGAGAAAATCCGATTGGATGTGACCTCTCCCTAATATGATGTGGCTATTTGACATATACTACCGTCAAATCACCATTACCTATATAATAGGCCATACCTGTCTCAGAGTAGATCAACTATTCAGGAGTACCGTTTAAGCTTTCTCGAGCTTTATAAATATCATGTTTATTTCTATGAAACATAGACTTTATCTCTTTAAGTTGAACATAAAATTTCTCTCCAAGAGCTTTTCTCCCATTGTTAACTTAAGCATCAGAATGCTAATACCCGAACAATAGGGCAATCACCATTTTTACAAATCTTATCTCCTTTAGTCCGATCAGATTTCACTCTCGAAGCCATCAAACTTCTGCTTTATTCTAATATAGGAACTTCTACTTTCTTTACGAAAAATTATGATTTATCATTTGATACTTTTATTGAGAGTCGATGGCTAAGTGAAGGTATCCAGCTCCCAAACCCATGAAGGAATACATATTTACAATTGCAAAGAAAATTCATCGTGAAAGTCTATGAGATTATATGGAAAACTGCATGTGATAAAAGTGAAATCCAGGACTAAAAGAAAGCAAAACATCATGTGTCGGGTTCAAAAGGAAGCAAAACACCTTCTTTTTAAGATGTTGTGTAATACGTACAGGAGCACCTAAAAGTAACCCATTGAAAAAATATTGGAAAGGGTAAAACAATAGTGTTTTCTCTTATCTTCAAATAAACCAAAGGAAAGAGAAAGAAGTATGAGAAAATAAGATGTGGAAAGGGGAAAAACATAAAGCATCACACTCTCCCATCTACTTCAAGGAAAGCAGCATATAGAGGAAAAAACTATTAACAAACTATAGCTATAAATTTCCCCCAGTCCCTACCTTTCAGCAAAAAAAAAAAGGGAAAGGAAGCCAAAAGACCTAATTCGATTGGATTTAAAAAAAGAGAAAAATTTATATGAATATGCTCTCCCTTATATAATCGATCAAAAGATAGGCTTAAATAGAGGAAGTCGACCTGGGAAAGGAAATGCCAAGTTTAAAAAAGAATGAGAAAATATGATTCAAGTCCAAAAGAAAATGAAACATCTTTCTTTTAAGACATTGCATGGGTGCTTCCTCGATAAGGACAAAGAGATATTGCAAGATAATCCCCTTCTCAGTCAAAATCAGGAGGAAACATCAAATAGAAAAAGAGAAAAAGATGCAAAAACTTTCACCAATAAAAGGATCATAAATCAACACCTACTGAACGGTGCTTTCCCGATTAGAGGATTTAATCCCAAATGAAACGATTGATGAACCCCAAAAAAAACCATCTTGTAGATGAAGACGATTGGAGTCTAATGTGCCATATTTGGAACAATTAAGGGCAAAAAGGCCCTAAAAAGAAGAAACGATCCAGATCAAGGAAAGAACAGATTGAAAGATCAATGAAAATTTGTAATCATCCCGATTGAAAGATACATAAACATTTATAGTTATCCCTATTGAAAGATCGATGAAAATTTGTAATCATCATGATCGAAAGATCGATGAAAATCTATAATTATTTCGATCGAAAGATCAATTTAGTTCATAATTAACCTAATTCTTGACTTTACTTTCATCTAAAAATCAACAAAATTCATTCTAGTCAAGTTAAAAAGAGTAAATTTCTAATTAATGTTTTCCTGATCAAATTTTCAAAGTCGATATACACTATGATTATTTAAGCAATAAGATGGTTCAAAAGAAAATTTTATTGAAGTCATGAAGACTATATCCAAAAGTTTGCAAAAATACAATCTTATCAAATGCCACTAGATCTCTTCATCAGTCAAAATGATGTTGCCATCCCCCACCTGTAGCATGTTGAAACCTAGCAAATGAATAAAGATCAGCCATAGCTTGAAAAAAAAGAGAAAAGTAAGGCAAAAAGATTATACAACAAAAAATGAAATTCATTAAAATATAAAGTACATGGGTAAAGTGCTTTTCTATTCAGAAAAACGTACATGGTAAAGAACTTTTTTGCTCAGAAAAAGAGTACATAATAAAGAGTTTTTTTGCTCGAAAAAATAATTTTAAAAAAATAATCAATCCATAGCTTTACTACCACATGACCATCTCTTGTTCAAGTAGATCCCCTCCCATCAGGATAGCATCAGGAAAATGGAGGAGAAAATGCAGACATGTATCCTCTACCATGATCAAAAGAAAGTCCAGGGCTGAGAGAAGGAAGCAACAAAGATAAGAGGTCATATAACTTGCTATCATGAGTCATGTACTGCCAGGAAAAGGCCCAGCTTTTCATTCATCTTCCTAACATGGAAAACCACGAAAAGAAAAAATAAGGAGTAGTTAGGCAACTTCATGAGGGAATATTTCAAAGAAAAAGAAAAAGAGGGAAAAGAAGAAAATCTCAAGAAGAAAATTTCAAAGAAAAAGGAAAAAATATAGTTTATGAGAGAAGGCTTCAGGAAGAAGAAGAAAAGATACACCTATTTATAGTGTTTCTCATCTTCACAAAATTAATTAAGAAAAACCACATAGCTTTGCTATTTAATGAAGGAGTAAAGATGATATAATTAAAGCATGGAGATGAAGCAACAAAAGAAAAATGCCCCTTTTGAGTCATTATTCTTGAAGCGACTTGGCAAAAGAAGCGATATGAAAAAAAAGCGACGTGACGATCTGAATATCCGCTATAAAAAAAAGTCAAGAATGGTTGGTAATGCCTTCAAGTAAATTTTCATTTCATAACAAGATATAGTTCACTTGTAAAGATTGGAAATGAAATAGGAAAGCAAATGATCAAAAAACTAAAAACTTAAGCAAAAGCCATACAACCTTGGATGACAAAAAGCATCAAACAAATAGGTTAGAAAAGTAAAACTTTGAAAAATAATTCATATTTATAAAAATTATTTATGGGATAAAAATCTAATCTTCCTGATCAACGTATATCCCAATTGAGGCTATTAAAAATCCAATCTTTTCGATTTGCTTATATCCTAATCGAAGTTATTGCAGTTCCAGCATCTTCTCGATCGACGTTTATCCCGATTGACATACTTAAAAATCCAATTTTCCTGATCGAAGTTATTACAATTTTAGTCTCTTATTAATCGACATAACATCCTGATCAAAATAATCCCAGTCCTTCGACTGATGACCCACTTCCCGATTAATAATCGATATAATTAAATCACAATCTTAAAAAATTAAGGGACTCTTTCACTATCCACAAAATAATAGAATGGCCAACATAAAATATCAAAACCCAAAACCTTAAATATCTCGATTGAACTATTTAAAGGGGGACAAATGATAATACTCGAAAAAGTTCTAAATTATAAGGGCCATCATCAATAGGCCCATAACTAAAAGGGTATAAAAGCCTCTCTACATGAGTTAGCTGGACATGGAAAATGAGGCCATCCAATCAAATTTGACCTCTTCCTAATATGATATGGCTATCTGACACACGCCACCGTTAAATTGCCATTACCTATACAATAGGCCATACCTACCTTAGAGTAGGTCAACTATTTAAAAGCATTGTTTAAGCTTATTTGAGCTTTATAAATAGCATGTTCATTTCTATGAATTAAACACAAACTTTATCTCTTTAAGTTGAACATAAACTCTCTCTCTAAAAGCTTTTCTCCCAATGTTAAATTAAGTATCGGAGTGCTGACGCCCTAGACAACCAGGCAAGCACTTTTTTGCAGGTGTTATCTCTTTCGGTTCGATTGGATTTCACTCTCCAAACCATCGAACTTCTCCTCTCTTTTGACATGGGAATTTCTCCCTTCTTTTTGAAAAATTGTGATTTATTAATTATCATTAACATCATTATGTTGTTATTATTACTTTTATTATTATTATTATTATTATTATTATTATTATTATTATTATTATTATTATTATTATCATCACTATTTATATATTTTTAGCATATTATTATAATATTAATACTATTTATATCCATTTTATTCATTAATTTATTTTATTATATATTTACTTAATTATTTTATTTAAATGTTTTAGCATTCATGTGCTAATAAATATTACATGAATTTTGAACTGCATCATGCATTTTACTAGCTTTGCCTATTTTATTATTTAAAGTTAATTGATATACTAATTTATTTGAATTAATTAATTATTTGTTTACTACTTGATATAATTCCTTATTGATTGATTTTTTTCTGTCATGTTTTAATATGCATTTCACCATTTCGGGTTAAGATGGAGAATGAGGTGGAGTAGATTAGCTTAGGATTTATTTTCTCATTTATTATTTGGCCTGTATAATTATTCTTTAAATTTCCTTTCTTGAAAAATATGTAATAATAAATATTTTTACATGTTTAAATTAAAAATAACATCCAAACTATTTCTACTTAATTAATTAAGATTTTTCCTAATAAAATGGATAAATGTCTACTTTTTATTCCAAAATACACAATTTAGCTTTTTATAAAATATGTATGAGGAAATCAATATTTCCAAATCAATCAATATACTAATTTATGCATGTTTTACTTCTATTATTCTTTCATACCTTTCTTTATCTATTTGCAAATAAATAGTTTTTTGAGTGTTTTAGCTAAAACTCACTAAAATGATTTCATATAAGTTTGAGTGAAATTTTTCTATAGTAAAAAGGACTAATGTCCTTATTTTCATCCATAAAATAATATGTAAAAATTATGATTTTTTCTTTATAAATACAAGAGATTCTTTTATTTAAAATTAATCAAATATGATTCTCTTTGAAAGTTATGAGGGATCAAATGTCCTTTATTTTTGTTTGAAATACACCTAAAACTCTTCTTTTAAATATGCATGTGAGGACCAACCTCCTATCCCAATAAACTCAATTAATTCCCCAATTTATGTATGATTTTATCTTTACCTTTATTATTATATTTTTTATTTCTTTTTATACCATAATTTTATAGCTTCAATATTTATGGCTTTCCAACATGATTGAGTGTGCCTTACTTTTAAAGCATGATAACTTATGTGAGAAAATTAATAAAAGAAATTAATCAATAAAATTCATTTATATAACACTAGCCAAAGGTATAAATAAGTGTGAGGTCCCGAACTATCTTTGATTTTGGCCTCATAAGGTTAGAACTCACTTTTTTAATATTTTATTAGGTGGCAACTTTGTGATACCTGCCTTGTGGTGCCTAATAGATGTCCTCATAGGTTGATCATCAATAATAGATGGGAATAAAATTCTACCTATTACGAAGTGACCAACCTTTATGAGTTAAATGAACCTCTATTTGGCTTTAAACCCTAAAAATTAGCTTTCAAGAGCAAATTAGATGCCTATGGGGTTCGATGCATGTCATAACACCTTAAGCCATAACTTTGTATTATGCTTCTTCACTTGATCTAGAAACCACACTTTGTTTCTTCCTTTTCAAAGTGACCAAGTTATCTCTTAGAAGTGTGCATACAATAACTAAAGATGGACTTTCTGTCATCTAGAGATCCAACCCAATATATATTTGTAAAGGCTTTAATTCAAAGATGACCATATTTGAAGAAAAGAAAACCTTTTTATATCTAACTTTAGATACCACAAAATGAGAAAAATAGACTTCAAATGAGATTCTCTAGGATTATACATAAATTGGCTCACCAAATTGACTGCATAAATAATGTCTGGTCTAATGTGAGAGAGATAGATAAACCTTCCAACCAAACTTTGATATATACTTTTATCAACTAATTTTGCAATTTTTGCTTACAGCTTATGGTTGCTTTCAATGGATAATTCTATAGGTTTATATCCCAACATATAGATTTTATCCAAAAGATCTAGGATATATTTCTTTTAGAAAATGAAGATTCCTTTAATTGATCTAGCAACTTTAATTCCCAAGGAGTATTGTAACTTTTTGAAAACCTTAATCTAAAACTCCCAGGCTAAGAGCTTCTTCAGCCAACCCATTTCTTCTTTATCATCTTTTGTCATCATTATATCATTAATGTAAATAATAAGAAAAGTGATCTTACCCTTAGAGTGTCTCATAAAGAGGGCATGACTAACATTACTCTGTTGAGGGTATGATCAGTAAGACTAAGGGGATACTATACTAGTGGCAACCTATCTTGTTAATAAAATACCCTTTAAAACTCTCAACATCAGGATTCTTTTAACAGTCTTAACCAAGAAGAGTGGATTAGTATAGCCATTCTTCCTGGTTAAGATTGCTAAAAGAATCTTGATGTCGAGAGTTTTAAAGGACGTATTTTATTAAAAAGATAGGTTGCCACTATTATAGTATCCCCTTAATCTTGCTTTGGAGAATTCATAGTAAACATAAAAAATCTAGTAGCTTCTAACAAATGCCTATTTTTCCTTCTAGATACCCTATTTTAAGCACTAATACAAGGATAGCTAGTTTAATGAACAATCCCATGAGACTTTAAATAAGCACTAAATCTGTTATCCATGTATTATATCCTATTATCAATTCTCAAGACTTTTACCTTAGGATCAAACTAGGATTGGACCATTTTATGAAAAGATTAAAAGTAGGAGGAAATATCACTTTTTACTTTAATCAAATACATTTAAGTCATTCTGATGTAATAATCAATAAAAATAAAAACCAGTGATTTTCAGACAAAAAGGCATTTTGTGTAGGCCCCAAACATCGAAATGAACAAGTATAAAAAGAAAAAAAATGGTTTTACTTTCACTCAAAGGATAAGAGTTTTTAGTACATTTAGGATACTCACAAATATCATAAGATAAAAAATCAAACCAATTTTTAGAAAATAAATTGGTATATAGTTTTTCTAAGATGAAAAAGATAGACGCCTAACCGTATATGCCATTGTATTATTTTTTGGTTGACATCCTTATATCCTAAAAAAAGGTTTAAGACTCTACAATATTCAATCATGTACAAGTCATTATCCTCTCTATCATTGCCAATCCTTTTCCATATTTAAATATCCTAAAAATACAATAATGAGGAAAAACTCAACCTTACAGTTTAAAGCCTTAGTGATAACACTAATAGATAAACGATTGATAAAAAAATGAGTAGTATGAAGAACAAAAGACAACTTAATATTTGGAGCACATATAATAGAACTTATCTCAAAAATAAAAGCTAAAAACCCATCAATTGCCTTGACATTATCCCTTTTAAATAAGAAGAGGAGCTAGCTAGAGTCGAAAAAGGCTGGCAAATATATTTGAGCAAGATTTGGTGATAGAAGGTGGTTGTAGAATGCTATACGCACTATACACATCGGTGAGTGAATAATGGAGTTGAAGTGATCTTACTGTACGCGTACTTACATGCAAGGTTTGACAGTACCCAAAAGTTAGGTATTGGTTGAACTTGGCTCAGGCTTTGCTCCCATAAGGGTAGTGTCAAAAGAGGGTAGTCTTGAAAAGGATATATCATTAAAGTATTAAAGAGATTTAGGATGGAAAAATGCTCAGTAGGGGTAGTTCCAATTTAGAAAGGGCATAAATTTAGTGAAAGGCAATAACCTATGAATGATTTGGAATAAAGCATAAATTTAGTGAAAGGCAATAACCTATGAATGATTTGGAATAAAAAGAAATGGAATATATTTCCTATACATCTGTAGTTAGGGGTCTGATGTATATTCAGACTTGGGTTGGATATCAGTTTTGTTGTTGGAATATTAGGTCGATATTAAAATAATCCCGGAATGGACCACTAGAAAGTTGCAAAAAAAGTACTTTGGTATTTATAAGGCACCAAGGATTATATGCTCACATACAAGAAATTAGATAATTTAAAAGTGATTAGTTATTTAGATTTAGACTATGTTGGTTGTGTAGACTCAAGGAAATCTACTTTTGCTTATCTATTCTAACTAGGAGGAAGGAAAATTTCTTAGAAGAGTGAAAAACAGTATGCCATTACTACTTTCACTATTGAGGCTAAAATTGTTGTATTCTTTAAGGCCACTATTCAAGCATTGTGGCTACTAAACTTTGTCTTAGGGCTAGGTATTATCAACAATATGGCTAAACCACTTAAAATTTATCGTGATAATTCTGCAACCATCTTCTTCTCCAAAAATGACAAGTATTATAAGGGTGCTCTACACATAGATTTGAAATACTTGTCAATCAACAAACAAGTGCAAAGACATAAAGTGCCAATTATGCATATTGGAACTGATTTAATGGTAGTAGATTCGTTAACAAAAGGGTTATTGCCTAAAACATTCATTGGCCATATTAAAAGGATGGCCATTATAAGTTGGTTCTTGTTAGTATGAGATCATGTTATGTATATACATATGTTTGGTTATTTGCTATTATTGTTTTGATGCTTATCAATTCAAGTATTTTTTTCTTATCTGTTAGTTGTCAAATTATGTTGTGTATATATATATCGTTTTATTTTGATGACAAATTATGTTTTAAGAAAACATTAAATTTGAGAATTACAATCACTACAAAAAAATGCAAAATAGCGAGGAAAAAATTCCTTGCTAAATGATACTTTTCGTAGCTAAATATGTTTAGTGAGGATTTAGCGAGAAAAAAATTTTGTTACAAAAGTCGTCCTAGCAGAATTTAGCAAGGAAAACATTTGTCGCTACTTTTTAACGAGGACACAATTTCATTGCTAATGATTAGTTACTGGCTAAATTTTAGCGTGCACTTTTGCAACAAATATCTTTATGGCTAAATTTAGCTTGGAAATTGTACTCGCTAAATGCTGGCATGAATTTTGCGACGACAATGTTGTCGCTATACTTTGCGAGGGATTATTTTTGTTGCCATATTACTCTTTTTTTCTCTATCCCATGGTTGTTTGGCAAAAAAATATTTGTCTCTAAATACTCGCTATTAGATCCTCACAAACTTAGCTTGAAATTTGTCATGGTTAAATTGTAGTTAAATAGCAACTATTTGATTACGATAATTTCTCGCTAAATTAATATTATTTTTTCTTAAATAAATAAAAAATTATACCATTTTAACAATAAATTACGAAAATGGATATCATTTTTAATTGCATATCAAAAATAGTTATTTACAAATATATATTATTGCTAATTGCATATCAAAAATAACAAATGCATATCTAGCTGGCCCTACATCCCTAGCTGGACATGAATTCCAAATAGATTTTGGTACATAAGTTGGACGATTGACTTGAATTCTAAACAGGAATTCCTTCCTATTGGTACATAAGTTAAAGATAAAACTTGATTGACTATAAGTCTCCTAATAGGAACTCCTTCCTTTCTCAAGGATGAGCATAACCTTGGTGATTCTTTTGCGGCTATAACCTGAATTTGTCAAAAATGAGAATAAAAACAAGTCATTAAATAAAATGATGAGTCCTTCAGCAATACTCAAACATGATCAATTTTCTTACACGTATCGACACACATTGATTTATTCCCTTTCTTTAGCACTGAACCAAAGATATTACCAAGAAATTAGTTTCCATACCAAACAAGCTCTATACCCAAATTACTTTCAATATTCAAAAGGTTATCAAAGAGCATACTGTTGGAATTGTCACTATAACAAACTCAGTGATGTCTAAGTCGTGAAAAAGATCTCGCACTCTACACATCCTTTCTCAACTACCCCATTTTCTCCTCCCAGTTTTTAGACTAGAAACAACAAACTACTTTGCGTTTTAAATAAGGCAAAACCTACCAAAAATAGTATTTATACTTAATATTATTTTGTAGGGACTTGTTTACCAAACATAGATTTGAAAGTTGAAGTTACAGAAGCTAACTTATTTCTGAATTGGATTTAGTAAATGAATGGCAAACAATTTTGGTAAGCGTAAAATAGCAATGAAAGGACAACAACATACAACTACAAAATGAAGCTAACAAGTTCAACTAGCTTTTCTGTCATAATATAATTTTAAATGAAACAAAGCACCCTACAACCGGGGAGAAGCGAAACAAAAAAGCCACATTTTAAACATTCACAACATGATCATAAGAATAGTGCCAGCTTTATACAATAAATAATATAGTGGTTAAATAGGAAAGAAGACAGTGATCAATTTTTGAATATTCATTTGAGGTTATATGAAGTCATTCATCATCACATACTTCTTGACGTCATATAATAAGAGAATATCTTTTCGAAAAAGAAGTTACCTAAAGAAAGAAATATAGATCTTTTGCAGATTTTTCATAATCCTTTTGACCAATAAGACTTACAATAGCAACTGGTGCATTATCTGCAATGTAGAGAGATCCATTAACATTGTGAATAGTGCCAGCTGGTACTTGAAAGCAGTAAGCTAAAAATGCATATCATTATGATCAACTACATAAGAAAATGACATTACCAATCATCAAATCATATACAAAATTTACACGCCGGTCTGCTTCCTTTCGCTGCTCATCACTCAATATCGGTGAAGATACGTTTGTAGGTTGCTGGCCATGAGTTTAACTTAGTTTAGGTGAAGACATATCCAATGGTTATCGGCCATAAGGTGAGCTATGGAATGAACTAGGGGTCAATGCTTGCCGTCTCTTTGGATGCTTTGAGATGAATATCCCATCAGGCCAAAGAATCTATACCAATCACCAAGAAGCCCTATTACTTGCAATAAATGAACATATATTTGTTCTTTCTTAAAGGGTCAGACAAATAATAAGTATAAATCTAAGAAGGGCAACAACTAGTAAATGTATACAACACATCAAAATTTATAACTAAAAGATCTAGGAAAAGAAAAATGAAGGGCAAATAAAATTTTTTATTTTACTTCAGATTGAATTTGCAACCATATAGATTCTTTGCTAGCCATAGTTTAGTTTCACATTCATCGGTATGGAAACCTTGTTCAAGGTCATGCAGATTTAATAAAGCTCTTTGCTTTCAGCAAGACTATTAATTTAAAAGCACTGTATCTGAACTAAATCCCGCTTATAAGTCAAGGAGATGTGCTTGTACCAAATCTACACTGCACATCAAATTTTGTGGGTTTAAAAGGTGTAAGTCCAAATAATGTAACCTAGCAAGTTCAGATCTAGATGCATCAAATTTACTTTACATCTCTGGAATAAAAAAACATGCTCTCTCATGCATAAATCTAGACCTAGTCAAAGCAAAATAACCAACCAATAATGTGATTCTAGTGTATACAATAATAATAATAATGAGTAGCTAAACTAGATATAAAATTTAGCAGCCTCTTGTATGTTGTGGCATTATCATAACACAGATGGAAAATATGGAAATATACTGAAATCACCCGTTGCACCTACTCAGTAACCTTATTTGCTTCATAGACAGAGTAAAAAAAATATGCCTCAGAAGGATAGACCATGAGGTGAATGTATAAGCATGTGCCACATTGGCCCCCACCTTTCACCTCTTTGTTATCTTATTGAGGTAAAAAATTTTCACTTAAATAAACCACCAATTACAAATCTACCGTATCTGTCATTAACTTCCTTTAAGAAAAATAAAATAAAGGCATTTTGTAGCATTTTCCTCCCTATCAAGAAACATCAAGTTTTAGAAAAATTAAAATGCAAATTCACAAGCACAATAGACACCCGCTCAACCCTCTTGATCCCTAAAGCAACAATAGAACCTGTACGGAGAAGCTGGATCTTTTCTATCAACCAATCATCAAATGCATCCCCCATTCCTAATTGAAGAATCTATTTTGCCACCCAAAACACTTTCCTCCTGTAGTGCATAAAAATGAGCTTTTAGCAGCTCATAGTAATCAATCACAGTAGGACCTAATTCTATTTAAGTGATGATAAAATCGTATCAAAATAGCTTTTTGTATAGAGTACCTGATCCATCCACCATCTTGTAGCTGGAAAATAACATCCACCAAATCTAATATTGGAGCAGTTAAATTTGGTGGCACCCATAGCAATCGAAGATAAACTAATCAATGCCCTCAAAAATTTTTTAACATTTTATTTTGGTCATGCTAGGGTCTCACCCATATCCTACCTCACCAATCTAACACATTCAACCATTTCTTCTCCATTTAACATAGCTCATCATGAAATGACAAATCTTTCTCAGTTAACAACATTTATCATTATGTTGTGTCTAAGGATATATACTGAGTAGCTATGACATCTTCAATAAAACTTATCAGCACCATACATGACAATTAGGTAATAACTTACTTTCGTGGGAAGGGTAGGATTAGTAGAAGCCTCATGAAGTGACCCTGCTGTCTGTTCTAAATGATCAGCCTAACTTTCTTTCACAGTCTTCCCCAAATTCTACACAGGTGATGCGTTTGGCTCAGTACCTGAATCTTCTTATGACTTTCTAGGCTCTTTACCAAGCTTTTCACTTGGCGAACGAGATATATATTTGTGATTTGTCCTTACCCCATCTGCAATAGAATTATGCTTTGTCTGCATTGCAGATTCTTTGCATTCAGTGCTTGAGAGTTCCCACTTGGAAGATAAGGAACTGGCCAAAGGCCCACTGAAGTTTGAAACCTTTTTACCCTTTTCAGATGGTTTGTCCTCAAGGTTAACTAGAAATTCAAGGGCAAAAAACAAAGAGAGGAATGATCAAAAACAGAGAAAAAGAAATCCAAGAAAAATATTACATTCTGAAGTTAACTTGCCTCACTTGACAGAGTTTTGATGATAGAAATTTAATTTGAAAACACATATGTCTGCATTCCAGAATTCATTAAGGAAAAAAATAAAGAACACCAAAATGAGAAACACCCAAATAACTACCCCAATTCGCACCCAATATTGATGCTATTCATAAATAAAAAGAAAATATAATTGATGAAGAAGTCAAAAGAAAATGTAAACCTGAGAATCAACACTAAGAAAGTCCTAAACTTCGATAAATCTTGAAATTCTGGGAAGTTGCTTGAGCTTTTGAGAAATAAAGATGTGAAACAATTATGGAAAGATAGCAAGTAGGACATAAACACATCATAGATGCATAACACAGTATATCTACAATATCATATATTATCATTTATTTTCTGCATTTGAAAGATTTACAATATCATATATAAATAAAAGTCCAAAACTATTGATGAAATGCACAACAACAATTCTTTGGTCACCACTAAACAGGGTATAATTGCTTCAATGCTCACTCTACTGTAAATATAATTCTATGATTTTGCTAAATTGCAAATCTTATAACACCATATAGGCTTTATCAAAAGCCCGGGTTTCGCCCAATGGCCATCCACAACAACAAAAATGCGGCATTTACCTGGCTCAGTTGACTTGGCACAAGAAGTGATTCTACAGAGATACCCAAAAGAAAAAGCAGAGAAGAAAGGATCAGAAATTGGTCCATGGCAGAAATGGAACCCGTGAGTTTCTAGTGGTTCCATTTGGCAAGGTAAACAAATATAAAGAAAAGCTGTAACAAAAACCATGCCAATATTTTAATAATTATTGTGGGTTTAGAAAGATGGAAGAGGCGCTGATAGAATCGTGAAACTAGATCAATATATTATTGAGAAAGAAGTAAAATTATGTCAGATTTAATTAAAATCAAACAATAGATCCACTTAATGAATAAATTCAAAAGGGAAAAGGGACGAAAGTGAAACTCAATGCCTAAAATTAAAATTTAGAGAAACAAAAGGTACCTTAAGAACGTAACCATACTTGCTCTCCTTTTCAAAATCTTCAAAAGTTATCAATCAAGAGACCAAAACTGAGATTGAAGGTCGACAATGAGATTATCTTTATTGAAGAGTTGAGAATGAAGATCGGAGGACAATAAAAGTGATCATACAGGCCATATTACGCTTTAAAAGAGACAGAGAGAGAGCGGGAGTGTGGGAAAGGGCAACAGTCCAGGAGGGAAGAAGGTTTTAGGAATTAAAAAAAATAAATCCTACCAACACATTTTTATGTCCCGCTTAAAAATTCAGGGAATTAGCTATGTTATGGCTTTCGCAAAATTGGCGAGAAGCTTTTTTCCTAGCTAATTTTGCGAGCACTGTATCCTCACAATTTAGTTCCTTCATTATATAATTAATAATAAATAAAATTATTAAATTTAAACATAATAATTTAGTTTAATTTAATTAATTTAAATAACAACAATTTAATTCATCAAAATTTTGTTAAGAAAAATGTGCTAGATAAATTTATTAAATTAAATGATCTAATTAAATTTAAGTGCTGGTCCGATTAAATATAAATAAAATTTAAATATTAAGAATGAAAAATTTATAATTAAAAATAGTTAGAATTAATTAACTAATTCTTGCTATTTGCTACTAGTGAGAACACATATCCTTACTAAATTAGCCAAGGCAATAGTTCTTGCTAATTATTTCACACATGCCTTAGTAAGGAAATTTTTTTCTCGCTAATTAGCAAATTAATTCACATGTCACATGAATTAGACATTAACAAGGAAAAATATTCTTGCTAAATTAGCAAGGAAATTAGTTATCGCTAATTACTTCATATAGGCATTAGCAAGGAGGAAAGTAATTGCTACATTAGCGAGGACAAAATACCTCGCTAATTTGGTAATATGTAATATGTCAACCGAACCAAACATTAGCGAGGAAAATTTCTCTTGCTAATTAGCGAGAGTCTTAATCGTAGCTAAATTAGTCGCTAATTAATTCACATGCACATGAATTAAATATTAGCAAGGAAAAATATTATCGCTAAATTAGCAAGGAAATTAGTTCTCGCTAATTACTTCACATGCCACATCAATTACGAATTAGCGAGAAGGAAAGTCCTCGCTATGTTAGCGAGGATAAAATACCTCGCTAATTTGTTAATATGTAATATGTCACCCAAACCAAGCATTAGTGAGGAAAAATTCTCTCGCTAATTAGCGAGAGTCTTAATCGTAGCTAAATTAGCGAGGACAAACATTATCGCTAATTAATTCACATGCACATGAATTAAACATTAGCAAGGAAAAATGTTCTCGCTAAATTAGCAAGGAAATTAGTTGTCGCTAATTACTTCACAACCCACATCAATTAGGCATTAGCGAGAAGGAAAGTCCTCACTACATTAGTGAGGATAAAATACCTCGCTAATTAGTTAAATGTCAACTAAATCAAGTATTAGCGAGAACAAATATTGTCGCTAAATTAGCGAGAACAAGTTTCCTCGCTAATTACTTCACAAGCCACATCAATTAGGTATTAGCGAGGAGAATTTTTCTCACTAAGTTAGCATGGACAAAAGTCCTCGCTAAGTATTGAGGACTTGTTCTTCCTTGCTAAATTAATCAATTTGCTTTATTGTTATCGTCGCAAAGTTCTCGTTAAGTTTTGCGCCAAAATTTTGGCACCCAAATTAGTGACAAATTGTTAATATTCTCGCTAAATTGTTGCAAAATATATGTTCATTTGCATCCCCACCAACATTTGTGACAAAATTCATTTGTCGTCGCAATTCTGTAGCTATATCAGTGATTTAGCAACGATTTTTCTTATACTTCCTAAATTTTGTCGCTATTCTGCAATTTTCTTATATTGAATATTTCTCGATTACAATTATTTTGAGTTATACATGGAAGAAATCATATTGTTAGATAACTTGTGATCGCTATTATCCCATCATTTAAGTTTGATGACTTGATAGATTCAACATATGGTGTGCACTTAAAGTATATTATTAGATCATCAAGTCGTAATATGACCCAAGTAGGAGATTGTTAGATTAATTTAATTATCATAAAGGTGTGAGCCATATAACTTTTTTCATGTAAGGTGAGCCCAAGATAATTGATATTAGACTTGTAAAGAACAATAGAGTCACCGAGATTTTATTATATATGGAGAAACTTTCCCTTTCCTTTCAAGTTAAGTTAATAATTACCAAAATATATATAAAAAAAACGTTCTTGCACTATTGGAAAAGAATGAGGAAAATAGAAGGGGAGAATGGATAAATTTTTTGCATAGAATAGTGTTTGCAATCAAAAGTATAAAGATCTATAGGTTGTAGACACATATCAAAATATGTATCAAAGTTGATTTTTCTCTCTCTCTTATAGTAAGAATCCTAATTAAATGGATTGTATCAATTGCATTATAAATGATCTTGAAAAATTTTAGATTTGAAATATTATTTAAAATATTAAAGTTTAAATTACAATCTTGTCATTTTCAGATGTATTTAAATTTTAATATAATAATATTATTGTTGCAATGATAAAAAAAATGGGAAAGTGCCATTATTTTAAACTAAAACTAAATTTTATTATATGAATTTGCAATTTTATAAACTACTACTAGGGATGAGGAAAAAAAAATCCAAAATTTTGGTTAATCGAAAAATTGGTTCGAAATCGTTCCGATTTTTAGGTTAATTAAATCGAAAATTTAGATTTACGATTTTTATTTTTAAAAACCAACGATTAATCAATCTATATACATTTTATAAATTATATCTTAAATTTTACACTTATATTTTTCAATATTTATGTAATTTATAAATATTATGATATATAACTTTCGAAAATATTATTATAATACATATTTTTAGTAAATAAACATTAAAATTATCTTTTATTATTAATATTTTTTCATTATATTTGCATAATTAGCACTATGTTGTTGGTTTCATATTGAATATATTTAATTCTTATAATTAATTATGAAATTTTTATTTGTATTTTGATTCTTTTAATGGATATTGTATTTAATTTGTATTTTTTTCATTTTTAAAACATTTTTAACCATTCAAAATAATATTACAAATTGTATAATTTACTAAATTTATATATTAAAATTGTTTAGTGGTTAACCGATAAATCAAGCCGAAAAATAGAGTTAAAAATTGAAATCGATATAACAGTTAACCAAAATTAATGGACTAGTTTAATAAAATTATTAATGGACCGATTAACCGATCTATACTCACCCCTAACTACTATAATTATTTAAAAAAAACTGTAAAAAAAATAAATTTTAGAATAATAAAATTTTATATGTATATCAAAAATAAATAAATAAACTAATGATAATAAAATTAAATTAAACAAAAACATTTGGATCCTAATTATCCTATAAAAAGGGATCCTAATTGTACTAAAAGGGGTGGAGTTTGCAGATTGCTAAATTTCCATGTCAAAAACACCTTAAGACATTTTCTTAATTTTATAAATTATTAATAAGGTTGCTTTGGTTAATATAATAAAATATAGAAGGTTATTTTGTCTAATTTTATTTTCTTATTTTCATATATATATAGATTATTGTTCTTATAATTATTATTGCTTTGCTAGAACTACATTTAAACAGGTGGGGATTTTCGTTCAATATTTTACTCATTAAATTTGATTGTTGTTGTTGGGATCAATAGTATGACAAGATATTCCAAATTTACAATAATACATCTTTAATCAACCACTGTATTCTTTACTAAAATATCACACCGATAATTAACGAACAAATAAACTTTCCTCAAAAATAAAATAAAATAAATACCACATATAACCACCTTCATCCTGACCATATGTACCATACAATAAGCATATTCATTGATAAAATAGCTTAATACATTCATAGATCATAACCAAGTTCTGACTCATATGTAAAACATAAAATCTATTAGTAATACGGAAAATTCTTACCTCGCACGGATTCATATCTCTACTCATATATATAATTTTGACTAATAAGAACTTTGGCAACTCAAAACTTCCATTAATTGGACCGATTATTACCAAACAGTTTCTTATTAGTGAAATTTAAAAATAATTGAGAGATACGAAACCGAACAGGATAGAGATTCCCAACTAGACAGTATGATTTGGTGAGTTGGAAGAGATAATCCAATTGGCGAAATTATGGAGGGTGGATTGATTAGCCCTATAGTGATTCTGAGTGAAATGAACAAACTGAGACCAAGTGAAATTAGGGTAAATTCTCTTTCCATTCTTGGCCACAAGAACATCTGGTGGAATCACCACTTTGTCTTCTCTTGGATTCATAAAAAATGCTAATGATTTTCTCTCCTTCATATTGTTAACCATTGCCCTGTGCAGGCAGCTCTTGTATGTTCCATTGGACAATGCCTGCACACACATATATATGACCAAAATTAATTAAAAAAAATTATAAGTATTATTTTTTTAATTAAAAAATAAAAAGAAAAAGAAAAAGAAAAAGAAAACAACCTGAAAGGTGTCACCAATGTTGATAACCAGAGCTCCGGGAAGAGGAGGTACAAAATGCCATTGATTATCAGTAAATACCTCAAGACCACCAACTTGATCTTGGTGAAGAATGGTTAGAGAAGTTGGGTCACAGTGTGGTCCAGTCCCAAGTGTGAGATTTGGCTGTGGACATGATCGGTAATAGTTACACCTCAATAAAGACAATCCATCTTCATAAAATTTCCTGTAATGGAGCCTATTCACCTCCAAGCTTATTCCTATTAGTTCCATTAACCAAAGACCTAACTCCTGCATTTCTTCACAATATTTTTGATACACCATTCTGAAAAATAAATTAAAATAAAATCAACTCGTGCTATTTATTTTTATAACATATCAACTGCCTAAGTGAAGTGTAAAATCCAAATATAATTAGCTATTCAAATGAACGATTTATAAAATTCATTTAATTTACATAAAAAAAATTGTTAGTATAATCATTAAGATATGATTGCTTGGTGATTAACATGCATATATGTTACTTTTATCATTGATTATGTTCATAAAACTTGTATGAACACTACAAGAAAAAGGTTTAATAAAGACCACAATTTAAGGACCAGTCAGTTTTTTAGTCCTTAAAAATATACTAACAAGGACCAGAATTGTATCCCGTCATTCATTTTTAATTTAGTACATGTTATTTGTGAAGGAATAAAATCTGGTCCTTAATATTAGTCATTTTCGGTCCTTAAAACTAATTATTTGGGCGGGACAAACCCGCGCAACCTAAAAGAGCAAAATTTATATGTATTTCACAAAACCCATTAGCTTTTCTTTCTAACAAATTGTCTGCCCTAACAGTAGCTTTGAGATGTGTTTCTATTGATATGGACTCCATATCGGCACGACAGTAGCTCTCCATCGACGGATGCCTTCTTCCTCGCTCCATCATCGATAGCTCCGATGTGACTTGCTTCACCATCGACAGCTGTGAAGGCATTTCTTGCTGGAAAAAAAGGGTGTGAAAGAGGTACTAGCTCTTATGTCCCCTGTGTCTTGAGCTTTATTTTGTAGGAAAATAAAAAAAGTGCTCTATTTTATTTTTACAGACCATAAATCAGATTAGATCGAAAACCACAAGATCTGGCGAATCAGCAATGCTTTATCGTCTACTCCCCAAATCTTCCCAATTTCGTATTCTATCTAATATCTATTCTAAGTCTAATTCTTTTCTTCATCCTCCACACAGTTCTAATCCCCTCCACCTCCTCAGACCATTTTCCACCAATCGCGGCAACAACAACAACAACAACGATAACAGCAGGGACCAATCTGCCTCCAACATATGGAATCTTTCTCGAGAGAACGATGAAAACATCGACTCGTTGTTTGCCCAAGATTCCAAACAGGGCCTTTCTGGATTTACCGATTCTAAGTCTCCTGAGGAAGAGTCATGGTTAAATGAGAAGGATGGCAGTGGTGAAAGCGATATCTTTGATAAAATTAAGAATGAGAACGAGGCGAACGCTGGCGGGTATGGTGACAATGAGTGGCTGAGGTCTGAAGGATACGAGGTGTGGAACTTGGATGAAGGGGAGAAACATAAAGATAGCATCTTTGATATTCCAGAGGTTGCAATAACTGCTGGTCAAACTGGGGGTGAGAGTGATTTAAAAAAAGAGAGGGAGCGGATTGAGGAGCAGAAAATGCTGGAGAATGAGGAGAAGGCGCTTACTGCCGTACTGAAAGGTGAAAATTTTATTATCTTGCTATGTTTGTTAAATGTTTGGTAACCTATGCAAGTATTGCTCTAGTGGACAATTTGTTTGATCTGACTTTGTACTTCACTTTGATGTTTGATAATTGAGAAAGAGCAGTTCTGATTTTATAATTGCATGTTTCCTTTTCTTTATTTTAAGCGGTTAGATTCTGAATTTCAGTTTAACTGATATAATAAGCAAGTTTGTTGCCGGAATTTCTGATGAATAGGATTTGGATGGGAAGGATCACTTGTGTTTGTAAAGACTTCAAGTTTGGTTATTTAGTTTTTTTACCTCCTGCTGCCGCCTTGCCATTTTTGTATGCTCTGAATTCCAATTCAAATGCATTTTTCATATGACTCTTCTACAATGCTTAATTTTGCCAACTCTTTGTTTTTTAATTTTATTTTTTCGTGACAAAAACGTGTTGGTTGCATTACCTGTTTGAATGTAAGTATGACTATTTGGCAATCATGCATTGGAAATATTAAAGGCTTAACTCTTTTATGGTATATATTTATATTTAATTTATCTTGTTGAAGGGTTTAATTGCAAATAGCAATACTAAGCTTGCTGGTGCGTTGAGCTTAAGTATTTTATTTTACCATCCTGTTATTTCATCTATATATAATTTGATGAAGTAACAAAGTAATATTAAATCAGTTAAACTCTGAGACTTCTTTTCTTAAACTGTAGCTCATTCTATTAGCAGCATCTTTAATAGTTTTAGACAAATTTTGTGGGATGAAATTGCATGTGTTCATGTTAACAGATCGTCACTGAAGATTTTCATAGTTCTATATGTCTGGCTGCAGGTCCAACTTGAGCCTTTGGCGACCTAGTTGCTGCCTCAGGAATCACAGATGCTATGCTGGACAGTTTAATTGCCCTAAGGGATTTTGAAGGAGTTGAAGGTCTGCCTCCTCTAAATGAAATAGAAGACATGCGTTATGAAAAGAATACAAGAAAATCATCAAGAGCTGAAATGGAGTGTCAGAAACAGTTAGAATTTGCCAAAGCCAGAGAAAGACATGCTACTGTAGATCATAAAGGTAGAGCTTATGGTACTGGGAAAAGGAAATGCAGTATAGCTCGTGTTTGGATCCAACCCGGTGAAGGAAAATTCATAGTTAATGATAAACAATTTGATGTCTATTTCCCAATGCTTGATCATCGTGCTGCTCTGTTGCGACCATTTGCTGAAACTAAGACCTTGGGTCTTTGGGATATTGATTGTACTGTGAAAGGAGGTGGTGTTTCAGGTGAGCTTGTGCCTTTTAGTTTCACATGTGGCTAGTAATATATTTGCATTATATTTGCACAATGATTTGTTTAAGTTAACCTTTTGTTCTATGACATTTGTTTGTGTAACATCATAAATATATGTTTCATTCTGTAGCAGAGAAACTGCATGTAGGACTACAATGCTATGTTTTTAAGTTGTATTTTTCCAATTTGCTTTCCTTCTAGCTCCCATATTTTTGCACATTATGGTACATGTATATACCATTTAGATGCAGATTGTTAGATTTAGTATTCTGTTGTTGCTTTCTATGGATATTCTCTTGCCAGTTTCTTGTTCATTTTTAATTGATTGTATTGCCTGTTCTCTCAAAACTAAAATTGCTCTACTCCTATGATGTGTGTGTGTGTGTATTCATTTGAAAAAAGTTGAAAACAGTTGGCAGCCTCAGACTAGCTTCTACATGATTTTTGACAATTTTCTTCGTGAATTGATACAAGGGATTTTGTTTTGTAGGCTACTTTCAATATCCATAGGTCACATGTCTATTTAGAGTTATTGGGGAAAGTATAGAAATTCAAATAGAGCATGGAACCTGCAGTATTTTCCATGTTCACTGTTGTTGATTGCAGGATACCTAATCTAATTTCCATATTCTTCCTCTTTAATTATTTTGCAACTTTGTGGATTCTATGGGAAAATTTAGCCTACAGCCTCTCTTTTTGGAACCCTTCAAAACATTTTTCAATGTTTTGTTAGAATAATATTGTCCATTGTTTTGGTTGCTAGAGTATATGTTTTTGGCAAAAAAAAAAAAAAAATTGCTTGTAAAATATATGGTGGCTGCTTGGCTTAATTGTCACTGGTATTGTTGTTGTTTCTTTTTACCAGCTGGTTTCTTGACAAGGGATGCACGTGTGGTGGAAAGGAAAAAACCAGGAAAAGCAAAAGCAAGAAAGAGCTTTCAATGGGTAAAGCGTTGATATATGGTGGCTCCAATTCATACTGCTTTGGTCTCCAACTTTGAATTTTATGCAAGGTGTTTGATATTTGTTCATTTTCTATTTTCTTTGTAGCTTTAATTCCACTAATGGAGTTTTGTCATAAGGACGTAGCCAAGGAGTATGAATTGGAGCCTGATCCTGCGGTTTTGGATATGTTAGACACAATCGCCAGGTAGAAACAGGTAAATTCTTAATCTTCTTTTCAATTTTGTGATTCTTTTTCTTATTTTTGACATGATATTCTAACAAATAAAGAAGGGATTGAAGTTTGTGTAAATTGAACATAGGTGAGTGTAGTAGCAAAGATTTACTAGGGAGATGCAAGAGACAAATTATGTGAGGCAGTTGATGATCTGAAGCTTGATTGTCTGGTCATGGGTAGCAGAGGCCTTGGTACTATACAAAGGTTTGTGTGCATTCCATAATGGTTGAACTCTCACCTGTGCATGCTTTTGAACATTTTCCATTTTGCTGCTGTGCATGTTTAAGTGGACATGTTTCTCTTGTCTGTTACTTTCCTGGCTTGTCAAGGTTTAGATGCCTATAATCTTCACTGTTTTGGTTGTCTATATGCTGCATTTGAATGTTTGCTTGATCATGGTTGGGTATTTTCTAACAATTCATAGGGAATAAAACATGAAACAAGTGGCTATATGTTGTAATTACTAAGTAGGAATAAAAAACTAGCAGTCTTTATAGTTGATAATTTTTATGTACAACACGTTTGATTAATAACAGGATTGCATAATAATTTTTAAAGGGTTTTAAATGGTGTTTGAAGCCTTGATTTGTGCATTATATATGAGTATTCATCGATTTGATACTGACAAATAACTTATTAAAATATTGATAATCATTTCTCTGGTTTTGCTTAATTTGCTGAAGCTGGTTAAATTGGTTAAATTGGCTTTTTTCTTGTAGTAAATTTACTGTTGATCTCCATATGATTTTGTGTCTGACTTTTTTTGCAATTTTTTTATTAGGATGATTTATTTCGAGATGTTCACAACACATTCTTAAATATCCTATAGCATTCCACAAATTAGTAATTAACTTCTTAAACAAATTTCAGCCTCCGGTTCTAATTTACATCTCTTTTGAGACTCTCTTGGTCAGGTTTCCTATTGAGTGCAATGCTGCATCAAGTGTAAAGGACATTTCTCCACACTTGTGCTTTATACGCCTATTGCATTTGGCTAATGAGCATGGATTGAGCATCCATGGATGCGACAGCTTGGATGATCTAAGCATACATCTTCCTACCAATGATCTACACGTTAATAAAGTGGTCTAAGTCTACATGCTCGTCTTTTTATTTCCTTATAATAGATAAAAGAAATGTGTATTTTGTAGCAATCGCTGTAATGTTTTCTGATTTGTTTGAAATGCTTGTAATTACAGATATGTCTATGGTTTCTTTTTGATATAATTAAACCAGACTTGTGAAGGATCAGAACTGGAACTGCATCTCAGGCGAATAGTCAAGAGCATCAAGGCGAGCAACAATGGCCTTGTTCATAGGTGGTGGCCCACATCTTAGTGTCATAGATAAAAGAAATGTCATTTCTAAAGTGACATGGTTAATGTGCAGATTTTACACTGAATGTTTGGGAATGAAGCTGTTAAGGAAACCTGCCTTCGAAGGACTAGGTATGGAATTATGAATTATGATTTGCAATTCAGGTTCTTAAATTGTCTTCCATCTTACTTGTTGTTCTAGGTACATCCAGTAAATTAGCACCACTGCAATTAGAAACCTTTCTGATAGAGGGGACTAGTTGTTACCTTTATATTTTATCTATTCCATTTTTATATTCACAAAATATAGAGCCTCTTCTGAAACTGCCATACATATATGTTGTAACTGTCATTTCTTTCCATTGTTCACTAGCAGTCATAATCTTTAGGTTTTTGTTAAAACCTTTCTTTTTATAAGTGGTATTTGGGGTTTAGTGCATTAAATTAATTGCAAGCTACTTTACCTTAGATTTGCAAATGCTTTTTGCTGACATTTGTTGTTGATAATAGAAGACAGTTTACCTTATCAGTAATAACGAACATACTTTTGTGATTCATGAGCAAGAACATTAAATTAGAATCCAATGGCATTGAATAATTTATGAAATGGAATTTCTGTTACTATGCTAATACTTTAGTAGGATATGCATTGAATTCAGATTTTTAATCAAGATAATCTAGTATATGTTTTTTGAATTCTTCTTGCAGTCATGACACTAGAGTGCTGATTTTTTTGAATTTCCTATTGTGTTCATTGATTTTTTTGAAATTCGATTATCAATGAGCATATAACTTTTAGTAAAAGGATTACTATATTACATTTACATCCTTAGAGTATACCCTTTTCCTGCTTGACTGCCCTAACCCTTGTTCCATCGAGTTTTTGTTTAATATACATCCAGGTCCCAGGCCAATTAGTAACTTAGGAACACATGAACTTTGCATACACTTAGCATGTATCATGTTATTATTATTGTTGTTGTTAAGCTTCATTAATCATCTTTTATATATAGCTACTTTGTATATTGTATTAATAATAATATGATTATTCAATTTAATTAAGTATATGGTTTCTTGTTATATGCATAACCCAAATGTATGGCATTATGTTTGCTGGTGCAGTTTTTGGTATGGACAAAACATTGAAGTACAAAATTGAATACGAAGATTTGAAAGAACATTAGATTTTTGGCTAGATAGAGAAGCATTTTGTTATAGATTATTATTTTTTTTGCAAAAGGGCTGTATAAACAATGCATTGATTTTTTGGATGATAATTCTATATAGGTATCAAATACAAATTATCTATGAATGTATTATATTATTAATTGTCTATGCTTTTGAGTAATCTTAATTTGGATGCTCTAGTTGTGATACTAAATTAAAAATATAGGGTAAAAAGAATGGTCTCTAATTAAAGTTTTATGGTCTTTAATTTATCATATGGTCCCATGATTATTACTTTTAAGGATGTCATTTCCTTTCCTTATTTATATTTCAATGATCGGATTTTAGTATGATCCTTAAAAATTTACTGTCAATATTACATTTTTAAGGACCGGATTTCTGGTCCATATTTATTATAATGATCAGGTGAATTATATTATTAAGGACGGTAAAGCCGGTCCTTAATACTAACTGGGACCAGTTTTTATCCGGTCCCTAATGGTTTTACGCGATCGGTTTTAAGACTGGTCCTTAAACATTTACGGTCGTTATTATATTTTTGTGGACCATATATCCGGTCCTTATTTACTCTAAAGAGCACGTGACTTACATTATTAAGGACGGGAAAACCGATCCTTAATACTATTTAGGGACCAGTTTCTTACCCGGTCACTAAAAGTTTTAAGGACCGGTAGATATATCTCGTCCTTAATTATCATTAGCGGCGGAGCCTATAAGGACGGGATAACGACCGGTTTTTCCCGTCCTTATTAAGTTTTAGGGACCGTATTGGCACTTTTAAGGACCGGATTTCCCGTCCTTGAAAGCCTTTTTTCTTGTAGTGGAATATGCTCTAAACAAGAATTTTTCAATTGAGACATGCAGAAACCCTAGTTGAGAAATCACAGAAGTTTAAAGCTTACCCAGTCTGTTCAAAATCCATTCCTATTTTAGAGGTGAAGAAATTCAACACAACAGGCTCTGAACAACTTTTAGAATAAGAGAAAGATAACATCTCTTTCCATGGCAAATTGGATGAGAACCTATCAGCATGGGCACTTGAATACCCACAAAGGCTACCTCCCATTTTGATAGCATTTAATTTCCGAGTAGTTGGAAGCTTAAAGAAATTATCCATATGATCCAATGCCATGGCAATGAGATTAGAATCAACCCCATGATTTATGACTTGAAAGAAGCCATGTTTTGAGCAAGCATTCTTTATCAATTTGGCTGCTTTTTCAGTTTCTTCTTCATCACCTCTAAAGAAACCCTCAAGATCTACCACTGGAGCCATTAGCTCTTTCTGGGCCTTCACTAGTTCATCTTCACTCCATACAAATTCTTTTGGTATGTTTCTTTGTTTTTCCATGGAAGACCATTCATGAACTGAATTATCTTTTTGGTTCTGGGAAGCAATTGCAGACGACGAGGGAAATCTAGAGGTTGTTGAATCCATTGAGAAAGATGAGCAAGATTTTCCTTTTCTTAGAAGGGCATGAACTAAAATAGGTAAGGACTTGGCATTTATATATATGGCCAATTAGCCATTTTTTCCTTTTATTATTATTATTGTTATTATTATTATTTTTGAAGTGCTATTCGGTATTTTTATGTACGATACGTGTTTGATAAGATTACTCATACACACATCGCACACTAGACACAACACCAAATCGCAACTTGTATTTTTTTTTCTTGAGCATTTGTCGTATTTACACCAAATCTGTAAGATTCTTAGGATTTTTTATATTGACAAATGTCAAAAAAATTATTGCATCAGATTTGAAACATGCAATCTTCCACATTTCTACACTGACATTTTTCGGTTATTTGAACTTTACCTCTTATATATATATATATATATATATATATATATATATATATATATATATATATATATATATATATATATATATATATATATAGGTTTAATTCTTTTCCTTCTCCTTTTAGCATTTTGTTATATTTTAGAACGGAATAAACAAAATTCTTAGGACTTTGCATTGACAAATGGCAACAAGAAAATCGGAACAGAATTTGAATGGTCCAGTTTCCATATTTTCCACATCAGTAGTCATAGTTGTTTAAAAGTTCTATTCTACCTCGTGCATTTGGAATTTTGAAAATTTCCGTCTATTTTTTAAATACAGTGAAGGGGCATATCCCATATACATCTTTTTTCTAGAGTTGAATTCAAACCTTCCTCATTACTAAATTTTAGTCAAGTACGGGCAGTTGCACCAAATTTTAATTAATTGTTGGATTTTTCTTCTTTTAAATAGTCTCTCTTCTATTTATTTTCCGTAATTATCTCAATTACTGAGGTCAATCAAAATACTTCATGCAGTTTAACAAAAGTTAGATAATACCGTTAAAATCATATTTTTTAAAATATATTCCTAATAAATTAGAACCTTATTGATAAAAAAAAAAACCTACTAACTACTCACCACCACTTTTTGATTTCGGATTAGTTTATTTCATAAATTTTGTCGTGAACTCAGTTTAAATATATATTTACCAAAATGAACAGGAACTCTCTGTTGGGTTAGAATTTGTCGAGATTTTATTTAACTAATAATCCCTATTTTTGGGACAAGTAGTTAGAGTTTGACTGTTTCTGTAGCTACTTACCACGTCTTTAGGAGTCATAAAATGTGGACTGTTTGTTTTTTTTTTTTTTTATCTTCTTGTAAGGGCTTATTTAAGCCAAGAGTTTGCTTTGAATAAAATATATATATCATCTTCTTTGTGAACAAAACTGCATCTCAAATTCCAACAAGTGGTATCAGAGCCTTGAAAGAGGACCGATCAATGTGAGAGGAGTGAAACACAGTGAGAAAAGAAGAGAGAGAGAGAGTGAGTGAAATACCACGAGAGAAAGAGTGTGTGCAAGAAGTAGCAAGTGCGAGATGTCAGGTGAGACAAGCAGTTTTGCTCAGCCTTGCATTCCCAAGTTTGACGGAGATTACGATCATTGGAGCATGCTTATGGAGATCTCCTAAGATCAAAGGAGTATTGGAGTCTAATTGAGACAGGCTACAAAGAGCCTGCTGCTAGAGAGGTATTGACTGATGCACAGAGAAAAACTCTAGAGGAGTTGAAGTTGAAAGATTTAAAGGTAAAGAATTACCTTTTTCAGTCAATTGATAGGACTATCTTGAGGACAATCACTCAAAAGGAAACATCCAAGCAATTGTGGGACTCAATGAAGATAAAATATCAAGGAAACACGAGAGTTCAACGTGCTCAACTTCAAACTCTTCGCAGAAAGTTTGAGGTCCTAGAGATGAAGCTTGGGGAGTCAATCACAGACTACTTTGCAAGAGTGATGGTGGTTGCCAATGATATGAGAAATTTCGGTGAGGATATGCCAGATGTAAAGATTTTTGAGAAGATTCTTCGTACCCTCACAGAAAAATTTAACTACATTGTGTGCTCAATAGAGGAGTCGAAAGACATTGATCGTCTTTCGGTGGATGAGTTACAAAGCTCTTTACTTGTCCATGAACAGAAGTTTCAAAAAAATGGTGGAGATAAACAAGCATTGAAAGTTTCTTATGAAGAAAGAGCTAGTGACAGAGGAAGGGAACGTGGAGCTTTTAGAGGAAGAGGAAGAGGAAGAGGTCGACAAGCATTCAGTAAAGCCACAACTGAGTGTTGGAAGTGTCATCAAATAGGGCACTTTCAATATGAATGTCCTAAGTGGGAGAAAGGAGCAAATTATGCTGAGCTTGAGGAGGAAGAAGAGATGCTATTGATGTCGTACGTGGAACTTAATCAATCAAGGAGAAAAGATGTATGGTTTCTTTATTCTGGATGCAGCAACCACATGTGTGCAAATAAGCAGTGGTTCTCTGACCTTGATGAGGAATTTCGGCAATCTGTGAAGCTTGGAAACAATTCCAAAATGCTTGTGATGGGAAAAGGTAACATCAGACTGCAAATTGTTGAAAATACTCAGGTGATCACTGATGTTTTCTACATACCTGAGTTAAAAAATAATTTGTTGAGTATCGGACAATTGCAAGAAAGAGGTGTGGCTATTTTGATACAACATGGAGCATGTAAAGTCTATCATCCCGAGAAAGGACTTATTATACAAATAACAATGTCTGCAAACAGAATGTTCATGTTGCTTGCAAAGGCCTTACCAAAGGCTTCCACTTGTTTTCAGATAACTCTTGAAGAAAGCACTCATCTTTGGCACCGTAGATATGGGCATCTAAGTTTCAAGGGTCTGAGAACTTTGCAATATAAGAATATGGTGAAAGGGATACCTCAGCTGAGTGAATCATCCAAAGTATGCACTGATTGCATGGTGGGAAAGCAACACAGGGATGCAATTCCAAAGAAGAGTTTGTGGAGAGCATCACAAAGATTGCAGTTTGTACATTCTGACATATGCGGACCCATCAGTCCAGCCTCCAACAGTAAAAAGAGATATTTCATAAGCTTTATTGATGACTATAGTCGTAAGGTGTGGATATATTTTCTTACTGAGAAACCTGAAGCTTTGACTATTTTCAAGAATTATAAAAATCTTGTTGAAAAGGAGACAGGTGCTTGCATTCGCTGTTTGCGCACAGATAGGGGTGGAGAATTCACATCTCTTGAGTTTAATGCCTTTTGCAAAGATAACGGCATCAGCAGGCAGCTCACTGCAGCCTACACTCCCCAACAAAACGGAGTAGCTGAACGCAAGAACAGGACAATCATGAACATGGTTAGAAGCATGTTATCAAAGAAGCAAGTTCCAAAGAATTTCTGGCCAGAAGCAGCAAACTGGACAACACATGTACTTAATAGAAGTCCTACATCAGCATTGAAAGAGATAACCCCTGAAGAGGCTTGGAGTGGTATTAAACCCAATGTTGATTATTTTTGAATTTTTGGGTGCATTGGCCATGTTCATGTGCCAGAAAGAAAAAGAAAGAAGTTGGATGATAAAAGTTCTAAGTGTGTGTTGCTAGGGATAAGTGAAGAATCTAAAGCATATAGACTTTACGATCCAGTATCTGCAAAGATAGTTGTAAGCAAAGATGTTATTTTTGAAGAAAATGAGTGCTGGGATTGGGGGAGGAACAATAAAGAAGCAAGACTTGATGTGTTGGAGTGGGGAGATAGCAATGGAAGTGAAATTGATCAAAGTGAAGAAGAAGCTGAGGAGGTAGTAGAAGAGGGAGGAAAAGACAATACCTCTTCAAATGAGTCACCTGGTGAGAACTCTCAAACATCTGAAAGTCACCAAGTTCACGAGGAGAGAGAAATCGAAGAGCACCGTTCTGGATGGAAGATTACATAAGTGGTGGAGAATTTTCAAATGAAGAAATTGAACATAATCTAGTTCTGTTTACTTCAAATGGAGATCCAACAACCTTTGAAGAAGCTGCTCAAAGTTCCAAATGGAGAGCTGCAATGGATTTGGAGATAGAAGCAATCGAGAGGAATAAGACTTGGGAGCTAACAGATCTGCCTAAAGGAGCTAAGAAGATTGGAGTAAAATGGGTTTTTAAAACTAAACTCAACGAAAATGGTGAGGTTGATAAGTGTAAGGCTCGATTGGTAGCGAAAGGCTATGCCCAGCAACATGGCATAGACTATACTGAAGTGTTTGCACCTGTGGCTAGATGGGATACAATCCGAATGACAATTGCTTTAGCAGCTCATAATGGTTGGAATATGTATCAGCTTGATGTCAAAAGCGCTTTCTTGCATGGAGAATTGAATGAAGCTGTGTTTGTCGAGCAACCACAAGGTTATGGAAAGAAAGGGGAAGAGCATAAGGTGTACAAATTGAAGAAAGCATTGTACGGCCTTAAACAAGCACCTCATGCATGGTACAGCCGAATTGAAACATACTTCATCAAGGAAGGATTTGAGAAGTGCAGCTATGAGCACACCTTGTTCGTCAAAAGAGAAGATGAAGGTAAAATCTTGATTGTAAGCTTATATGTTGATGACCTTATTTTTACTGGTAATGATGAAAGTATGTTTGTCAAATTCAAAAATTCTATGAAACTTAAATTTGATATGACTGATTTGGGAAAGATGAAGTATTTTCTGGGTGTGGAGGTTTTACAAAATTCTGAAGGCATTTATATTAGTCAAAAGAAGTACGCAAAAGAAGTCTTGAAGAAGTTTAGGATGGAGCAGAGTAACAACGTGAAGAATCCCATTGTTCCTGGTGTTAAATTAATGAAAGATGAAGGAGGAGTCAAGGTGGATTCTACAATGTACAAACAACTGATTGCAAGTCTTATGTATTTGACTGCAACCAGGCCTGATCTAATGTACGTGGTGTGTCTCATTAGCAGATTCATGTCAAGTCCAACTGAGTTGCATCTACAAGCTGCAAAAAGGGTGTTAAGATACTTGAAAGGTACTGTGGATTTGGAAGTTTTTTATCGAAAAAGGGGCAATGGTGAGTTGATGGCATATACAAATAGTGATTATGCAGGAGATGCAGATGACAGAAAAAGTACTTCTGGTTATGTATTTATACTAAGTGAAGGAGTTGTGTCATGGTCCTCTAAAAAGCAGCTTGTGGTTACTTTATCTACTACTGAAGCAGAATTTGTGGCTGCCGTTTCCTGCGTATGTCAAGGGGTGTGGATGAGGAGAGTTCTGGAGAAACTTAATCACTCTCAAAGTAAGTGCACCATAGTGTTACGTGACAATAGTTCCACTATTAAATTGTCCAAGAATCCAGTCCTGCATGGACGCAGCAAACACATTGATGTAAGGTTTCATTTCTTGCGTGATTTAACTAAAGATGGATTATAGTTGAACTGAAACATTGTGGCACGCAAGAACAAGTTGCAGATATAATGACAAAACCACTCAAGCTGGATGTGTTTTTAAAGTTGCGTGAGTTGTTAGGAGTATGTATGGTACCAGAAGTAAACTGAATGCATTACTGCAATCAGTTTAGGGGAGGAATTGTTGGGTTAGAATTTGTCAAGATGTTATTTAACTAATAATCCCTATTTTTGGGACAAGTAGTTAGATTTTGACTGTTTTTGTAGCTACTTACCACGTCTTTAGGAGTCATAAAATATGGACTGTTTGTTTTTTTAATCTTCTTGTAAGGGCTTATTTAAGCCAAGAGTTTGCTTTGAATAAAATATATATATATCCTCTTCTTTGTGAACAAAACTGCATCTCAAATTCCAACACTCTCCATGGATGTATACTGTAGTCTGATCTTTTATGTACCGGCACTTCGTCAACGTAGAATTTCTTCAATATAGTCTCCATATTATAAAGAGTTCTTACAAAAATTATTTATACCAGGCCCAAAATTATATTAGTCCCAAAACAAGGATTGGGTTCAGCCCAAAGATTTGGAGGCCTTATGGACTAGAGACCACAAGATTCCATCTCTACAGTCAAATTTATGTATATGATTTCTAAATTAAGAGAAAATAAGAGATAATTATGGCAAAAAAATCCTTATGCAAATAGAATATTTCCAATGCAAGAGATTGAAAGACTGAGAGTCTCATGCTATAAATAGGAGGCTTTAAGGCCTTTGGAACTCCAATTGACAGACATATTGAGACGCACATTTTTCATTAGACACAGCCAGTCTTTTAAGACATATGGCGCATATCTAAAGAAAGAATAAGATAAATTAACAATGGCTAAAAAAATAGCTATTTGCTGATTATATTTTTTCAAGTGATATATAACATCAACCTATGTTCAATATCTTTTCACACAAATTTACATTTATAAATTCTACTAATTAGTTTTCATCTTATTTTTATTCAACTCAAAAAATGGATTCAAATCAATATCACCTCAATGCTTTCAGGTTTTACATGCAAAATTCGAACCTCACCTAAGATCCAAATTTCCAAAATCTCCAAGCATCAAACTTTCAGACACCAAATCCTAATTTTCATCTCTATTTTTCAATGATGTATTTAGGGGTGTTCAAATGCAGGTTGGGTAGGTTACAATTGATTTTTCCTCCAACCTATCAAAATTGTTAAATAGGTTGAAACCAACACAAATCAGGTGGGTTATAAACTAAAGGTGTGTTTGATAACATTTTTTGTTTTCTAAAATTTATAAACTGTTTTTACTTATTGTTATTTGTTTTTCAAAAACTGTTTAAAAACTATTTTCTATTTGTTTTTTAAAAAATATTCTAATATTCATTAATATATATTCTACATATATAAAATCTAATTATTAACATTAAATAATAAATATTTAATAAAATTCAAAATTTAAAATCTATTACATTAAAAAAATCATCATATGGTGGTAGCGACGGTAGCAGCGGTGGCGACTGCAGTAGTAGTATGGTGGTAGCAGCGACAGTGGTAGTAGCAACGATAGTCTAGTGGTGGTGGGAGCAACAGTCGTGGAGATGGTAGTGTGGTGGGGGTGGTAGCGATTATGGCGATTGCGGTAGCAGTGGTGGCAGTAGCGATGGTGGTGGTGGTGGTGCTAGTAGCAATGTGGTGGCGGTGGTCGTGGTAAAGATGGCAGCGACAGTGGTGGTGACGATAGTGACGGTGTGGTGGTGGTGGCTGTAGTAGTATGGTGGCAATGGCAAAGATGGCAGCAACAGTGGTGGCGGTGGTGGTGGCAGCGGCGATGATGATATAGCAGCGGTGGCGGCGATGGTGTGGTTGTGTGGTAGTGGCGGCGGCGGTGCGGTGGCGATGGCAGTGATGATATGGTGGTGGTGGCGGTGGCGGTAGTGTGGCAGTGGCGACGATGGTGATAACGGTGGTAATAACAAATGTGAAGTAATTAAATTATTGATAAAAATAAAATTATAAAAATAACATTTTAAAGATTTTTAATTTTTATTTTTGTTGTCAAAATTATTTCTTAAATTTTTACAGAAATAAAAAGGAAAATAAATTTACCGAATACATTTTTATTTTATTTTTAAGAAAAAAATCAAAAAATAAATTATATTATGTTGGATTGGATTGGTTGGTTTATACGAATTATATATTTTTATATTACATTATAAACATATAAATTATAAATTATTCATATTTATATATTTTTAAATATAAAAAATTAATTTTATTTTTATAAATATTTTTTAAATACCGCAAATATATAAATTTATAGTATCATAAAATTTAAAATTATATATAAATTCATAAAAAAAATTGATAGTATCTTAAAATATAAAATTATTTATCAATTGGATACGTGGCATGTGATTTAGTGTCACTGGCATTACATAAAACGATCTAATGGCTAAAAATCAAACAGTATATTTGACTAATATTAATAATATTATTATTAACTTCTTTTTGTTTTGTTTTTGGGTGTAAATGTAAAGATATGAACGGAGGGAATTCGGTAGGGAAGGGGACTGGTGAAGTCATTTGTCTTCCCCGCCTGGCGCCTTCTTTGTCTGAGTTTGGCGTTAAATGCTAATGGGCGACTCAACTCTTGCTGCTCTTTTTCTTCACTTTTGAATTCTTATTTTACGTTTCTGCCCGTCACCTTTTATTTCCGGTAATATACACCTCGAAAATCTTTTACTATCATTTATTCCCAAAACGCATCATCTTCCGATCTTTAAATTTTCATATTTTTCTTTATTAAATTATTAAATTTTTATTTTTATGTACATGATATACTGATTTCTTGAACTTTCTTTTATTTTGTTAAATTTCTAGTATTAAAATAGAAATTTAAATATCCAACATCACTAAATAAAAATTTAATAATAAAAGGTTTACAAAGTAAGATATCCAATAATACTTTGTTTTTCATTGCATGTTATTTTTTTCATAATTTTTGCTGTTTAAAATTTGTAAATTTAATTAATTTAAATTTACGTTAATATGTTCGATAAAGTAAATATTAAAAATTTAAGAGATTACTAATTAAAAAATAAGACATCAACCATTCTTCCTAATTGCATGTGAATGTTCTAATAGTCCACTGTCGTATCCTCATTTTGTCAAACCAACAGTTCTCGCCTAAAGTAATGCATGAATAAATTTAACAATAAACTGATAGATAATAATATCTTTTGGTATATAATAACAGTTTCATGCTATCTTATCTTAACTGATAGACCCTCGTGGAGCTTCTTTGAAGTCATAATCTGAGCTCAACTTAGCATCCACGATAAGCCAGTAAATTTTTTTCATCTAAAATCGATTGATATTTTTAATATCTATAAATTAGATAATTTTCTTATTAAAAAAACTCATTTATAATTTAATTTCTATTTAATAATATTTTCTTTGTATCATATATATATATATATATATATATATATTAGTTAATAGTGTGCTTTATTTTCGATTAAATTCATAAACTACAATTTTTTTTTTATATCAGATTATTAACTTTTACATTTTTTTAATACTGGATGCTATCAAAAACTAATATATTTTTTAATAGCAACTATAATACATATTTTACCTTTATTAGTCAAATATCAATATTTTTTTACAGTCAAACAGTGCGAAATAAGTTCAAACATTTCATATCATGTGCGTAATAAATTACAACATCGAACTGATTTATCATTAAAATATCATATTAGAGTAAAAAAAGTATGAGTGGGAGTGTATTTAAAGTAAAGTGTAATGTGGGTTAATTGGTTGGATTGTATAATAATCTATAACCCACATATATATTTTTAAAATATTAGAATGGGTTGTGTGGATTATAATAATCTACTATAATTGTAAGAAAAATGAATTAAGTGGGTTGGATTATATGGATTAAACATGTTACACCAAATTTGAACAGCCTTGGATGTATTGTCCATCCAATCAAAATTCATATCTATTTTCCATCGCATCTCTACCCGCGAATGGATTTATGTGCACATATACATCCCAATTTATGGGAGTCATGGGTTCAGTGTCGATCAATTCTTTTAGGGCATCATCTGAACAATCTCCACATATGACCCTGAATTTATTATTTACTCAATTTTTTAGCGTCGGCCTATATGATATCGACCTGAATAACGACTCTTTTCGAGCTGAAGATGGTAGCCACACTAATGTTAAATGGACATTGGATAAGGATCGGCTTCTAATTAGTGGCCAGTTCAATGTTGGGAAAGATGCTGACGTTGGCGTCAATCAAAATTTAACTACATTCTAGAACCGGATTTATGAGCATTGCAACAAAGCAACCCAACTTCAGTGAAAAAAAAAGCCTTAAAGCAACAATTATACAAGATAAACACCAATGTCTCAAGTTTTTGAAGATTTCGCTTGCAAACAGAACATCATTCTTCAAGCGCAATGAACGAAGACAACGTCATGGAGCTGGCGCATACACTATATTTAGAAAAGCATAAGCATAAATTCATAATGGCGTTGGATTGGAATATACTCCAAAACCAAGCGAAATGGAGAAATCTTGAACTTATAGGCGAAAGTTCAAAGTGAACAAAGACAATTGTTTCTCGGGGGCACCCGGCATCATCTAATTCGCCAACGAATGGGGATGCGGATGTTAAATTTGTAGCTCATCCACAAGGCAGAAAAGCAACCAAGAGAAAGAACAACTTAAAATTAAAAGTTAAGGCTGTTGCTTCCAATATCGATAAGGTGGTGGAAACTATCACATCCACTTGGATATCGAAAACATCTATGTTTTAAGAATTGAAGGAAATGAAGGAAGAAGAGTTCAGGATTAGGAAGCAGGAAATTGAATTGAAGAATAGGGAATTGGCAGTGGCATTCCCAAATCAAAACATGTCTACTATGGCTACTGCAGAACTTCAAATACATGAGAAATTTGTAGCAGAAATTATGACAAAGTTCTTTTAATTTATATTTCAATGTAGTCGTGCACCATTGAAATTGTAAAAGGTACTCATTGCAATTTTATTATTGTCCATTAATTTAAAAAGGTCTTATCATTAATTAGTTGAAATAATTTTTTAGATATTTACAATTTATTTTTTAATTATGATTTATTTAATTCATGTTAATTATTATTATTATTATTATAACCGTTCCAATTGTAGCCTTTGGAAAATAGCCTTGTAATTATAGCCATTGGAAAATAACATTTTAATTATATCAGTTTCTTCCTCTCTATAAAATACATCCTTTCATCTTCATTGATTCACATCCTTGCAAATCATTTATCCAACATCTATCCTCTAAAAAATGGCTGAAAGTCCTAATCAACCCGACAACTTCTCTTGGTATCCCTTGGTTCGGATGGGAGAGTTGTCGCTCAGTGATATAGAACAACCTTAAACTCCTTAAACAATTATCTCAGAGGATGTATTGAGCAAGCTTTTCGTCTTGACCTCACAAGAGGAAAATAGATAGAGATTGCGTAGCTGGAAACCAATGTCTCGTACATGACTACTTTGCAAAGGAGATCCGATCTATCTTCTAAAGACATTTCGGCAAAGATTCTGATTGCGAAGGCATATGTTCCAGGGCATTAGCTAGAGCCTCTCAGGTGTTGACCCCTATTCCCAAAAGAGGTTCGATGAAGCACGTAGAACAGGCTTATTCGCACTACAAAAATAATGCACGATTTCTATGCATATGTTATCATATGAAGTATCAGCTGACGTTGATAATGACTAAATTTGAACTTAGGAGAGCACTACAATCAAACGTTTATAAAAGTACAAGGTGTCATCTCGATTTTTTAGGCTTAATGCATGCAAAGACCCAATATAGATGATGTCAACAACTTACTACAGGTAGGAAGGCCTGCAGCTTTCTTGGTATGATGGGCAGAATTAACTGCATGCATCGGCTGTGAAAAAATTGCTCGAAAGTTTGGCATATTACGTACAAGAGTGGTCATCATAGGGCTGCAGTTTTTTGCAGTGGCTGGGTCAAACAATGACATCAACATTTTAGATCGGTCATTATGTGTTTGATGATGTGCTAGAAGGTCCCACTCCTAAGATAAATTGCATTGTCAATGCATTACAAAAATAAATTGATTTTATGGACGGATTCAAATCTATTGCTAAAAAAAAAATATTTTTGACGGATTACCAACATAAATATATAGGTATCGGTAAAAAATAAAAAAAAAATCGCAATATTTGCAGCGACGAAATTAAAAAATCCATTTGTATAATTAGCGGAAATTAATGGCGCCCTTTTTTAGGGATAAATACAAATGTCAGCAAAGAAACTCTTATCATTTTGTTTATATGGCAATGTAATTCCATTGATAATATAAGTAACAGTTTTATTTTGAAAAGTTTTAGAGATAAATTTGCGACAATTTTTTGATCCGTTGGTAAATAATGGTGGGAGTTTTTGGCACAACCTTCAGCGACGGAATCAGGGACGAAAATATAAAGCGATGAAGTATGCTTTTTATTGTTAAAAAATAAATGTTTAAAATTTATTTTTTTATTTTTTAATAAAATAATTTGCAAAATATAGATCACCATTATTTTTAGAAGTATATTCGAGACTAGATATTTTGCTCTCACCCATGCCACCCGTCTCATTGACATCTCGACGGCAACCTTACCCTCATTTGCAATTCAACCTTGCAACCTTCCATCACCACCAGTACCACGAAACTCACTCCATCAATCTTCCTCTCCCCTTTTCAACTTCACCTTGCTTTCACTCTCTATTTGTTATGTTTATCTATATCTCCCTCATTTCTACCTAATTTTGCTGGTTTAAGCTGTGGATATTCTTGGGTTAATACAAACTGAAGACTGGTTTATTGCTTTGTAGTTTACAAAGTTAGCGATCAGTGAGTACATCAAATCATTTCAAGCAATTGGAATTTTTTTTTTAATGTTTCGGGGCAATAAAAAACAACATTATTAAAACTGGATAGAAAAAAAAACCGGATAGGCAAAGGGTTTTTGGTTCGATAGGGTTCAACCGAATTTTTTACTTTTTTTCAAAATAATATTATTTTTAAATTTTTCTATAAATATTATGAGAATATAGAACTATATAAAAAAATAAAAAATACTTTAAAAAAATACATTTATCATCAAACATTAATCATAAAGTAATATTTTAAAGTTATTTAATATTCATAACAAATATTTAAGATAGATATAGTAAAAAGTTGCAAATATTCAAAAATATTCATCAATTATAAATTATAATTTTTATTTTATTCGTTTGCCTAAATTTCAATTATTTTTTATTTATATTTATATAATTTTTTTCCTGCAAAAAACAATGTTGTATATATATTTTGGACAAAAAACTGATTTTTCTTATTCAAACCGATTTTTTCTGGTTTTCATCCGGTTTTATCCGGTTCATACCGGTTTTTTACATTTTTTAGCCATTCCGGTTTTATATATTGAACCAACCGATAAATTGGTCCAACCGGAAATCCGGTTCGGTTTTAATAACATTGATAAAAAGTTTATCGCTGGCACCAAGCTATAGAGAGGCATGAGCTTTTCTTATTTTTGTTATTTAAAAGCTTTAGTTCTTGTTGGTTGTTATTTTACACCCAATTTTTATTTATATAAAGCCATCTTTTAGACTTGTACCTTTATTTTGGAGCCTTAGCATTTAGGTCTCATTTATTTTCTTGGTCTTCTGAATTTCCTTTCTCGCTTTGTTTCTCAGCCTCTCTGTCAACTGTCAGATTTGCAACATTTTCATCATTGTTTTGGATAATTTCTCTGTTGAATGATCATTGAGTATGAATGCTAATTTTTAGTGAAGATTTTAAGTGTGAAGTTATTTTCTTAGCGATGTTTTTGTTGATTAACCTTTGACTTTAAGAGAAAACATAATGTAGGATTTTTGCTGATTTTAATTTAGTAATTATTCAAAATCGGAAAATGTTATTCACTGTTTTTAGTTAAGTTGATCACATGCAATGCAAATATTACAAAATTTTATGAAATAGAGTCATGTTATGCGTCAATTGAAGCTTATGGTTTTGGTTTGTGTTCAATAACCTTCCATTTTCAATATTTTTGTTGTTTGAGAAACAAATGAGTTTTATGCATTGAATATTCTCTTATTTTGTATTATTATATTTTTATTAGAAATTTTAAGGAGTAGTTTATTTTGTTTCAAGCATATGATAGAACAGTTTTATTAGTTTCTTTTTTCAATTTATTGCTGCAAGCTTGTTCTTTTATTCAAAATTAAACTTAAAATTGACTGTAAATTAAATTTTTGACATAAAGACTAAGTTCGGTTTATGAACAAAATAAGAAGTTAATTAAGATGAGAATTTTTGTGATATATTAATTTATGAAGTCGAAGAATGTAGGATGTTGGAATTAATTAACAAATTGTCAAACTATGAAAAACTAAACCGTCTGCCCAGTTGATGCTTATTAGGTGAATCCCAAAGCAAAGTTTCAAATTCACTTTTACACATATAATAACCAATGAATTTTGGTTCACTAAAAGGTCAAGCCAGACACTATTAATGCAATTGATTGTTATTATGTATGATGAATCATATAAGCAAACATAAATCATATAAACAATAAATTTATAGAGCATAATTTGTTGTAATGTAAATCATACTATTCCATTGCTTTTAGAATATCTCTTCTAGTGAAGACCCAAAACACACATTTCATTTGCATCTTGATTTTTATTTCCTGTGTATTTAAGAAACTCAAACGTTTCTACAGAAAAGAAAGAAAAGGTTAGTAGTTAGTACTAGAATAGAAAGGACTTTTTATCAAATTCAGCACCCAGCACTAGGATACTTGGTGTCTCCAAATTAATAACCGACGAAGTAACCTAGCAGATGTTGTAACACTCGAGTTGCATTTTGGGTAATATAATATCGGTACTAAAATATACAAAATTTTATCTTTTGAAGGTTTGATTTACTAGATGTTAATAGTGTTTTGACACTTTAAAAAGGAATAAAAAATGCAGGTAGGAATTTTTATTAACCAGAGCAAAGATTTGGCTTTCATTTTTTCTAATTGCTTTCTTAATTTGAAAATTTATGTTCTTATTAAAATAAAAATAATGCAAAACATGTACTTGAACAATTAGAGTAACACAGCGAAAGCATGATAGGCTTATAACCCACAGGTCTCGGAATCAAAACCTGGCTCTGATATGAGAAAGGCTGTTCCTTTTCAAATTATTTTTTCGTTAAAAGATGAATGTGGTTCATGGGTCATCATGTCAATTTCTTTTCTGTGTAAAAGATGGATGTGGTTCATGAGTCATTATATTAATTTGGCTTTACTTGTATAGCTTTTGGTTTTTTTTTGTTTTTTTTTTTGTTTTAATAACTGGAACTTTACTTTTAGAGTTTATGTGATATTGTTATGCTTTTTTTATTATTTTCCGGATACCGCTTACTTTCTAATATTGAGGACATGACTTACTATATGTAGTAGCACTAAGCTTTTCTCATTTTACTCTTTCCCTCTTTTGGTGATGGTTTGTGCAATTTCGGTTGTGGATTTTAGGCTATATCTCCTCGATCATAGGATTATAATTGTTGTTTTGGTATTGTTAGTAAGAGGAACTGCAACAAGTTCTTATGGAATTGCTTGTAATTTTAATACTGATATTTACTTACTAATCAACATAAATGAATAATAAACAAAGGCTAACTACTGCTTTTTAAAGAACTTCAAAGATAGAAATTTTTAGCTGTATTATGTTATTGACCAGGGATTTTGTGTGAAGATTTAATATTATATTGTTATGTAACAGAATTGAGAACCATTGATTATGCACATATTCAGTATTTCATTTTCTTTATATGTGATTGTACCAAATCTAATTTATTCGTAATTTTTTATATGTTCTGCACTGTGTGTGTATATATATATATATAGAGAGAGAGAGAGAGAGTTTCGTTCTTTAGCCTATTAAGTAGTAGGGTTGAGAGTATCAAAATGATAGGTTTTTTTTTTTAATTAATATTGTTGTAACTATATCAGATATTCTGTCCATATTTTTAGTTAAAGTTACTTTATATTTTTCATTGTGAACATTGTATAGTAGCTTTTACAATTGATGCCTTTGTACTCTTTGATTATGTGAAATATTCAAAACATTTCCAGCGTTAACAAGTTAGACAAATGTTGTGGTGATGTGATTGGATAATCTTTTACAAAGTAAATAAAATAAGCCCATTTTCTTTAGAATAAAAAAAAAACAAAGAGTTAATTATGTTCATCGACTTCTAAGGAGCCCTATGTTGTGTGTGTGTTTTTGTCTTTTACCGTTGGCTAGGACAAGGAAATATTTGATTTAAATTATGAATGATTGTTGTGTTAAAGGTGTTCTTGTGTTTGGTAGATTTTATGTTTTGGTTTATGAAATCATGTCTGAGTTCAATTATTTTTAAGTGTATAATAATAAATTTATGTTGCATCCCTAATGTGAATTTTCAAATTTATTGTATACTATTCTAGGATAAGTAGAGAATTTAGATTGTAATTGGATGTTCGATAGGTTGGATGGTGAAGGGGCACTTAAGTTTCTTTCATGGCATCAATATATTCGTTGATTTTTCATATATCCAAAGGCAATTTATGAGTGGTGTCAACATTAAGTGTCCTCGTATAAAATGTCAAAACAGTAATTATACTAACAAGGAAACTATTAGACTACCTTTTTCAAAATGGATTTGTTTCGAATTATTGTGTGGTGGTTTCAAGGGAAGAGATATGGGAATTTGCCAAAATACCATTGCTTATTGCAATTTTGATTCTAATTTGGGATCGGTTAATCCAATCCAACAAATGGTTTTGGATGCTGCAAGAGTGAACTTTTAACTCAAAAAATGAGTGGAATTCTTTTCAAGATAGTTCACATAAAAATGATGAGGCAGGTCCATCTCGTACCAATAATATATACTCTAATGGATGAGGAACCTAATTCTGAGTCTTAAAATTTTATGAGATGCTAGAAGCAGCTGATGCACCATCGTATCCAGGATGTGCTCATCTCATTTTTTTTTTATTATCAGTACTTTTGAGGTTACTAGATATCAAAGTAGAGAACCATTTGTCCCAAAGGTGCTCTAACAAAATTGTGCAATTGTTGAAAAAGATCAATGTAATGATAGATAATTACTATCAGTCTAAGAAATTAATGCATAATTTGAGCTTGCCCATGCAAAAAAAATTGACTGCTGTAAATCAAGTTGCATGTTGTTTTAGGGTAATGATGAGTAGTTAAGTGTGTGCAGTTATTATGGCAAGGAAAGGTACAATTCCAGAAAAGAAAATGTGCCTTTCAAACAAATGCATTATTTTCCACCAACTCCAAGATTATATAGATTATACAACTCTCATGCTACACCTAGTCTCATGCGGTGGCATCATGAGCATAGCCAAGAAGATGAGGTTACGATTCATCCTTCAGACTCTAAGGCATGGAAGTGCTTCAATGAAGACCATCCCACATTTTCATCTGAGATAAGAAATGTCAATTTAGGGCTATCCACGTATGGATTTCAGCCATTTGGACAGACTGGTTCGAGGTACTCTTTATGGCTGGTTATCACAACTCCTATACAATTTGCCCTTTGGATGTGCATAAAGCGATCTTACTTGTTCATTATTGTAATTACGTCTGGCCCAAATAATCCCAAACTGTGAATTGATGTCTACTTACAACCCTTGATTAAGGAATTGATTGAATTATGGAAAACATGTATTATAGCATATTAGATATCTATGAAATAGAACTTTTAATTGCATGAGGATTTGCTTTGGACTATAAGTGACTTTTTAGAGTACTCAATGTTATTGGGATAGAGTACAGTTGGTAATTAAGCATGCCCATATTGCATGGAGGAAAGATAACCTTTTAGGCTAGAAAATAGTGGGAAAACTTCTTGGTTCGACAATCACAAAATAATTCTTCCTAAAAACCATCTATTCAAAAGAGACAAAAAGAACTTTAGAAAAGACCAGATAGAAAAAAGACATCCACCACCTATAAGTATAGTTTATACTCATGCACCATTGTTCCTGGATCTTCAACAAGCACGCAAAGAAGAATCAAATGATGTAACCCTTAAAGATTCAAGTTTGGATGTGTAATATGATCCACCAACTACAAATTCAATTTTTAACAACACAATGGCTGATAAGGAACAAGACCAAGTTATTCCTATGGAAAATGTTGTTCATATGCATGGAAAAATCCGAGTTCTTAAAAATTTCTTTTGTATTATGATGTTAAAATGCTTATCATATAACATGAATTGTTATGTGTGATTACTTCTAGGTTGGAACCTTTTAGAATATGTTCTGAAAAGCTTAAGGAAATATCCAGGCTTGAACTTGATCCGAACAAGAACAATTAGAAGTTGATGAGCCAACATTTTAAGGATTTTTATTAGGGAAAATTCAAGGTAATTAAAATGTAATGCAAATTAAAATTAAAAAAGGAAAAACATATTTGAAACCTTGATGTCTTACTTTACAAATTGAGTTAAATTGTGGCTATAAAAGAAATGTACTTGGAATCCTGCCATTGAAAACGATGTTAAAGAAGCTTAGGAATTGAAGGCGACGATGAGGTATAGTGATTGCATATATGATATAAAGACATGCAATACTATTTAGGAGAGGTAGCAATTGGTATGGCAAGAGCCTAAGCCTAAAAAGAGGTGTGAACAAAATAATGCAAATCGTAAATGCATGGTTGAAAGTGGGTAACTTGGGACATAAATCGGGAGTTCCATATTAGTTTATGAGCATCACAGAAAGTTAGTAAACACAACGCTTTATTGTGTTATCTTTCTCTAAATTCTTATGCCATTTTAAATGGTAATTTGATAATCTAGTTTGGTCTAAAATTCAAAAGGTATTGGATATGCTATTAGGAATATGTATCGATGAGATACATATTAGCTCGAGAAATCGAATAGACTCTGAAGTAGACTTGCCTGCAAGACATAATACAGGGGCTGAAATATTACATATACATGTATTTTAATGAACACACCGATTAGCAATGGAGGTGTTACGTTGGATGACTGGCAAGGAACCTGCTATATTCTATTATGTCAAATTTTTTATGTTGTGACATTAATCTTTGCGACTTTAAAATTATTTTCTTTATTGTTTCTCAAACAGTTCTTACTTATCTTACATATATTATTGTGTAAATGACTTCCTATGTCATGTCAACTATTAAAACAACAACAAACATCAATATTAATCTATTCACAAGTTACAAAAAAGTTAGGTAGAAATTTGATTTATTTTTTTAAACACTTTTACTCATATAAATCATATGCAGACTCAAAAATTAGGCCGATAGCTTATACTAACATAGATGCATTTGCTCATGAATACACATAAGAATGATGGAGTTTCCTTTTTGGATACTAAAGCCAATGTTGTGCATACAAATCACTTCTTGAACTTATTTTATGAAATTGATTTTTAAACATTAGCTTATTTTTCATCCAATTAAATTTATTGCATATTTTCCTTTGGTTATGATAGACTTTATTAGTTGTAATTTAATATTTTTTGGACTTCAGGATAAGGTTGTTGAATTATGAGAACAACATTTGTTTCAAGAACACTCAATTAATAAGGCTAAAATTGTCGGAGGCAAAAAGAGAAAGAGGATTTATGGTCGAATACATAGTCAGCTTCATTGTGGCATACACATCATGTAGCAACAGAAGATATGCAAAATATTGTGCTAGTGTTAATTGATGGAAAAATTGATAGATAAATTGGCATCGGTGTTAACAAGTAAAATACACACCAGCAATTAGCAAATAAGGATCAACAACTGTCTACAGACCCCTTCGCCACCCTTGACAGCCATGATACACCCTAATGGTTGTGAACTATACATAATGGATTGTTTTATCGCATATGGATAGATCTTTTCTTTTTTGTATTGTAATTTGCACAATACTTGCACAAATAAAATTTTAGATATTTTTTTGTGCACTAATGCGAAATATTATGAACAATAATGGTATTGATATTACTTATGCAGTAGTTAGAACTAGATAATTTTTTATATAGTACAGTAAAATATTGTGCACAATACTAGTATTGGTATTGCTTGCACAACTGTTATGATGTATATATTGGTTTTGGATGTTGAACTTATTAATTAATATATATCTTTAGTTCAAAATCTATACTTTTTCTTTTGACTTTATCTTGTTTATTTTTTTCAAATAGGAAATATATGATTTTTGCAAAAAAATTGCAAAAAATAGAAATAATTAATATACAATGCAGTTTCTTTAGGAAAGAATTAACATTACTGATGGAAAATTCCATTGTTGTTTTTTTCTTAAATTAAATACTATTTTTTATCAAATAAATTTTCAAAATACTGATGGATTTTCCATCAATAAATAGTAGAAATGACAAAATATTCCACAAAATTTGGCACAAAATTACCAATATTTTTTTTTTAATTTTTACGTAGGTAAAGTTACCGGCGAAAAAATCCATTATTAAATTTTTCCTATGTGTATTTTACTATTACTGATGATCCAAATTTCCTCAGTTAAATCATTTTTTGTAGCGATAGAAACAACTATATCATGGGATATATTATTTAACATATGGTATATATTTTGAATGGGCAACATTCATTAAAACAATTAACCAATCGTAGGGAGAGAAAAGACAATTATTTGCAGAATATCAAGAATCGGCACGAAAAGATGTGAAGCGTGCATTCGAACCGTTGCAATGTCACTTTGCAATTATACGTGGTCCTGCTCGATCATGATCCAAAGAGAACCTTGGAATGATTATGAGAGCTTGCATCATATTGCATAATATGATTGTTGAGGATAAGAGGGATACATATACTGTTAACTTTTTTGATCCGGTCAATTCTTATGATGATTTTGTTGAAGAATTGATTCAAAATCATTAATTATTATGTAGTGACTAAATTAGCGAATTTATTTTAACATGTTTATATTATTTTGTTAATTGTTATTTAGTTAGTGAAGTTAATGGTATTAGTGAAGTTAGTGAATTAGTGGGGTTATAAGTTAATTGTTTAGTGGAATTAGTGGATTAGTGGCCTAAGTTTATGGTTAAAATGTAAGGCTATAAATAGGCATATGTAATTTGCTTTTGAGGGAAAATTAAGAAATGAAATTTATGTGTTTTTCATCCAAAAAATTTTTCCAACAGTGGTATCAGAGCCATGCTTGATCATCTATCTATGAGAAAAATTGCATAGTAGAAAACAAGTGAGATTTCGTTTCACATGTACGTACAATGAAAAAAATTATCAATTATGGGCATATAAAACAAGATTTGAAGTTTGCAAATGATCAAACTAATTTGGCAAAAGAGAAGACATCTCTTTTTTGAGAGTTGGAGACAGGTGCTCCAAAAAGAAAAAAAATAAATGGCAGAAAATTCATGAGAGAGTGGATCAATAATGTAAGTTTGATGACAGAGTGACAGAGTGCATCAATAATGAAAGTTTGATGACAAAGTGCATCAAAATGTAAGTTTAATGACAGAGTGTATCAAAATTGAAGATTGATAAGAGAGTGCATCTAAAATTGAGTGTATGATTTTAAATCAATAGAGCATGTTGAAAAATTGATTCCAAATCATTAATTTGTATGTAGTGACTAAATTAGTAAATTTAATTTAACATGTTTATATTGTTTTTGTTAATTGTTATTTAGTTAGTGAAGTTAATGGTATTAGTGAAGTTAATGAATTAGTGGATTTATAAGTTAATTGTTTCGTGGAATTATTAGTGGGTTAGTGGCCTAAGTTTATGGTTAAAATGCAAGCCTATAAATAGGCATATGTAATTTGTTTTTGAGGGGAAATTGATAAATGAAATTTATGTGTTCTTCATCCTAAAAATTTCCCGACGGATTTGCCCAATGACTTACCACAACTGGAGTTTCAAAAGGAAATTTTCGCTCCATATGAGGAATATATTCGAAATACTATCCAATTTTGATATAGAGAAAAACATCAACAACTACATATGGACTTAGTAGAACATATCTGCCAATTTAACCATACTCGCTAAATTGTCATTAGTTATATAATTTTTTTTTTCCTTTAAACATCATGTAATTTTATTATTATTAATTAATTTAAATAATTTTTTCATATTTTATAATTTGTTTTCTAAATTATTTTTAATTTAATTATATTAACTATTATTAATATATTATTTATTTATAATATTAATTGATTAATTAATTTTAATAGCGTGTGGGACTTTCATAAGAGATTTAAAAAAGAGACAATTATGAACTAGAAAACTTGAGATAACCATTGAAATAAAAAAAAAATCTATTTTAATCTATAACGATAAAGGGCATACGTGACAAACTTGAGTTCATATAAGATATTTGGATAAAATTGCATGTTTAAGTTTAGTTTAATTATTCAGTTTTCGATTAGATGTTCTTTTGGTTTTCATAAGTTGATATCAGCACCATGTTTTTGGTTTAAGTTTTCTCTTTTTTATTCATCTTTATTTGTTGACTTTAATTGGATCTTCAACAAATTTATCAATAGTCTCTCATTAATCTTAATGCGATTCTTATTTCTTTATTTATTAATTACTCCAACCAACCAATTATAATAAACTTTTATTATATTTACAGCATTGCACATGATTGGAGCATATTTTTGTTTTAAAATTTTCAGATGTTGGGAAACATGATTTAAATTAAATTGAATCTTAAAATGTAAATGTAGACAGTGGCGAAGTTAGAATTGAAAATTAAGGGGGATAAAAATATAAATTATATTTAAAATTAAAAAATAAATTTAGAAGAAGGGGGTCAAAATAAAATTTTAAATGAGAAAAATTGTTTATTTAATATATATATACATGTAAAATAAAAAAAAATTAAAAAATAAGGGGGGCAATTGCCCCCCTTCCTTTCCACCTAGCATCGCCACTGAATAAAGATATAGATGAAAATGGAGATGATTGATGATGCTTGTCCATAATATTTAGTGAATTTATTTGAATGCTTGCCATTATTGTTGTATGAACATTTGTTACTTATATATTTGGTTTTTTTATATTTGCAAGCTTGTAACCCTTAAAATTGATATTTCAAATTTTGATGTTTGATAAATTGGTAACTAATTGGTTTGTAAATGTATTTTTATTATTTTATATATTGTGGTTTGTACTATATTTTCAATTTTTTTAATAATAATTGTATTTAAAAAAAATTAATTCGTTGAACCAACTAAACCATGAATTACTTGGCATGCTGGGACGGTCCAATTTTGAAACCATTGATGAATATATATGTTTGTTTATCCTACTGTGAGACAATTAGCTATACCATTAATTTTTAAGTTTCTTTTAAGCCAACAAATCTAATAAAAAAGGGAAAAACTTTCATAAAGAGAAACAAATATCTGAATTAATTAACTACATATTAGAAGGTTAATTTATGAAGATAACTGTCCAGGAGAAGGTGGCTGCGGCGGCGACCATGAATGTGTGGGCGACTTGGGGTTTTTTCGAACATATTTTCGAGCCCAAACATGCTTCCCATTAATGGAGAACTTTGCTTTGGTGCTGCCTTCGAGGATCACTCGAATTATAGCAGAAGAATGAACGACAAGTCGTGCATATAATGGTTGATGATCCTCTCCCAACACTTCTTGCATGTAAATTGCTTCAATACAATCTCCATGTTTTCTGCCAATTACGTCATATATATAAAGAACAATATTATAAGATATGCATTAAATCAAACTACTAAATAATTGTGTCCAAATATGAAGCGTAATTTAAAATGTCATACATGGTATGTTATCAATATAACTGCAATAAATAAATAAATAAAACAACTTTTTTTAGTCACGAACTTGAGTTCATCCGTATTTCTTTCATAAATAGTACAAATTCGATGCACGGCAAAGTGCTGTACTGTATGATATGTACCATCCTATTAAAATAAAAAATAAATATTTTTTATTTAATCATGGTGTATATTGTGCAACATACTATTGCAAATCTAATCAAATTATCACTATCTCTAAAATTTATAATATGTATATTTGCGGATTAATTTTTTAAGAAATATGTGTATATCTTATAATTTGAACTATATCAAATAAGTGAGAATAAACAAAGAAACAAAAATTTTAAAGTTAAAAAAATGGAAAAAAAAAAGGAAAAGAGAATTAACCTAGTGAAGAAATCTCTAACTTCATCTTCAGAAATAGGATAACCTTTAGAAAATGTCAAGAAAATGGTCCTATCATCCACAAGGGCACTATCCTTCTCTTCTTGACCACTAACACATCCACCTATATGACTCAACACATCACCAATCTCACTGTTCAAAATCTTCCTTTGAAGGGAAACATCAAAAGCATCATAACCATGCATTAAATGACCAAAATGCCCTCCTTCATTCCCACCCATGAATTGATTACCAGAAATCACCACAGGCAACACTGAATTATTATTATTATTAACTGCTTTCATGCTCTCTACTAATTGTGAGGAAATATCTTGAAAAGCTCGACAGCAAACCACACTAACAATCTTTGAAACAGAAGAGAGAATGGTGAGCCGATTTTGATGGAAAAACTGAAGAGAAAGGCCAGTTTTAGAGACACTGTGAATCAGAGGAATATTATGTTGATGATTTAAGTTATAATCATTTTGAATACAATTCAAGCAAAGAACAGCCTCATTGGCCATGGAATTAATAAGGGAATCAGGCAAATTCAACAAATTCTCCACCAAATTGCCAACATGCCCTGCCCTTTCTAGCCATAGCCATAATCCCATCACGTACATTGATTCTGCAGGGTCACGTGCAAGATTGAGAATAAGCCTAGTGTAAAGCAAGCGATCTATGTTGTGAAAAATCTTGAACTCTTCTTGGCTGACTATAGGGCTTAAAGAAGAAGAAGAAGAAGCCATATAGTTGGGGCGGTTTGGTTTCCTGGAAAACGAGGATTAATGGAAAATTAAGAAAAATGGTGATTAATCATGGGGTGCGTAGTGTATTAATTTATGTAATTGTGAAAAGGTGTGATTTTTTGGTACTAATTATTTATTAAGAGAGGTGACTTTTTGAATTGTGATAAGATGCCATTTTTATTTAGTAAAAAAAAAAAAAAGGAATGTGATGTTTGGTTTCTTTGTTAGGGTTTTGGGAATTAAATTCGCCATACTGCTTATGCAATATGCATGGTTGGAGATAGCTATATACCTTTCCATATATGCCAAAAAAAAAAAAAAGAATACAAATAACAATTAAAATTTGTTGTTATAATTTAATTTGTCTCCACGGTCTATAAAATTTTTTGAAATATTTATTTTGAAATTAAACAAGCATATACTTAATCATCAATAAATTTATTACTTTAGAAACTACGAAGCATCAGTATTAAATGAAATATGCATGATAATACAAACAAAACGTATTGTCAGTCCTTTTTTTTTCCTTTTCATAAACATATTACTCATTTTGTTTCATCTACCTTAATAATTTTTAAGAGTTTTATTATTTCGTTTAACTTGACAGTTTTTAAATTTCAATGTATATAATTAAATAAATCAATTACATATTTTTCTATTTTATTTTTATACATGCAATAAAAAATATTTAATAAAGTGAGAATATATAATTGTAAAAAATTGATAAAATGGTATTTTAGTAAATTAAAATCAAAGTTTTATAAAATTGATACTAATTAATAATTTTTTAGTTTGTGTGCGAACTAAGTGTTGTCAAATTAAGTGTGATAGAGACAGTTTTTTTTTTTTTTGAGTGGCAACATGATATTGGTTTAGGTATATGATTTTTAACATGTATCGGTTGTAGAAAAGAAATTTTCACTAATTAGACATAGGTTTAACGCACATATATCAAATCTTAATCACTATTGATAACCCCTAAAATATCATTCTATAAGGCCCATTAGTCAAGAAGTCCAAACCCTAACAGATGCCAAAATACGAGGCTCAGGAAAACCATACAAGCCAGATAGTTAAACATAGTAGTCGAGGCTGTCCGATCAGACGTGATCTCTACTTGATAGATAAAAACTGTTTGATACATGCCACTATCACCTATAAGATAGGCTATAACTGGTGCAGAATAGCACTACAAAAAAAAACTGATTTTACTGACGTATTCAGATTTCGTAGGTAAAAGTAAGATATTGCTGATGAATTACAGTTCAAATTAAGTGAAAAAATGAATTTGATAAATGACGATATTTTTACCGAATAATTCGGCAGTATATTTGGTGGGAAATGTTGGCATTAATGGTTAGCGACCGACTTACCGATAATTCTGTACGTTGGTAATTAAATTTATCCTTAAATTATATAGCGATGGATTTTCTGTCGGCAATCAAGCAGCATTTATTTTTTGAAATTTTACCGACAGAAGTTACGACGGTTTTTTATTACGTCGGTAAATATATGCACGAATATTTTTGTGCAATTATAGCGACGGAATTTGTGACGGAAATTAAGGCAAAGGAGTTGTAGTTGTTGCTACGGATTTTTCCGTCGCTATTCATTAATGTATTTAATGTTAATAAAATAATTTTAACTAAACGCTCCCTCATTTAGTCAACCCCTAAAAGAGAATTTTTCTCTCAGGCACTCCAATCTCCTCGAGATGGCGAGGTTAATCCAATTGGTGATTCACCACCACCGGCATCTCTTCCTCATTCAACCTCGCTCTATTTGACTCTCTATCCCTCTCTCTCCCTTGTTGAATCTTTCTCTTTTTCTCCCTCGCTTAGTCTGTCAACTTAAAAAGCACTCACTCTTCAACCTTATCCAATTTGTTTATTAATTTTGGCCTGAGATCTCTACTAGCGTCTTTCTCATGTAATTTTTCTTTTTCTCTCTTTGCTTGTTTGCTATTTTGTGTTTTATTTTTTTCTGTTTTGAATTTTCACTTGAGTTTCAGGATTTTGTTAATTTTGATATACTTTTGTGATAACACGGCAAGAAAAGATAATCTATTTGAAATTTCTGATTACTAATCGCGGATTTGGATTTTGTTATTTCTTGCGAATTTGCTTCTATTCAGGGCTACTTGTTAGCGCAAGGGAAAGCCTTTGCCACTCCCAATCTGCTCTTTTATTGATAGTTAAGTGCGAATTTGAGTTTTTACAGTGTTGGATGGGAATCAAACTCAAGAGAATAGCTTCGTTTACGCAAGTTTTTCTTATAAAGTGCTTGCTTCCGTTTGATTGTTTGTTTTTCGTTCAGATTCCCTTTTTTTTTTTTTTAAATTTCTGCAACATCTGTCACTCAAGCTCCTGTGAAACAATCCTTACCGGAACTGGAGATGTATTGCTACTTACTGGTGCTAACATATCTGATTGATCAGAAGAAATATGATGAGGTAAGTAATTAGATTGTGTCACAGTTTTTATCTTCACATTTTTCGGCGTTGAATTTGTTCTCTTAACTTTTTTTTTTTATTTTTTTTTGTAGGCTAAAGCTTGTTCATCTGCAAGCATAAACCGGCTGTGGAACCTGAAGAGGAGGACTGTTGATGTTTTGGCATCCAGGCTTTACTTTTATTACTCTCTTAGCTATGAACTCACTGGACATCTTGCTGAAATCAGAGGGTAGGTTATGTGCACCATCATTTTTTAATACTTTAGTGAGCATATGTGCTAAGTATTAGCATTCGTGTATCCATTCAATTGTAATTTTCTCTACATGTGACATGCTTTTTAACCTTATTTGCGGCACTCTTGTTTCTTCAACAGTAACCTCCTTGGTCATTGCGACATTGCACCATGATGAGCTTGGTCAGGTAATATTTTCTGTTATAGGAGCTACATTATAGCTATGTTGCTAGATCTCATACTTGGATAATTTTATGATGCAGGAAACACTTCTTAACCTGCTACTTCGCAATTACCTGCACTACAACTTATATGATCAAGCAGAGAAGCTGAGGTCGAAAGCCCCTAGACCTGAAGCTCATTCGAATCAACAAGTAACTCTTTACTCTTGAATGTTTCCAATAATTTTTATAATTCATGGCTCTTCCGTGTTGAAGTTTGTCCCCTGACTACGACTGCTTATTTGTGCATACCATGAGGTTTAGCATGTCAAGTGTGGTCTCTGATTTTTATGATGTAAATGTTACAACCAGTATGTAATAGTACTGGATCTGGAAACTGAAAATAACATTCTCTGGACTCAACAACTGTTATCTTGATTGTTGATTAGTGCCATTGTGTTTATTGGTTTTTTTGCCCGCAAATTCTTAGGATTGTGCTTGCTTCTTGGACAGTGTGCCATTAGCATTGTTTTTAAGGTTTAAGTGTTTTTTTTTTTAATACCTGCTAATATGACTTGAGAAGTCAATTGGTAAAAAATTCAATCATATGGGACATATGGTGCAAATGGAATTAAATTCACTTCATAATAGATCAATATCAACAGAATTGGAAATATTGCTAAAAAGTGCCTCATTTTTATGAAATGGGATTTCCAAAGATATCAGCCATGACTCTTAACCTACAGATTCTTAGATTTAACTGTCTTTTCTTCCAGTTCTGTCGCTACCTCTTTTACTTGGGAAAGATTAGAACAATTCAGTTGGAGTATACTGATGCATAGGAATCCCTGCGTCAAGCTGCTCGCAAAGCCCCAGTAGCAGCCCTTGGTTTCCGAGTTCAATGCAATAAATGGGCAATCATTGTCAGATTACTGCTGGGAGAAATCCCAGAGAGGACTGTCTTTATGCAGAAAGGCATGGAGAATGCTTCGAGGCCATATTTTGAGCCGACAAATGTGAGTCCGGGCCAAATAGACTTATTTTTACTTACTTTTTCTTTCAGTAAATGTTGGAATTTTTTATTCCAGGTTTCTCCATTCTCTTTCTTATTTTCATGTAAAATAATGAGGGAAGGATCGAGGGGGGTATTGATTTCTTATATGCCATGGATAAACTGGATTATTGTATTCTTGCTGATAGCTTATCTGATCAGGCCAGGAAAGATGTCTTTTGGGAGTCAAATGATTGTACAGTAACCTGAGTCTTGAGGTTTTTGCTATTTGTTTCTCAGGCTTTTAGAATACGAGACTTCTTATACGCAATTACTGTGCAGGTACCTCCAAAAGGGAGAGGACAGCAACAGGACAAAAAAGTGCAGTGCTATGAGCCTGCAACTGTGAAATACTTGGGATATTTCCCTGCTTTGTCAGCTGCTGAGGTTAGAGATGATATTCAGATCTGAATGCTTGTCCATTTGTGCACGCACGCATGTGAGTGTGAATGCATATAATTTTGTGAATGTTAGGCAGGTCTGAATGAGGGTATTTGTATATGAATAATTTTTGACAAGCTGATTTTTGATTGTATCTGAATATTTTTTGACAAGCTGGTTTTTGGTTGCAGCTGATTACAAGAATGAAGAACAAGTGGGAGAAGCACTTTCAGAAGCTTTTTGAACTGGGCTTGTCAAGAGGGAGGACCTTTTCATTACCACCAAGGTTGATTGATTCACATTTTCTATATTCTGCTGGAAACGGCAGTTGTTTTCTCTGCTTTGTAATTCTACCTACATTTTGCAGCTTTGGAATTCAGACCATGGACATGTCATTGAGGCTTGCACAGGTCATTTAAAGAAACTTCAGGATGATTATCTGGATCTCTATCTTGTTCACCACACCATAGCCACTAAGCATGCTGCATTTCTTTGTATTTCAATCTTGAGCTTTTGGTTTTCTGTCCCATGCTTCTAAGTTCTGCATTTTATAGCTGGGTTTCTAATAGCCTGAAGATTCTTGTATGAGAAAACTATTACACGTTAATCGTTTTATGGTTACGGGCTTATGGCAATGCACATTGTAAATGAAATATAGGATCAATAATTTCTTTAGGAATATGGGTGATTTATTTATATTTGTTTAAGGTTTTATTGTAATGCTGTACTAATTATCACAAGAATGTTTATTTTATCCACTACAAAAGGAATAGGGAACACTTGATGCTAGGTGGCTTTATGCATAACAGGCTAGTCAGTGACAACAGAAAATAGAAACTTGGAAGTTCACTTGCATAAAACTGTCAGTTGTCACTCCTGCATTTTTTAGTTTGTTTTCTGTCACTTTTATATACAGTTTACGGTTCCTTCATCAGTTTGAACATTGGCAACAGGGTGAAATCTTTTCTATCTGATTGAGTTGATGACCTCAACCTGGTTTCATTTTCACTTCCATGTTGTTGTATTTGTGTGATCATCTGGGAGTTGGTACAACTGGCAGTGCTTTGGATGAGGACAAAGTGTTGGAGATAGATACAACCATATCCTTGGAAATTGTGTCTACTAAATAGTTATTGTAATTCATTTAAATAATTTCTACAAGCATTTTAGGGAAAAAATTCTAGCTGATTGTATATTGCATAGATAACAACTCTGGAAAGGAGCAGTTGGTTTGGTTGAAATTTCAGTAATGTCCACATTTCAAGTGGCTTCTAATTTCTATGCATTAGTTATGCTTTTCTTTCAGTATATAGGACTGTTTTTCTGTAGAAATTAAGGATTAAGGAGGGGAAGAAAAGAAAGGATATATATTTGAGGCAAAGATTAATAACGTCCTGGCATCAGAATTACAATTTATTTTGAGGCTAAAAAAGAAAAACAGTGTGAAAGCTAAAATCTTTGATACTACCGTAATATGTAGTGCATGACCAAATTCTAGCAAATGTCAAGCTTGTTGTTGATTGTTGTTAAGTTGTTTGGAAGCATTTGCTCAATCATTTATGAAGTTATAGTAAATGAGTTGGGGTCAGGTCAGAAAATTTAGACCTCCTATATCCCTATATGCTTTGATGTTTTACCTACCCAACTTTTTAATTCAAAAGGCTTACTATGCATTTTGCACTTAGCTTCTACCTATTGTTATTTGGTATATCAAAATCAAAAAGCAGATCCTGAATATTTCTTGATTGAAAAAGATCTCTATAAAAAAATCTCCGCAAGTCAAAAAGATTATATTCTGGATAAACCGTCCAACCAAAGCGTAGCTCATCTAGAACCCTTTTTATGCATGTAAGCAAAGAAGTAAACGATATTAAAACTTAAAAGAAAATCTCATGGGAGTGTTAGCTCTTGTTTAAAGGTATGAATTTTACAGGGAGCCCACTTTGTGTCAAAATCTTTCCTTGCTATCTATGTCGCAATTGAGATTTGCTGGCAGTGGGGTATTTTTGCTTTCTCTGTTCACACATCTACTCTGCAATTCTTTCAATCTGTAACCTACTTACCTCAAGAATCTTTGTTTTCTATCATGTTATGTGTGTTTTTAAGAATATAAAGTCTTCGCAAATTCAATGTCCTAACCACAACGAAATGAACAAACACAAACTAAACAAATTAAATTTAATTTCCTCATAAAACAAAACTGTACTGACTTTGTATCTTAGGAGAAATCTGTTCTAGGTTCTTGCTTTTTGAAAGCTACCCTTTTCAAAACAAATTGCTATAAATTTAAATTTTCCACCATTTCAATTATCTCCAACCTAAAGTTAGCTTGATATTGAAATTAAGTTAGGTTAAAATTTATTATATTGGTTAGCTGTATATGTAGATTAGCTAAATTTGGATAAGAAAAAAATTTAATAAATTACGTAATTCGGTTCAAGTTTTGCAAAATTTTGGTATACGAGTAATTCTTATCGGTATATATAAGTTGTTTCTAGTAATAATTTAAACATTTACATAAGTTATTTTTTGGGAGTGAATTAGTTTCTACTACATTTGTTATTTGACAGGAACCTTCCCATTTCCTTTATATTGAAATGAAAACTACCGGCGCATTCATGCATTTTCCATCTTAGCCAACTACCTGTATTTGCATCAATTTGACATTGCAGAGACGCAATCAAAGAGACAAAGCTATAGTCATGTCAACAACAAATAGTGAAGTGAAACAAAGACGAGGTATCAGCAAGAAAACGAAATCGAAAATCTATCAGCAAAAGAGTTGGTGGATTCAGATTGCCAGAAAGATCGAAACTTTCGGCTTGGAACTTTCTGAAACGGCTTGGGAAAAAGATGGCAAAAGCCCCATGTTTATGGAGGAAAGCTTCACCTGAAGTTTCTTCATCAGGAAGACCAAGGCCACTGATTGCTACCAGTGATAGTCACAGAAGTGCAGCCATTGAAGATTTCATTGAATTTATCAACTCTTCTGCTTCTTTGCCTGGGTCTACTTCAAGAAAAGGATGAACTGCCACATTACTAAGTTAGTTGCTTTGTCCAATCTAAGCTTTCCTGTTCAGAATTTGCATTTAACATAATTATGCACTTCGAATCTTTCGCCTTTGTTCTATTGTATATATACATAAGATTAATTTGATATGGATAAATTGTGAACGTAATGAGAGTTAATAATTTAATATGTAGTTCCAGCATGCAATATACTAGCAATACAGAAAATGAGTTATGCTCTATCTCAAAAGAGAGAGAGATAAAATAAGTTAAGCTATTTTGTTGAAGATGATTTTTTTTTTTAATTTATGTGTTATTATTTTTGGATCCCACTAAATGAATTGACCCTGACTTCGTTCGGAAAGTTTTTGATTTTTAAATTTGATTAAATTAAAAATTTTTAAATTCAGGTTAAAAAAGGCAAATAAAAAGACTAAGAAATATGAAAATTTTAATTAAGTGTAATATATAAATTTGACAGCATAATGTAATAAAAAAAATAATGCTCATAATAATAGTATCATTGCTGACATTTCTCTCTCTCTATATACATATGTCCAAAATAAAGGTAACTTTATATATTCTACTAGAACATTTACAAACTGGTATTAGTCACCATAGAAGATTGTAATATATATAAAGAACAATTTATTGGAAGCATACCTAAAATTCAAAAAGAGTTTTTACACACATGTTCCAACTTCCGTGTATACTGAAAGACCAAAACAAATTTCAAATATATATAAATTTAATTTTAAAAACATTATATATATATATATATACACACACTCAAAAATCATTGGCATTGTGAACTATAACGAGGAAAGAAAAAAAAAACATTATTGAAAATTAGTGGGTTTAGGCGTACATTGGCCACTAATTAACATTCAAAAATCGGATACTTTGTGATAACTATGGAAATGTCACACTCTAAGACCCAACTATTTAATCCATTACACCTGACAAGACCCAAAGCATTCGGTCCATTACATTTGATTGAGAACGGCACTGTGGTCATTTTGGCTGTAGTGCCGAGCCTTTTTTTTTTTTTAATAATTCGACCCTTTAAGAATACAAACTTTGTGGAGTCATGAGCCGAACTTGTGTATGCCGTTGGGCCGTTATGGCAATTTTGCCGAGCTTCTTAATAGGCACGAACTTTATGATACTGTTGGGCTATTTTGGTGATAATGCTAAGCCCATGTACAAAGAAGTATTGCAACCTGGAGGAGAATGAATAAATTCTATTGAATCTGTCATTCATTACATGTTTGTCCTATAGGTGAAAATCTTCGAAGGACTTATATTGAAATCGGGTTATCCTGGCGATAATTTGTGATTTGAATTGCATAAAATAATAAAGAGAAAAGGCGATAATGCCGAGCAACATTTAATGATAAGTAAATAAGAACAAGGACAAATGTGGCAAAATTCCAAGCTATTGATAGTATAGCCTGAGGTTGGACACGTTTCATAAGTGCGGGAGCACTTTGCCAGTGAGGTTTTCAAGCCTGTATGCCCCCCCCGTTAATGACTTCTCGAATAATGTAAGGTCCTTCCTAGTTGGGATCCAGCTTGCCTACTCCTGCTGTTGTTTGGGCGGAGACCACCTTTTTTAAAACTAGCTGTCCGATTAGAAATGACTTCGGCTTGGCCTTACGATCATGGAAAGCCACCATGCGTTGCTTGTATGCTGCAGATTGAATCTGGGCGAGCTCCCTATTTTCTTCAAGCCGATCTAGGTTATACAGAAGATCAACGTCTTGCTCTTTGCCTTGTCATGGTACTTTGGTATTCGAAACTCCTACTTCGCATGGAATGACAGCTTTCGTGCCATATGTCAGCGCGAATGGGGTTAACCCTGTTACTGCTCGTGGGGATGTCCAGTACGTCTATAGCTAGCACGTTGTTGAGCTCATCCACCCAAAGTCCTTTGGCACCTTCCAACTGCTTCTTGAGTCCGGATAAGATGGTTCGGTTAGTAACTTCGATCATTCTATTGGATTGTGGATGGTAGATGGAAGTAAAGCCTAACTGAATGTTCAGCTCCAAGCAAAATTTCTTGAAGGCCTGGCAGTCAAACTGTTTGCCATTGTCAGAGATAATAGAGTGTGGGATACCAAACCTTGTGATGATGTTCTTCTACAAGAACTTGATGATGTTCGCCAGTGTGATTGTGGCGAGAGGTTTTTCTTTTACCCACTTCGTAAAATGATCCATTGCTACCACCAGAAACCACCGTTGTCCTATTGCTTGGGGAAAAAAACCCAGTATGTTAATCTCCCACTGGACGAAACTTCCAATTTGCTATTGCTACCACCGTTGTCCTATTGCTACCACCAGAAACCACCGTTGTCCTATTGCAACAGAGTTCTTTTCCTATTCTAATTCAGGAAGTTTAGAAGGTCAGTAATCCTTATTTTTATTTTTTTCCCGGTAGTTGTGAGGAACAAAACTCAGGAGCTGGAGAATTTCTTTGATTTTTTTGTACAAGTTAATTAAGGGAGCTTCTGTAACTCTTTATTTTTTTATTCTTCTCATTTGTTTTAGCTTTAATTTTCAATATGATTAGTGATTAGTTTCTTTACTTTTACTAAAGATTCTTTGAAGCCTTAGTTTGTATTGTGATGACTTGATTGAGCTTTAATTTCAATATTAGTTGATTATTTCTTGGTTTTAAGTATATTCTTATTTTTGATTATGTTAAGACTAATTGTTGGTTAATTGGTTTAATAACTGAAGATTGGTTTAGGCATTATCATTGATTTGCACGTTCTTAGGTTAATTTTTATTGTTTATGCATGATTATTTTCTGATTTTTTAGATGATTATGTGTTGATAATATTGGTTAAGACTAAGAGAGGAAGAATGAAAAATAAATTGGAGTTGAAGTTTCTGTAAAAGAATTCAATGAATATTTAGAAATATAAACTGAATTTTTATGCTAAGTGTTAAATTGTTCGTAGATGAGAATTTGATGCTTGAGAAAGATATGCTTGATTCAAGGTATCAGACTTTATTTCATCTAGTTTTTCCATAATCATCGATATTTCTAACTAAATTTAAGTCATTACAGTATAAATTAAGGTGGATAGTCCTTTACTGAAAGTTGTTTTAATATTGATTTTTCTCAATCTGTTTACTTGCTTTCATTTAAGATCTAATTTATTTACGTTAGTTGTTTACTTTAATTAGTTGTATTTAATTTTAATAAGTTTCAAAAACATCATAAACTCTAGGATTTTTCTTCTCTCTTTTACACATGAACTTCATTTTAAAAATTCAACATTCTTTCGTACAAACACAAGTTTCCCTTAAGTTCGATATTTGGGTTCTTAATCTATAATTTTCTATATTACTAGCCGATCTAGTATATTTGTTAGACACTTGTCAATTTTTTTCGCGCCGTACCCAGGAAACATCATTGGTGTTTGTTTTATTTATCTTTATTTTTAAAGTGGATTTTTTTTTGTGTTCTTCTTTTTTCTCTTCCTTATCTATTTTCTGATTTTATTTTTTAGGTCACTACAAGAAAAATACAATTTAGCAACGAAAAATTAACAACGAAAATTGATATTTTCCATTGCTAATAAGAAATAGTAATGGAAATTTTCGTTGCTAATTCGGCGGTTGCTATTTTTTAGCAACGGAATTTCATTTCCGTTGCTAAATTTAGCAACGAAAAATGAATTTCGTTGCTAAATTCAACCAACTCATTTTAGGTGAATTGATAATTTTTAGCAACGAAAAATGAAATTCCGTTGCTAAAATTAGCAACGAAAATATCAATTCAACGGAATTCACTTTTCTGTTGCTAATTTTAGCAACGAAATTGACTTTGCCGTTGCTAAATTTTAGCAACGAAAAAAAAATTTCGTTGCTAATTTTAGCAACCAAAAGTCAATTTTGTTTTTTTATAAGCTACAAACCCAACTTATTGTTATTGACCCATACGTTAAATTAACAACATAACTTGACATAAAAAAGCATTAAAAGTTTCTGTCAACAAACACATATAATTCAATAGATTATGGATAAAATCAACAATTACCAACAATTTATAATCAGAAATATAGATAATAAAAACCCTAAATTAAATTAAAATTTGAGAAGAAATGAAGAAATCTAACATAAATGCTAAATGGATTATTTTTACGGTATAGACTATTTTGGTCATAACTTTTGCTACAAGTGTCAGATTTCTTATTATAATATGTTTTCAGAAAGCTCGTTTCGAGACGATCATTTATTACTAAGCAAAGCTCTTATAATGACATTTTTCAGGCCCAAAAAATAACTTTTAGGTTGTCATTTTTCAGTTTAAAGTTTTTAGGATTTTTCAAAGATATTTGGTCTTTTCTTATTTTCACTCATATAAATTATTTTTTTCCCTAGTTCAAGTGAAAGGAATCCATATCTTAATCATATAATTTAATAATAAATTTAAATGTAATTATTTATTCATTTTAATTAAAACTATGGAAAATCCTAACCATTATTTTTTATATACCAAAACTATGGATCAATAAATTACATCTAAAATAATTAGCCAACAATGCTCCCACAAAAAAAACTAGCTAAAGCAAAGAAAATCATCAGAAATGCCACCATAATGACACTAAAACTACACAAGAAACTCAATCTTTTGCAAGGAAAAGGCAGAGACTACTAAGAAGAACCACTCAACAAAATTAAAACAAGGTAGAAATTAAAACCACATAGTAGCAGAGATCTAGATACATCACCCCTACACATCTAGGATTTCACAACCAATTTTTAATCACTTTTGAACTCCAATGAGCAAATAATATTAATGTACAATATAAACTTTAACGAAAACCCTTCGAAAAACCCTTTGAAAAACCAAACAATGCTCTAACCAATTAAAATAACCAAATCGAGGACACAACACCTGTCACTGCTATTTTCTAGCTAGAACTATTTCATATGTAGCTTATTACATCAAATCATGTATAAGAGAAGAGACAAAAAATGAAGGAGGAAGGAAGAAAGATTTACCGATCACCGAAAAGGAGCAAATCTAGGGAAGATCGAACAGCAAGATCTGACCAAAGAATAGAAAACGACAGAGAGTAAAAGAGAAGAATAAAAATGAAAACGAAAGGACAAATGGCAGATCTAAGGAAGAATACTTTCCAATATCCGAAAATGGCAGATCTGAGGGAGAATGGATGGCCATAGAAATTGCAGTGCGTGAAGAGAAGAATAATAGTGCCAGATCATAAAAATAATAAAAAAATGACAATGAAATGATGAAACACAAAAGATCAAGCATAAAACTAATTACCGGTCACCGAAAAGTGCAGATCTGATGAAGAATAGATGGCCACAGAAAATGGTTGAGTGTTGAGAGAAGAAGAACTATGCCAGATCGTGAATGAAGAGAAGAACAGAAATGAAAGAAATAGGGTTTTTAATTTCTTATATATATTATTTTTTAGCAACAGAATTTAATTTTGTTGCTATTATAACAATGATTTCAAATTTAGCAACGAAATTTCTATTCCGTTGCAATTTTATGTGTGAATTAAGTGAAGGCATTTTTTTTGCAACGGATTTCAGATTCCGTTGTTATTTTAGCAATGGAAATTAGATTTTCGTTGCTATTTCATCCCAAAAATTTTCCGCTATCAAATGTTGCCATTTTAGCAACGAAAATTAGATTTCATTGCTATTTTAGCAATAGAATTTAGATTCCGTTGCTAAATTTCATCCCAAAAATTTTCAGCTATCAAATGCCGCCATTTTAGCAATGGAATTTAGATTCCGTTGCTAAATTTCATCCCAAAAATTTCCTGCTATCAAATGCCGCCATTTTAGCAACGAAAAATAGATTTCATTGCTATTTTAGCAACGAAATTTAGATTCCGTTGCTAAATATCATCCAAAATTTTTTCTACCGCTATATTTAGCAACGAAAATTGTATTTCATTTCTAATTTTCGCTGCTATATATTGGCGCTAAAATTTCCCTCCCTTTTTAGCAATGGAATAAAACAATTTTATATTCCATTGCTAAATCTCTAAAACTTCAACCAATTTTAGCAACAGAATTGATTTTTCATTGCTAACTAGCAGCAGAATTGGTATTCCGTTGTTATTTTTCTGTTGCTATTTTGATATTTTCTTGTAGTGGGTGTGATTGTTTTATGGTGAGAAATAATCCAATTCTACCCATTGACCCTGAAATCGAATGGATATTTCATAGGATAAGAAGGTTACGAGGCAACATGAATAATTCGGAGATAGACCCATCTCTTAACATCGATGGCTTACTTCGTGAAAATCTACCTACGAATGATCCACCACCTTCTAGGATTGAAGAGCAAAACATACCTCATCAAGCTCCAGGGAATGGATTTAGATCCAGAACCATTAGGGACTATGCCATTCCTAGGTGGAACGAAGAACATAAAACTATTAAAATTTCTCATCACCAGCCATTTGAGATAAAATCTGCTACCATTATGATGGTATAAAGTAACCAATTTTTAGGCTCAGATATAGAGGATCCTGCACAACACCTAGATATGTTCTTAGAAGTTAGCGACATTGTGCAAATCCCAAATGTATCAACTGATGCTATTAGGCCTAAACTTTTTCCTTTTACACTTATAAGAAAGGCTAGAGATTGGTTACAAATGCTACCCAATCAGTCCATTCATTCTTGGTAACAAATGCAAGAAAAAGTTTTTTGCAAATTTTTTCCACCTACTAAGATAGCTCTCATTAGAAAACAAATCAATGACTTTTAGCAATTTTATGAGGAGCCATTCTATGAAGCCTGGAAAAGATTTAGGAGACGTCTAAAAAGCTATCCATTTAATGAATTCCCTATTTATCAACTAATGCATATTTTATATGTAGGGGCTAATCAAGTAACGAGATAATTATTGGATGCAGCATCAAATGGTAGTTTCATGAACCAAGTTCTTGAAGAAGCCTTCTTGCTTCTTGATGAGATGGCTACCAATGATGCTTAATGGGTGACCTCTAGAGTAGCACAAAAGAAACAGGGAGTACATAGTATAGATGTAATAGTTATGTTAAAAGCTCAAATGGAATTAATGAGAAAAGAACATTTAAGAGAAATAAATGAGCTTAAAATAAAAAATGTATATATGTTGTCTAATGAATGTGATTCTTGTGCAGGAACACAAGGAATACCTGGATTTAAGAATGGTGATGGATCACTAAAGAAAGTAGATGCTTTGAACCCTTATAGTAACACCTACAACCAGGGATGAAAAAATTATCCTAATTTTTCATGGAAAGAAAGGAATCAAGCATCCACCTATAACCCTCAACATAGGGCTCCATTTAATCAAAACCAAGCTACCTAAAATAATAGCCATTCTCATTACTAAAATCAATCCCAACCACACTCCCATCTACATATCATCAGCAACTTGGATTTCAAAAACCTCAATCCCCACCCACATAAGAAAAGAAATCCAATATAGAGCAAATGATTGCAAATTTCATGGTTCTCAAAATGCAATTATTGCTAGTCAAGACACTAGGTTGAAATCTCAAGATATTTGGATGAGAAATCAAGAGACATCCATTAGGAATTTAGAAAACCAAATGGGGAAACTTGCTAACTCATTATCCAACAGAGCTCAAGGAACCTTCCCATCTAATATAGACCGTAATCTAAATGAGAAAGCTAAGGCAATCACCTTAAGAAGTGGAAAAGAGCTAAAAAAGATGACATTGGTAAGAATACTTCTCAAAGGGTGGAACCAACAATAGAGGTAAGTGTTTCAAATTCTGACAACATTGAGAAAGTACCTCCTACTATTAAGAAAGGTAAAGGTAAGAAAAAACTTGTTTCTATAATTTTGGATGAATCTCAGCTACCTTTCCCTACTGTAGCTAGAAAAGAAAAGCAAAATGAGCAATTAAATAGATTTTTAGACATGTTTAGAAGGTTACATATAAATTTACCATTTGCTGAAACTTTATTGCACGTGCTTAAATATGCTAAATTCATAAAAGAGCTTTGCACTAATAAGAAAAAGCTAGAAGGTGTGGGAATGGTCTAACTATCTGAAAACTATAGTGCTATTTTAACGAGTAAGATTCCAGTAAATTTTAGAAGATCTTGGTAGTTTTACATTACCTTGCAAATTAGGAGGTAACTTTGTTAGACATGCTTTATATGATTTGGGTGCTAGCATTAATTTAATGCCTTATTAAATTTACAGAAAATTAAACTTAAGAGATATCAAGGAGACCCAAATAATACTCCAGTTGGCAGATAGATCGGTGAAAAGGCCAAAAGGTATTATTGAGGATTTATTAATAAAAGTAGGAAATTTTATATTTTCGATGGATTTTATGGTGATGGATATGGAGGAGGATCAAAAGGTACCCTTGATAGTAGGTAGACCCTTTTTGAACACGGCAAGAGCTTTAATCAATGTTCATAGCCAAACTGTGACTTTGAGATTCAATAAGAAAGAAATGGTCTTCAATGTGAACAAAGTGATGAAACATTCCTCATATGACTTTAAAGAATCAATTTATTGTGTTAATAGTGTTCAAGAGCGTGTCGAAGGAAAATAAGCGAAAATCATTTTAGATGATGAACTTCAAGAATGTTTGATGTATCCGAAGAAAAAAGAGGAATTGGAAGCCAAGAAAAAAGAGTTGATACAAGACTTGGAAAAGAGCACATTGAAGATGAAATTGTGGAGGATGAATCATCCACTCCTAAGGGAGAGAATTCTGAACTCAAAACACTTTCATCTCAATTAAGGTATGTATTTTTAGAGGATAATCCAAAACCAATAATTATTTCATCTTCATTGACAGGATTGGAAGAAGAGATGCTAATTGTATTGCTCAAAGAATATAAAGGAGCAATTGGTTGGGCAACATTCGATCTCAAAGAAATTAGCTCTAGTTATTGTACGTACCGAATTCTTATGAAGAATGACTTCAAGCTGGTGGTACAACCCCGAAGACGGCTGAATCTAGCAATACAAGAAGTGGTGAAAAAGGAGGTACTTAAACTCCTCGATGCAAGTATTATTTATCCTATTTCTAATAGTAGTTGTGTTAGTCCAGTTCAATTTGTACCTAAGAAAGGGGGTATGACTGTTATAGCCAATGACCACAATGAATTAATCCCTACATGCACAATAACAAGATGAAAAGTATGCATAGACTATAGGAAATTGAATAATACCATAAAAAAAGATCACTTTCCATTACCTTTTATTTACCAAATGTTAGAAAGACTGATAAAAAATAGATTTTACTATTTTTTAGATGGATATTCGAGGTATATGCAAATATCTATAGCCCCAGAGGACCAAAAAAGACCACATTTACATATCCCTATGGAACATTTGCATATAGAAAGATGCCCTTTGGTCTTTGCAACGCCCCTTCACATTTCAAATATACATGGTGACCATATTTCATGATTTTCTTGAAAAATTTATAGAAGTTTTCATAGATGACTTTACACTATATGGTCGTGATTTTGAGTCATGTTTGCATAATATTGCATTGGTCTTAAAAAGGTGTCAAGAGACGAACCTTGTTCTTAATTGGGAAAAATGTCACTTTATGGTTAGAGAAGGAATTGTTCTAGGGCATAAGATTTTCGAGAAAGGAATTAAAGTAGATAGAGCAAAATTTGATGTTATAGATAAATTGCCTCCTCCAGCTAGTGTTAAAGGTATTAGAAGCTTCATTGATCATGTCAAATTTTACCATCGATTTATTAAGGATTTCTCTAAAATAGCCAAACCATTGTCTAATTTATTACTTAAAGATATTGCATTTAACTTTGATGATGAGTGCTTGTAGGCTTTTAATTCATTGAAGCAAAAGTTAGTCATTGTACCGGTCATAACATCACCGGATTGGAGCCTAACATTCGAAATTATGTGTGATGCTAGTGACTATGAAGTAAGAGCAATGTTAGGACAGCAGAAGGAAAAGATTTTTTACACTATCTACTATAGCAGTCATACACTCATTGGAGCCCATGTTAACTATACAACCACGGAGAAAGAACTTTTGGCTATTGTGTTTTCTTTTGAAAAATTTAGGTCTTATCTTCTTGGGTCCAAAGTTACTGTGTGGATGGATCATGCTACATTAAGGCACCTTTTTGCTAAAAAGGATTCTAAACTGAGGCTTATTTGCTAGGTTTTATTGTTGCAAGAGTTTGATGTTGAGATAAAGGATAAGAAAGGAGCTGAGAATTTTGTAGCTAACCATCTATCTAGATTGGATTAGGCTAATATTGAAAAGGGAGAAAATTTTGATTTATTTCACGATGAACATATTTTTTCTTTATATACTTATGAAATTCAGTTCCTTGGTACGCTAATATAGCCAATTTCCTTGTAGGAGAATATTTGCCTAAAGATTTCACTTGGCATCAAAAGAAAAAGCTTTAAGTAGATGCCAAGCATTATCTTTAAGATGATCCATACCTCATCAAGATTTACCCGGATTAAGTGCTTAAACAATGTATTCCAGAAAAGGAACAAGCAGATATAATGCAACAATGCCATGGAAGGGAAGTCGGAGTTCATCATAGGCCTAATTGTACGGTATAAAAAATTATGCAATCAGGTTTCTTCTAGCCTACTCTATTTCAAGATGTTAAGTCTTTTATTGAGCTTTGTGATAGATGTCAACATGTAGGTAACATCTCTAAAACGGATGAAATGCCTATAAATAATATGTTAGAGGTCAAAATTTTTGATGTATGCAGCATAGACTTTATAGGACCATTTCCAAATTTATTTGGTTTCTAATACATTTTAGTAGTTGTGGATTATGTTAGTAAATGGGTAGAAGTAATAGCTACTAGAACTTGTGATGCAAGAGTCATGCTTGAATTTATTATGAAAAATATTTTCACTAGGTTTGGAGCACCAAGGGCCATAATAAGTGATGGAGGCAAACACTTTGTCAACCATCAATTTCGAACCTTACTTCAAAGATTTGGTGTCAAACATAAGATAACTACCCTGTACCATCCTCAGGCGAATGGACAAGTAGAGGTCTCTAATAGGAAATTGAATTCAATCTTAGAAAAGATAGTAAATAACTCTAGAAAAGATTGGTCTTAAAGGTTAGATGAGGCTCTTTAGGCCTATAGGACCGTAATTAAGACCTCTATCGGGATGTCTCCTTATTGAATAATCTTTGAAAAAAACATGTCATCTTTTAGTTGAATTACTACATAAAGCATATTGGGCTACAAAATTTTTTAATTTTGATTTGAGAAGTGCAGGAGAAAAAAAGGACATTACAGCTTAAGAACTTAAAGAAATTCGACAATAGTCATAAGACAATGTAACCATCTACAAGGAGAAAATGAAGCGTTGGCATGATAAATAGTTAAAGGTGAAAGACATTACTCCAGAAATGTTGGTGTTGTTATATAACAGTCGTTTGCGCTTGTTTCCAGAAGAGCTGAAATCTAAATGGCTCGGGCCATATCAAGTCCTGTCAAGCAATAAATTTGGAGTTATGACCATAAAAAATCCAAGGAATGGACGTGAATAAAAGGTGAACAGTCATCACTTCAAACCATATAAAATTGGATAATCTAAGGTTGCTGAGGCAACCATGGTGCTTGATATGAGCTTAAATAGCTCATATTTAATCTATTTTTTTATTACCAAAATAATATTTAGTTGTATTAAATTATGTTAGAATTAGGTGTGTTTAATGTATTTTGTCAAGTTTTGTTTATGTAGGATAAAAAGGAGAAAAATGTAGAGAAGGAGTAAAAATAAGTCGAGAAACTCCGTGTCCTATCGTGCTCACGGGCGCGACAGAGAGACGTTGGGTAGTTATATTTTTTAAAAGGCACTTCAAAGGGACACCACTTTCACCAAATGATGTATACTTCTAGAGGGATACTTGAAGAGTTATGTTGCTATGGAAAGGTGCTTGAAGGATCACAATGCTTAGCAAGGAAGTTATAAATATAAATGGTGGTTATGCAATTCAAATTTCAAATCAAATTTGAAAGAGGCATGACTTTTCACCAAGGGTTGCATACCTATGGAGAGGCACTTAAAGGGACTTAATGTTTAGAAATCTATAAATACCCTAGAAGTTATAATCAATGAGGAATCTATCATTTTATTTTTCTTATTTGAAAGTTTAATTAGAGAAAATAGTTGTAGGTTTTAATTTTAGTTTTATGGCTTGAAGAGAAGGCAAATACAATGAAGAAGACTACACTTGGTGAAAGGAAGAATGGTTGAGAGATCCCTTCTTTTATTTCTAATATTTTCTTCTTCTTTGTAACTATTATGAATTCTTTTTATGAACTTGAATGTTGTTAATCATATTTATTCATTTCTCTTTTATTTATCTTTATATGTAGTATTTGCTATTAAAACTTTATTAGTATCATTATAAGTTAAGGAAGACGACCTTCAATGTGCAATTCCTTCTCTGAAAATCAACAAAATGGTTATAAATAAGGGAGTTAGCGAGAGCAATGTCTTATTGAAAGTTAATAGGAAATTCATTATCAAAGCATAGTTTGAGAGATCACATGTGGAGATAGTTGTTATAGGTTGGTTTTTATTCTTTAAATGTGTGTTTATGTAATTCTTGTCTAGATACGAGAGCTGCGATTTAGAATCATAAATGTATGTTTAAGGCATAATCTAGTCTAGATGCGAGAGCTGCGATATAGAACATTATTCCAACTTGGCTTGCATGATAAAGATTGAATTATAAATAAGAGAAAAATATCAAATTCCATATTTATATATATATTATATTCATCACATTTATAAGTTTTCTCTGATCATCATTAAAGTAGAATAATATTTAATTTAGTGTAATGTAGTGTTAATAATAGTTCTAATATGTAAATTAATGAGCATTGTAAACAAGATTAAAATCAAGTAGTAATAGTGTACAATATTAATCAACATTCCTCGTGGGATCGATATCTGAAGTACTATAATCGGTACACCGTATACTTGCGGTATTTAAGCTTTTACAAAAAGCATATCAAGTTTTTGGCGCCGTTGCCAGGGAATGCTTGATTAAATTTATTGTCATTATGAATCTTTATTTATGATTTTGGATTACAATATTTAATTAGTTTTGTTTTGTGTTGTTTTTAGTTGATTTAGTATATTAACATAATTTATTTTTGGTTCTACATGTTATTTTACTTAGTTTTTCATTATAATTTAAAAAAAAAAATAAATTACAAAACTAATGATTTTTCTTCATTGTCACGAGCGCGCGGTTTGTCGCGAGCGCGACATTGTAGGGCGGATGCTTTTGCATAAAAAAGTGGAATTCTCTCCTTCCCCACCTGGTTCTCCTAGTGGAACTTTTTGAGTTTGTTTTCCCTCTCTTTTACATTTATTGTGATTTTGTTTGTTTTGTATTTTGTTTCCTCTACCATTCTCACACAATGAGGACATTGTGTCCTTTCAGTGTGGGGGTATGTATGTATTGTTTCTATTCATGTTTTTGTTCATTATTAGTATATTTATTTATTTGTATATTGTGTGTGTGAATTTAATTTTGGAGTTTATGTATTTGGTACCTATTTGGATTTAATTACATGCTTTAACTTGAATTTCTGTCATTTTTAGTCTAGTTAGGCAAATTTTTAGGGTAATCATTTTCATTTTACTTTGACAAATTAATGTACATAATGAAAGTTATGACTTGGCAAAGCATTTTAGTGTAGGTTCTTTTTAGGTTGAGTATCTTTTCAAATGTGTAAATGGATTAATTTTTGCCAATTTATTGCTTAAGGTAATTTGACCTATAGCTTAAGTGAGCTTTTGAGCCCTATACATTGATATTTTTCTTGTATGAGAGCCTTAATATGCCATTTCCTCTAGAATTTGTTCTTTGTAAATTTTGAGATTACATTTAGTATGAGATGTGCATGAAAAATGATAAGGGCATTTAGATTACACCATTTTGGCTTGCTTTAAAAAAAAAACTTACCTTATTGACTTTAGGTAGACAATTTTGAGCCTTAAACCTATTTTTGTTGAGCAACATATAATTAGCCAATATCCTTTACTAAAAAAAAGTATTTCTTTGTTTTACCCTTTTTGTGAAGAGAAATAAATTGTTATATCTTTAAGAGATATATATTGTTAATGTAAGCATGATGGTATTTAAAAAATGAGAGTTAAATGCCATTCTTCTCTAGGATCAATATTAGAACAAGGCTAGTTTCTAAAGAAAAAAATAATAAATACAAAGAAAAAAAAAGAAAGAAAGAAAAAGAGAAACTAGTAGTAGTGTGCCATTGAGAAGGGAATATGAGAAGTAAATTACATCATGCGATGCTTATGTTCTTAAACAAATCTCTTATGATATGATAATATTGTTTCTATTCACAATTTAAGCTACTTAAACAAAAATTATCCTACCTTAACCTAAGCCAAGCTACAACCCTTGTAAGACCATTTTGATTTCATGTATTATTTTATACTAGTAGTGGAGATGTTTACTAATTACAAGATTATGGCAGGCAATGGCATGTTTAAGGGATGAGAGAAACACTAACCCATAAACACATCAAGTGATTAAGTGTTTTAAGAATATAGTGTTTGAGTGAGAACTACTTTAGGCAATATTTGGTATGGAATAATGTTTACATGTGTTAAGATATTCAAGTTCTTAAGTTTACACATTCTTTTGCTTTGCTACTTCATAATTTTCTAAATGTGCATGGTTGTTTAAGTTTAATGGTGAATGGTTTTGTTTGAGACTTTGCAAACTTGGGATAAATTTGTGAAGAGATAAAAGTTTCTGCATGTGGTTTTCAAATATTTGCCAAATATAAATGTGAGCTCCAAAATTTTATGATTGTGTTGTTTGCTTGTTTATTAAGTTTTGCTTGGGGACAAGCAAAAGTTTAAGTGTGGGGGTCTGATATGAGCTTAAATAGCTCATATTTAATCTATTTTTTATTACCAAAATAATATTTAGTTGTATTAAATTATGTTAGAATTAGGTGTGTTTAATGTATTTTGTCAAGTTTTGTTTTTGTAGGATAAAAAGGAGAAAAATGTAGAGAAGGAGTAAAAATAAGTCAAGAAACTCCGTGTCTTGTCGGGAGCGCAACAGGTGTCGCGAGCGCGATAGAGAGACGTTGGGTAGTTATATTTTTTAAAAGGCACTTCAAAGGGACACCACTCTTCACCAAATGATGTATACTTCTAGAGGGATACTTGAAGAGTTATGTTGCTATGGAAAGGTGCTTGAAGGATCACAATGCTTGGCAAGGAAGTTATAAATATAAATGGTGGTTATGCAATTCAAATTTCAAATCAAATTTGAAAGAGGCATGACTTTTCACCAAGGGTTGCATACCTATGGAGAGGCACTTAAAGGGACTTAATGTTTGGAAATCTATAAATACCCTAGAAGTTATAATCAATAAGGAATCTATCATTTTATTTTTCTTATTTGAAAGTTTAATTAGAGAAAATAGTTGTAGGTTTTAATTTTAGTTTTATGGCTTGAAGAGAAGGCAAATACAATGAAGAAGACTACACTTGGTGAAAGGAAGAATGGTTGAGTGATCCCTTATTTTATTTCTAATATTTTCTTCTTCTTTGTAACTATTATGAATTCTTTTTATGAACTTGAATGTTGTTAATCATATTTATTCATTTCTCTTTTATTTATCTTTATATGTAGTATTTGCTATTAAAACTTTTTTAGTATCATTATAAGTTAAGGAAGACAACCTTCAATGTGCAATTCCTTCTCTGAAAATCAACAAAATGGTTATAAATAAGGGAGTTAGCGAGAGCAACGTCTTATTGAAAGTTAATAGGAAATTCATTATCAAAGCATAGTTTGAGAGATCACATGTGGAGATAGTTGTTATAGGTTGATTTTTATTCTTTGAATGTGTGTTTATGTAATTCTTGTCTAGATGCGAGAGCTGCGATTTAGAATTATAAATGTATGTTTAAGGCATAATCTAGTCTAGATGTGAGAGCTGCGACATAGAACATTATTCCAACTTGGCTTGCATGATAAAGATTGAATTATAAATAAGAGAAAAATATCAAATTCCATATTTATATATATATTATATTCATCACATTCATAAGTTTTCTCTGATCATCATTAAAGTAGAATAATATTTAATTTAGTGTCATGTAGTGTTAATAATAGTTCTAATATGTAAATTAATGAGCATTGTAAACAAGATTAAAATCAAGTAGTAATAGTGTACAATGTTAATCAACATTCCTCGTGGAATTGATATCTGAAGTACTATAATCAGTACACTGTATACTTGCGGTATTTAAGCTTTTACAAAAAGCATATCAGTGCTTCGGGATTACTAAAAGCAGTTTGATGGTTTAGCCGAGGACTCTTAAACTCAAAACTTTAACTCTCTTCCCTTTTTTTGCTTTTTAATTTCTAAATGAGTACATTTTTTATTTTTGTGTGATTTTAGTTGGTTTAAGTTTTTTTTAGTTTAGATTTATGAATTCAATAAATTGCAAAATTGAATAAGAATGTTTAGGGAATTTAAGGGTATCAAATATAGAAGTTAGAAGTAGTCACCAATTTTGATCATACTAATTTAATAAGCAACTTATTGAGAGTTATTTTCATGCTTTAACAAGAGAAAAAACCAAATTTGAAGGAAAAATAGAGTAAAGAAGTCATGTAGGTGTAAAGGAAAATTTAGGAGTGAATTTAGAGAATTTAAGTATTAAACATAGATAATTTATTGTCAGGAAAATATTTTGAGCTCAAAGGCCCTATGCATGGCCACGTGCCAGGACAGTTTGCCCACCTGCGCTCCCGTGCACACCCTACTTTCCCCCCTTGCACTGTCGTATGAATCCCCTTCCACTGCTTGTGCTCCTTTGCACTTTCACCCTTCCCCTTCCTGCGCTGACGCGCACTAATGCCCTTCCCTGTGCAACCGTGCATACCCAAGCAATTATGCTTGTGCAGCTGTGCATCTCCTCCCTGCATCATACAAATTTTTTCCTTTCTTCTATTTTGCTTCTTGCCTTCTCACTATAAAAAAATTGCTAATTAGCAACAAAAATTTCCGTCGTTAATTACCAGAATTCCGTTGCTAAAATAAATTAGTGACCGCGTAAACGAACAGTCACTAATAACTCAGTCGCTAATATATTAGCGACGGAATAAAAAGTTAATCACTAATTTAGCGACTGAAAATTTCATTGCTAATTTATTTGTGCCGTTGGTAATTTATATTAATAATTAGTCACGGTATTATAATAATAATATTTAGCGACTACATTTTTCGTCGCTAATTTCGTCACTAATTATAAATTTACTGTAAAAGTTAGCAATGAAATATTAGTCGCTAATTATTTCTTAAATTATATCTATTACTCATATAATTGAATTTTTTCTTTTGTTGTATTTTAAAATTTTAATCCTGTATACAATTATCGCTATTTATTTATTTTCATCCTGTACATAACAATAATCTCACACATACAAATATATATTTATTCCAAATCAGAAAATATTCCAAAATACACATATATATGGAAAATTATTTGAAACCTTACATAATATTATCCTCAAACAATCTCTCATAAAATAACAAAATAGTCATAATATTGTACAATCTTTGAAAGTAATATTCACAACTAATCCAAATAAGCTGAGATTTTCTAATAAATTTAAAGAACTACAAAACTATACATACAAAACACTGTGATATCAGCAAGCCCTCTGGTATTCCACATAAAAAAACCAAAATTTGAGACCTTGAAAAGCTTAAGATGCAGCAAAACTATGCAGCAAAATTTGAGACCTTGAAAAGCCCTCTGTGATATCTTAGTAACATGAAAACTATGTGTATGAGCTGTCAAGATATCCAGTACCACCAGCAAAGGTGCAGCAAAGTTTACATAATCTCAAAACTGAACAAAACTAATTTCAAGATGCTAGCAGTAAATGAAGAACTTGGAAAGCTATAACATAAAAACTTTGGATCACCAAGATTTCATTAATATTTTCATTAGAACTAATTTTTAAGTAACACTTCATTTGTCAAATACAATGGAACATAGTTCGAAAAGTCATGCAAAATAAAATGTTGGATACAAATATCTATTAAGCCAACCATTATATGAATCCTTTCTTTTTCTCATTTGAATATTCCACACCTTTGCAGTCAAGAGCATATCCTGAAAAATCATTATTAAAGGCATATGAATGACAACTTGGAAAAATTGTTTTCTTGGTATTTCCTCCCTCCTTGTATTCCACATAAAAAACCAAAATTTGGGACCTTGAAAAGCTCACAAACCTTAGAAGCGGCCAAAATATGAAAATGGGTTCATAGTTCTAAAGCAAAGAGATTTTAGTCATATTTCCTTTTGTTCTCTTAGTAAAGTCATCTTTGGTCCCAGTGCGCTGCCTCTCAAGGCCTTGTATGACCATGAATTCCTGCCTGAACTCTCAGCTTTATTCCAATCATCCTCCCGAGATAGCAGTTCCTTCTTTGCGCTCAAGGCCTGGTTAATTTCTTCCTATGGATTTACCTTTCCATTTTCTGGGGAATAAAGATACATCATCAAAATATGACCCCTAATCTATGGTTTGATTATTTGCATAGTAGAGATTAGGATTAATACCTTGGGTAGAAGCATGAGTTCTATTACCACTGTTCAGTGTAGAATCTGTTCTGGGGTCCTGATTAATGACCCAGGGTTCATCAACTACAATGGCAACAAACTTTTCTTAATTTTACTTGCCTTTTCGGACAAGTCGAACTTCAGTGAGTGATGAAAACTCAATTTGTAGAGAAGTTTTGTTGTTCAACTATCTTTCTAGAATAAAATGAGAGCAGTACTAAAAATGTTATCCTATGTAGCTAGATCAAAGATACACAAATAAGTTACAATTGACTGACATAAACAAGGCATATCAAACCTAAGCATCTTAGTAACATGAAAACTGTGTGTATGAGCTGTCAAGATATCCAGTACCACCAGCAAAGGTGCAGCAAAGTTTACATAATCTCAAAACTGAAAAAAACTAATTTCAAGATGCTAGCAGTAAATGAAGAACTTGGAAAGCTATAACATAAAAACTTTGGATCACCAAGATTTCATTAATATTTTCATTAGAACTAATTTTTCAGTAACACTTCATTTGTCAAATACAATGGAACATAGTTCGAAAAGTCATGCAAAATAAAATGTTGGATACAAATATCTATTAAGCCAACCATTATATGAATCCTTTCTTTTTCTCATTTGAATATTCCACACCTTTGCAGTCAAGAGCATATTCTGAAAAATCATTATTAAAGGCATATGAATGACAACTTGGAAAAATTGTTTTCTTGGTATTTCCTCCCTCCTTGTATTCCACATAAAAAAACCAAAATTTGGGACCTTGAAAAGCTCACAAACCTTAGAAGCGGCCAAAATATGAAAATGGGTTCATAGTTCTAAAGCAAAGAGATTTTAGTCATATTTCCTTTTGTTCTCTTAGTAAAGTCATCGTTGGTCCCAGTGCACTGCCTCTCAAGGCCTTGTATGACCATGAATTCCTGCCTGAACTCTCAGCTTTATTCCAATCATCCTCCCGAGATAGCAGTTCCTTCTTTGCGCTCAAGGCCTGGCTAATTTCTTCCTATGGATTTACCTTTCCATTTTCTGGGGAATAAAGATACATCATCAAAATATGACCCCTAATCTATGGTTTGATTATTTGCATAGTAGAGATTAGGATTAATACCTTGGGTAGAAGCATGAGTTCTATTACCACTGTTCAGTGTAGAATCTGTTCTGGGGTCCTGATTAATGACCCAGGGTTCATCAACTACACTGGCAACAAACTTTTCTTAATTTTACTTGCCTTTTCTGACAAGTCGAACTTCAGTGAGTGATGAAAACTCAATTTGTAGAGAAGTTTTGTTGTTCAACTATCTTTCTAGCATAAAATGAGAGGAGTACTAAAAATGTTTTCCTGTGTGGCTAGATCAATGATACACGAATAAGTTACAATTGATTGACACAAACAAGGCATATCAAACCTAAGAATCTTAGTAACATGAAAACTGTGTGTATGAGCTATCAAGATATCTAGCACCACCAGCAAAGGAGTAGTAAAGTTTACATAATCTCAAAAATGAACAAAACTAATTTCAAGATGCTAGTAGTAAATGAAGAACTTGGAAAGCTATAACATAAAAACTTTGGATCACCAAGATTTCATTAATATTTTCATTAGAACTAATTTTTCAGTAACACTTCATTTGTCAAATACAACGGAACATAGTTGGCAAAGTCATGCAAAATATAATGTTAGATACAAATATCTATTAAGCCAACCATTATATGAATCCTTTCTTTTTCTCCTTTGAATATACCACACCCTTGCACTCAAGAGCATATTCTAAAAAATCATTATTAAAGGCATATGAATGACAACTTGGAAAAATTGTTTTCTTGGTATTTCCTCCCCCCCGGCTCTAAAGCCAAAGTAGACCGTTTAAGGATTTTCATTCACATTATGTTGCCTATGCAAGCCAACATATAGAAGTTGCCATATGATAAGGCCGCTCTCAGTACAGGATTTATTGCAAGAGCTACAACACAAGAATCTAAAAGAACCAGAATTCCATTTTAAACATAGAAAAACAAATATTTTTTAGCATACCTGTCCATTAACATCTACCAAGATTGCTCATCAATTCAAACCCCTCATTTGTGATACACTATGAGAATAATCAAAAAGGAAAAAAAAGACCAAGTCAATAAAGGCAGAAGCCCAATGATTGGCTATGTATAATAAATCTATAACCAAAACAAAAGGCATCGAAAATGGTTTTATTTCCCGAGTTAATAGACATTCCTCATTCACATTATTCTTCAACTTGAGGGATATGAATAACATATATCTAGCTGCTCCCGAAGAAAACATGCCTATGTATGAAAGAAACAAAATGCTTGAAAATGAAAGAAAAAAACAAATAATAAATTAGGAAAATACCATAAAATCATCATCTGTTGCCAATTGCTAATCAAACTCATAGGCTACAGACTCCACAAGAATGCAATAGTTGTAAGAGTATGCAAATCATATTGTCGATTTGTTGCCTTAGATATCCCATAGAAGTAGATGAGTAATTTAATGACAAATCAAATTTCATGTAATTTTTGAAAAACAGCAAAAGTAATAGCTAGATTTTAAGCTTATAATTCCAACTTGGATGGCATTAGCCAAAGTTCATCAAAAATTTAAGTTGAGAAAGCTACAGCCCCTTGTATAACCCATTTGATAGCTTGCATCACCTGGTTTATTGACACAATATCCATTTTCTACCGGTTGTTTGGTTGTAAGTGGTTAATATGTAGGTGGGAAAGGTAGATCTTTCATGCGATCACTAATGACAAGTCCCTATTTCGAAAAATGTTTTTTTCTGCATAATGACAATATCATCATGGTAACTATACTATTTCATGGTTGTGCAATCTACAAATTTGAACCCAATTTAAAACCAATTTAATGATAATTGAACTAACTATTAAATCCTCATTCTAAAAACTAATCAAGAGTATTTAGAGAATATTCTCTCCACAAAAGGCAAGAATATGGACATTAAAGTAATTAATGGAACATACAGAGAGAAATAATTGTTAATATAATGACCTAACAATGAAGTGCCAATCGACTTATAAGATAAACTAGATGAATACAATGGAGGTCTTGGACGAAAGAAAATCTTTATTATACTTTGCTTTAATTGTTACAACCAATAAAACACAGTTTAGAGAATTTTTAATGTAAGTGTCAAACTGCATATTATCTTAATTTATTAAAGTATGACCAAAATCATGCCCAAATTGTAGGCATTAACAATGCAAATAATTAAAAAATAAAAATAAAAAGTTGAACTGCAAACTCTTAAGATAAACTTCACACCCTAAAAGAATAGGTCCATGCTTGAATAAGATCATACACCATTTCCATCTAATTGCTATCATAATTAGACAACTTATAATAATTATGAAAGGAACAATCTTTTGATTTCACAAGATTATAAACATCTTTTCTTTTCCATAACATACAAGTCAAAATCAAAACATACTTTTTTGCTTTGATTATATTAAAAAAAGGAAGATACAATAATAAAAGTATTAAAGTAGCATATACCTTGGGATATTAAACCAATTTGGATACCATTTCCACTTAACAAATCCATCATCGGCCCTCCCATTAACGTGCAGAGTTGATATGTTCATAATGCATAAAAAAAGGAAATGACGATGAGTCCACCAATTGACAAACACCTAGCAATTATATTCATTTTAAATCATGACAATGAAGTAATGCACAACAAGCCAACATGTGTAACAAAAAAAAGCGATTGCAAGGAAAACCTTTGTGAGGTATTTGCTCTATGACTCCTTTAAAATGGAGGGTAAATTTCAAAGAACAAGAGCAGGGCACAAATATGTAGACGATAACAAAAATGGAGGCAAGCAATCACATTAACAAGCTTCAAATTTCTTGTTTTTCATTTACATATGCAAGTGAAGGTTGGTCAAGCAAATTTCTTATACATCATTTCACCAGAATCACAATTTTATAATATTAAAAAATAATAAGCTTTATCAACTAGAAGTCAAGAAAGATGTAGGATAGGAAATTTTTACTTAGCTTTAATGTACCTAATTGATTTTCTAACTAAATTAAACTAATTCTTTTTCAAACCATATCTTTCTTTTGTGCCAACTTCTTTTCCTTGGATTTTTCTTCCAATGGAGCTCGATTTCCTTTATGATTTTAATATGGATAAATAAAAGAGATGATGTAAAGAAATTGATATTCTCGGCCACTTCATCAAGAATGAAGAAACTAACAGCCTTTCCACTATTTTATATGTGCATGATGAAGAGACACGGTGGCATTTCCCTTACTTGCCACCTGGATCCCACTTCCTTTTAATTTATCAAGCTAATTAAAGTGGTAATTCTAATTCTCAAAAAAAAAAAAAGAAAAAGAAAGTGCTAATTAATTACTAATTAGTACTAGACATGGAAAAGTTAAATTTACATCATTTCTCCTACTTTACGTTTTGATTTATACCCAAGCTTCTTGCATGTTCAATTTAATCCATTTTTCACATGTCTCTATAGTCACATTATTATTCCCAACCTTAGCTCCACTAGGTCCCTTGTAATGCATTTTGAATTACAGAATGCTTCTCAAGACCTCCAGATGTGAGGCGTTAAAGGTGCCACATACGCCCTTTATTTATGATGACTAGCAACGTGAAACATGTGGGACTAACTTTCTCGTGAGGGACAAAAAAAGAAAGCTAAAAACAAGAATCAAAACTGATGGTCAAAGATCCAGTATTTAGAATGGATCCTTTTGATTAAGTATTATGTTTTTCAAAGAAACACTTAACGTGAGAGACTTCTATTGGCACTTGGTGGATATGTAATTCGTGAACAAAAGAATGCTACAATTATGCTCAATATCATCCTACCAAGAAACAAATTATGACAACGAAATCAAACTCAGAAATGGAGACATAGATGTCCTTCCCCTTATATCTCTCCACAAACAAACCTATTGTGTCCTTAAATGCCTTCGTGTCCAAAAGCAACTTCATTATATCTTGAAACATAATCCCTAGTTCCAACCACAAAAGATACCAAATCAAAAAGAGCAAAAAGAGCTCAACAGAGCTTCTACATCAACTAAAATCAATAAAAAGAAAAATGAAGCTGACGCTATAGACTGAACCAAAATAAAAGCTAAATTAAAAAGAAAACCTGGCTTGGGGAAGTTAGTTATCACCCTAATTAAAGAGGCAATCCTCTCTATATGAGGATTTAACTCTTAATTTACTGGTTCGTATTTGAGGGCACGATGAACCTTACTACACTTGATTACTCCTCCTTATCTTCTTACTCCTTCCTCTACGCGTTCTGCCATTGCCAACGACCTAATTTATTCTATTTGTCCATTTCTAGTCACTATTTTTTAGCCTTCCATCACTTATTATACACTTAAACTCATTTTGATTTTTTCACATACTCCATCAAAATTTAACAACCTCTAAGAAATTATCAATAGAAAAATTATTGAAAATAAAAACCAAAAAAATTCACAAACGAACCTCTTACATATCCACATGAAGACTGAGGCTTTGAAGGCAACATAAACAATTCAACAACAAAACTAAAGAATAAAGCAAGAAGACTGTAATATTTATTATCATACTAAATAGAGGCTCACCGGAATATGGATGCAGGGGAGGAAGCTAGTGGTCGGATGCAAGTGGCAACATTGGGAATTGGGAGTTACAGCCGATGACCACTGAAGCAAAATAAGGAGAGGAATTTCATGAAGTGAAAAAAGAAAATGGCAAACCTGTGTAAAATGACCCTAATTCATCTTTTTTTCTTTGAATAAACGAAGATATTTTGGTAATTTTTTTAAATAGAGACTAAATTAGCGACAGAAACCGTATCGCTAAAAGTTTAGCAAACTAGAGCCAAAATTTTCTGCCAAAAACTGCGACTGAACATTCTGTCGCTAATTCATCCCAATAATTACAATAAATAAACAAAATAAGTTTAAAAATTAGCGACGGAAATTCCATCGCAAATTTTGTCGCAAAAAAGTAGCAATGTTACCACCATAATTTAGTGACTGGATTCTTTGTATCTGTCACTATTTAGTTGCTAAAAAGATTTATTGAGTGGAAAACTATTTTTCACTGTTGAATGTTTATTTAGTAGCTATTCCGTCATAAAATAACGACAATTTCTAATCAGTCGCTAATTTTAATCGCTAATTTCCAATTTTTTTGTAGTATCTTTTTTTTATTGCTCCATCGCGCCCGCGCAACCAAAGCATGAATCCACCGTACTGCCGCACACCAGCCCCCTCACCTTCACCTCTTTAGCTTTTCGACACCATTCTCTATCTCCCTTCTTTCTTTTTGGCTTTATCTTCTTCTTCATCCATTCTCCTTCTTTTGCTTCTTCACCTACATTCCCTTATTTTTCACCATTTTCACACACTTCACTCCATTTTGGTGCTCAAAACTCCCTGAACTTACTTTCAAGTAAGTACTTTGTGTTTTTCTCTTTAATTTGAACATTTATTTTCAATTGAAGATTGCATTTGGCATGGATTTGTTACACATTTTAGATGTTTTTCAACTTCACATTTATGATTCAATTCTCATTCTTTTTCAAACATTGAATATTGGCTATCTAAAATGTATGCTTGTGTTGCTTGATGTCAATTTTGGTGGTCATATTCCTTGAAATTGTTCTCCAATTTGCCTATCCAACATGTGCACACTACCTGCTCGATATAATGCCTAAGTGACTTTATTCATTGCATTATGTTTCCTTGTTTTTCACAATTGGCTTATATTTTGACTCATGCTTTAATTATTTACTTCTCCATTGTCAATAATTCTTGTTAATGCATATCTTACCATGACATTTTGTAACTAATTTTGATTACGGATGCTTTGTGTCCTCACTTAGCCATTGTCATATATTCTCATCCATAATTTGTTTTTCTTCTATCCATCACTTTACTCATTCTTTGTTATCTTTATTTTTTTAGTGGCACCTAATAAGGCTACGTAATCTGAAGCTTCAAGTTCCTCTGGTTTATGCAACCCATCTTATGTTGACAGAGCCAAGACTGTTTAGTTTGAATATTTCAATGCCTACACCTATGTATAGCCAACGTATCTCAATCAGTTCTTTTTTAATATTCCCATGGGAAATTTATGGAATCAGTTATTGCCTTTGATTTAACATATTGGTTGGTAAAAGTTCATTGATCACAAGCCTAAAGTTTATCCCAATCTTGCTCGTGATTTCTTATATTCCTTTGAAAACTATTTTAAGGGAGATAGTGATAATACTGGCACAATAGGTTTTAAACTTAGGAAGAAGGGATACTCTATAACTTTCAAGCAATTTTTAGAACATTTAGAATTCTTACTAGATGCTTTAGTGGAGTTATCTGATGCCTCTGCTGGAGAAAATTGGGAACGAATCCAAGATCCACTAAATTTTGAGCTATAAAGAGGAGGAAGATGTAGAGTTTATGCTTTAAGGCATCATGCATTGAGAATCATTCGTTGGTTTCTAACCAAAAGTGTTTATAATGGTCTGAATAATCTTAGTGTAGTTAACGCCTCATAGAGTATGCTTTTTTGTTTTATACTTGATGGTATTTTTATTAATGGTGCTTTGATTATAACACAGAGGATCAAGGAGTTATAAAATATGCCCTATAATGTTCATGTCATCTCCATTGGTTGGATTGCTATGGTTTTAGCAGAAGTGATTGCTCACCCCACTTTAGGCAATCCACTTGAAGGGGACATGCCATTCATTGTCAAGGTTATGCTAAAAAGAAGGAAAATCCTATTACCTAAGCCACATTTCCATTGGATAGCAAGGGAGGAATATTTAAGGGAAAATGGTATTCATTTGGATGAGCATCAAGATGAGCCAAATGCAGATAAAGCCGCTTTAGTAGAGAATCCACCAATAGCTGATCCAGTTACACCTGAGATAGAAGTTCTTCTTAACAAATATAGTAGTCAGATAAATTCCTAGCAGACACACCTAGATAGGATGCAAGACAAGATTGAGACCATGCAGGACACTAATTTGGAAGTCATGCATACTTTAGAGACTTTTGTGAATGATTTTTGGAGATACTACCCACCACCTCTGCCTCCATCATCTTAGTTCATTTTGCATTTGCTATGGATAGCAAACTTTTTGGAAGAGGGTAAAGCTTAGTAAGCTCAATTTTGTTCAAAAAGTAGACACATCTTACCCTCTCTATTTTAGTTCATGAATCTGTTTTGTATTATTTTACTTGCTTTTGTGTTTTAGTTTGACATTTTGTGTTTAGGATACTAGTAGTTTCAGTTTCTTTGCTTTGAAAGTTTGTAAGACTTGCTGAAAATAGAATGTAGTTCAAGATTATCATCTAGTTTGCACAAAAACTAGGTTTTCCTTAATTTTTCCTTAAAATTTTGAATATATTGAACTTACATTTTAGAACGTGCAAATTAGAATCTTTGCTTAGCAGTTGAACAAGTATGTTGTTTGATAAATCTCTAGCTAGTTTAATTGTCAACTTGATTAATATCTATTATTTTCTATCTTTTTGAGAACTTAAAGACCAGTTTTAAACTTAAGAAAAACAATGCATTGAAATAGTTGAGTGAGGAATATTAGAACAATAGAACCTTCCTCATCACCCTTTGAAACATATAAGCAACTCAAGCAACTTAGAAAGTGATATAGGCAAAAATTTTCTTATTGAGCTTATAAAGAGACTATTTTCCTACCCTTGTGAAATTTTTAACCTTTGTTAGCCAATTTAAGTTTAATGTGTGCCATCTTTTTGTTTTTGTTATACTCATCTTTTAACCATATAGCCTAAAATGCTTCTATCTACTCTCTAGAATTGGCCACTCTAGATTTGGATAAATTTACAATTATTAGGCAGTTCAAGTGAGTGTAATGAGAATAGTTAAGCAAGAAGTATGAAATGAAGTCAAGCTTGTAAAATATCCTTGTGTTCCCTCTGTCCTGAATTTTTCCCTAAAAAGAAAGAAAGAAAGAAAGAAAAAGAAAAAGAAAAAAACTAGTATATATAGCAAAAATCTTAAGTGTGGGGTTCTTATAAGGAATAAATTGGTAACTTCTCAAAATTGGCAAAAATTAAGCAAGGAAAAGGGAAATTCAGTTATGTTATTTCTATTGGGGTGTGTTCAATAAGAAGTTAAGTGAGCAAAGTGGATGAAGGAGTTATGTTTAAAGGGTCGAGATTGCAGAAGTATTCAAGTTTGGAGTGGCTAGTTCTCATTGATTATGTTCAATCCATTCTTTGATAACCAATACCTTATCCCTATTAAAACCTTTAAAAGACCTAATTGATTCTAAGTTTTGTTTTTGAGTTGTTTAGCGGAGATGACCTTCGGGTTTCAGTGCTAAATAAGAGGCCTATGGTGTTTCTTAAGTTTCAAGCATGAAACCATTTGTACACTTAGGTGTATATTCATTCTAAGCTTCGCTATGAATTTGCATTGGTGTTTTAATTTTGAAAATATTTAAAATATTTTGGTCTTGCAAACACACAAGGAAACTTACTCATATTATCTTGCTTGCAGTTATTCTAGTTGGAAATTCTATTAAGTGCTCTTGTTGATTGTTAAGCTTGGTTTTAAAATGCAAGATTTTGGATTTGAGTTTGATTATTTTGAGGAGTTAGATTGTTCTAATTTGCTCAGGGTGAGCAAAGTTTAAGAGTGGGGTATTTTATAGTAATGAATTATATATATTTTTAGTATGATTTTAGGTATTTTATTAAGTTTATTTAGCTTTAATTTGGTTGAATTTTAGTTTAAATGATTAAATTTGAATTTTAAGGGCTAATTGTAAGTTTTGGTATTTTTCAAGACCAAATTAAAGGAAAAAGGACTTAATTACAAAAAAAAGAAAATTTTTGGGTCAAATTCATAATTTTGAGGAAATAAAGCTAGAAATTCTTACGTGCAGTACATAGATGTTTAACATAGTCGTGCATGAAGTTTTAAATGATTGCGCATGAAAAAAAGTAGGAAAAACAAGCTAAAGTTGAAGGATTGCAATTAGAGTAGTGAAAACATGCTTGGCCGTGCAAGGGAAGGCCAAATTCCTTGCATGGTCATGCATTGCAAGAAGTGTCCATACACGGCTGTGCATAGGAAGGCCAAAAGTGTTGTTTGGCCATGCAAGCTTAGTAAGAAGAGATGCACGATAGTGAATCAATTAGAACTGCATTTTGCTTGGCCGTGCAAGCTTAGTAAGAAGAGATGCACAACAGTGCATCAATTAGAACTACATTTTGCTTGGCCATGCAACAGAGTTTGACAGTTTGACAAAACTTTCAATTTCAGTAGAGTTCTTTTCCTATTCTAATTTAGGAAGTTTATAAGGCTAGTATTCCTTGTTTTTGGCTATAAATAATCGACAAGAACACTAGATCAAGGGGATCAAGTAGGAGAATCATCAGCAACAACTTCATTACTTAGTTTTAGTTTTATGTTTTTTATTTTTTATTTTTTGTAGTTGTGAGGAACAAAACTCAGGAGCTGGAAAGTTTCTTTGATTTTTCTGTACAAGTTAATTAAGGGAGCTTCTATAACTCTTTATTTTTTATTCTTCTCATTTGTTTTAGCTTTATTTTTCAATATGAATAGTGAGTAGTGTCTTTACTTTTGCTAAAGGTTCCTTAAAGCATTAATTTGTATTGTGATGACTTGATTGAGCTTTAATTTCAATATTAGTTGATTATTTTTTGGTTTTAAGCATATTCTTTATTGGTTTACTAACTGAAAATTGGTTTAGGCATTATCATTGATTTGCATGTTCTTAGGTTAATTTTTATTGTCTATGCATGATTATTTTCTTATTTTTGAGATGATTATGTGTTAATAATATTGGTTAAGACTAAGAAAGGAAGAACTAAGAATAAATTGGAGTTGAAGTTTTTGTAAAAGAATTCAATGAATATTTAGGAATATAAATTTGATTTTTATGCTAAGTGTTAAATTATTCTTAAACGAGAATTTAATGCTTAAGAAAGATATTCTTGATTCAAGGTATCAGGCTTTATTTCATCTTGTTTTCCATAATCACTAATATTTCTAAATAAATTTAAATCATTACAGTATAAATTTAGGTGGACAGTCCTTAGTGAAAGTTGTTTTAATATTTATTTTTCTCAATCTGTTTACTTGCTTTCATTTAAGATCTAGTTTATTTATGTCAGTTATTTACTTTAATTAGTTGTTTTTAATTTTAATTAAGTTTCAAAAAAATCATAACCTCTGGGATTTTTCTTCTCTCTTTTACATACGAACTTCATTTTAAAAATTCAACATTCTTTCATACAAACACAAGTTTCCCTTGGGTTTGATATTTGGGGTCTTAATCAATATTTTCCTATATTACTAGTCGATCTCGTACACTTGCTAGATACTGATCATGCTTCTTCATGGGCCTTGCAAATTCCTTCAGGTATTTCCCTAAGGACATAGTCTTCTTCCTCCATGCTGACACATAAAGTCTAAGGATTTGAGAAAGATCATCTGTATAGCATATCATCCACCACAACGTATAGGCTCGACTTTCGAACTATCTTTTGAGCTTGAACTGGATCTCCTAGCTAGGTACTGGTAAATGGGGAGGCACCACCCCTCCATCGGCTTTTGCATTTGGACCTGAAAAGTTTCATAAGTTGGCTAAGTGATCGTTGTGAAAATTATATATGCAGTCTGAATCGGACTATTGAGACAAACCCTTTTGGCTAGGGAATTTTCTTTTATATTCTCTAATCGGGGTAGTTATGTGATTGACCAAGTACCTTATATTCCTTCTAATCTGGCTAGAAGCACAAAATTTAATTCTTTGTACTAGATCATGGAATCGTCCTTCGCTTCAAAATTTCCTTTCAATTGACTAACAACCAGCTGGGAGTCTGAAAATATCTCCAGGATGTCAGGCTTTACCTCTATCACTAACTGCAATCCATAACATAGAGCTTCATATTCTGCCATGTTGTTGGAGGCTGGGAAAGTTAGGTACGCCATTACTTAGATGCACACCTTCCCTGGGCTCATCAGTAAGACTCTGACTCTGGCCCTTTTTGAGCTCGCTGCTCCATCAACATGTAGCTTCCATGCTATTTTTGTTGGCTTGGGAATTGGTTCATGAAGCTCTGCCACAAAGTCTGCCAGGACCTGTACTTTCATGGCTTGTCGAGGATCGAAACGGACATCAAACTCTCTTAAGCGGGCTGTCTATTCCATCAATCTTCTTGAGCATTCTTGCCTCTGCAACACTTTCCTCAAGTTAGAATTAGTTCACACTGCAATGGTGTGTGCCTGGAAGTACGGGCGTAGCTTTACCATGTGGTGATGAGTGCGAAATCTAGTTGCTTTAGAATCGAGTAGTTGAGTTCGGTGCCTCGAAGCACTTTGCTTATGTAATAGATTGGAAATTGTTGGCCTTTTTCCTCCCTAACCAGGATTGTACCAACCGCTCCCATCGAGATAAATAAGTAAGTATACAAAACCTCATCGACCTATGGTCTTCTTAGTAGTGGCAGGGTTGAAAGAAAGTGTTTTAAGGCTTCAAAGGCTTGTTGACATTCCTTTGTCCACTTGAAATTCTTCAGATTTTTTTATCTCCTAGTAGAATGGTAAATACCATCTGACCGAACTAGGGATAAACCTTCCCAAGGTCATGATTCTGCCATTGAACCTTTGCACTTCTTGGACTATTTTTGGCATTTCTATTGCCATGATTGCCTTGATTGTTTTTGGATTAGCTTTTATCCCTCTCTTTGATATCATGAAATTGAAGAACTTCCCAAACTGTACCCTAAAGGCATACCTTTTTGGATTTGACCTGAGGCCCGCCGCTTTGAGGCTTTAAAAGGTCTCCTTGAGCTCCGTAGGCATATCGGCCGATGTCTTGCTCTTAATGATCATGTCATCCATATGATCTCCATATTCCTTCTGAGCTAATTGGCAAATAGTTGGTTCTTCAACCTTTGATATGTAGCCCCTGAATTCTTTAATCCAAAGGGCATAACACGATAATAGTAAGTGCCTCTATTTGTGATAAACATCATATTTTCTTAATCCGATGGGTCCATTGGGATCTGATGGTAGCCCGCCAAAGCATTCAGGAATGCTTACTCTTGGAACCCTACCATGGAGTCCACTAATAGATCTATGTTCGATAGCAGGTAGCTATCCTTTGGGCATGCCTTCTTCAAATCAGTAAATTCAACACACATTTGCCATTTGCTACTGCTCTTCTTAATAAGCATGACATTAGCTAACCAGTTCGAGTAGAAAAATTTCTTAATGAACTCGTTCTCTAGCAAAGTGGTTATCTCTTTCTTAATAGCCAACTATCTCTTTAGGGTAATTCTCTTCTTTTGCTTAACTGGCTTGCATTCTGGCCGAACATTTAGTGAATGCATTATCAATCCCTTACGCACACCCTTAATGCCTGAGGTCTACCAGGCAAAAACATCGATTAACTCTCTGAGGGTTGAAAGGAGAGTTTCCTTCTCCGTACCTTGCTTGCCAGATGATATCTGGACACTCTTACCTGGTTCAAGTTCGACCACCTACAACATCTCCTCTAGCTCGACCAGGCATTCTCCCTAGTCAGGTATATCCATCGTGTCAAGGGGCAAAGCTTGATTGGCATCCTTGAGCATAGTCAGATATATCTCCCGAGCTGATTTTTGATTTCCCTTCTGCACTACCACCCCCTCTTCCATTGGAATTTTAAGTACCAAGTTCCTTATGGAGATGTAGGCATCGACCTCAGCTAGCAAAGGTAATCTAAAGATCATGTTGTATGACAAAGGGATACTGACCACCATGAAATTAGCTAGGCAAGTATAGACTATCTCATCATCCTTGAGCTGGACAGATAAACTTGCTAGTCCCTTGACCTTAATAGGCCTTTTGAAAAGGCCGATTAGAAGGATGGTAACCTCCTTCAATTGATTTTCGAACATCCCTAATGCTTTGTATACCTGTACATTATCAGGTTTACAACACTACACGTGTTGACCAATATCCATTGGACTAGGAAATCTTGAACAACTACTTCAATCATTAAGGCATCTGTGTGGGGGTGCCGAACATGTGACCCGTCTGTTGTTGAAAAATGGATCATGCATGAGGTTGTGCTTGCCTCATGTTTGACGGTCATTACCTCCTTCGCTTTTCTTTTCCTGGAGTCCCCACTTTGTTCTCCTCCTACAATCACATGTATGACAACGACTGAGGCCTTTTTACTGGCATTAGATTGGCTTCTGCTCGGTGTGGAGTGGGTAATCTGTGCCTCTTTCCTCTTTCATCCGATCTCACAAACTATGCCAGGGTACCCTCTCATACCAGGTGTTCGATCTCTTACTTGAGCTACCTACAATCTTCAGTCTTGTACCTTCTGTCCTTATGGAAAGCACAGTAAAGACTTTGGTCCCTGTTTGGATCCTCCCTCATTGGCTTCGGCCAACTAACCTACGCGTTCTGCTTCATCCATGCCAGTATCTGTTCGATCAGGGCAGTGAGGGATGTAAACCTATCCTCTCTCTTATTATCCAAATAGGAGGCATGTAACATCCTATATCCAATCAAGGAAAAAGATCCGAATATCGGATGTCACATTAGGATTTAGGTTGCTTATTATGGGTCAAATCAATTATCCTATTTGAAAGCCTTATTATTCATCAAATTACTATTTATTTATTTTTAAAATTTGAGTAAAGTTTCCCCTTAAAATTTCTATAAAACTTCCTATAAGAAAATTTTTTGAAAACACTTCTAATTTAATCTATCCTACCTTCCATTACCAAATTAAACTCCAACACAATTTATTTACCCATCCTCCAATATGCCACAACTCAATTTCAACTCAATTAAAAAAACACATTTAATATACTACCATTCTCATTTATAATTTATGTATTCAATTTTTAGATAAACAAAATTTACTTTAAATACGATTACCTATATGCATATATTCATATACACATGAGATTATTTCTCCATTTCGTGATGCAGATACCAAAATGCCCATAATCATGTTAATGTAATTTGGTTCGGACTTGAGGTTTAAATCCTCAAACTTCCTACGTATCCCGTTAAAGGAATCAGAACCACATAGTTCTTCTATTCCGAAGTTCAACATAGCCTTTTTAAACACATTTCCATATTAGCATGTTTCTTGGATATATTTTAATTACCAGTTTATATTCACATAACATTGAAAATAAAAACATTCAATAATGTACACAACACAATTAATCACAACATAAATACTTATACAGAGTACTAACTAATCTCATTCACAATCAATTATATTTAATCATAATTCAAATTGATCACAGTACGAATTTTATAAGCTATTTACGAAATATTTGTTAAAATACTTACATCAACTTGTATTTATTTTATTTTTTATTTAAATTTCGATATTTATCCTTAGTATATCCAATGGAATTGCATCGAGCCGAATAAACGAAAATCAAATTAGGCCACGTGCACTTTAGGCTGCGTGTCACCCGGTCGGATTACAAAATACATCTTATCCAATTTGGGCCACGTGCGCTTTAGGTAATATGTCACCCTGTCCGATTTGGGCCACGTGCACTTTGGGCAACGTGTCACCCGGTCCGATTATAAAATACATCTTATCCAATTTAGGCCACGTGCGCTTTAAGCAACGTGCACCCTGTCCGATTTGGGCCACGTGTGCTTAGGCAACGTGTCACCCGATCCAATTTGGGCCACATGCTCTTTAGGCAATGTGTCACCCTGTCCGCTATGAAATACTTTTACAACACTTCAAAATTCCAACGTGCAAAATCATGAAATGAATATAAATAAATATAAGTATACTTACATACATACATATACTTATACACACACACACACACATATACATACATACATACATACATTTATACACATATATATTTAAATGTACATAATTGGACCAAGCTCTCTAAAGCATTAAGTCCTGTAACCATGTTAAAATATAGTACTGCTAAACTTCGTTAATTGGCATGCCAACCTTATCCTATTACACCAATTCCTATCCAGACTACTAAAGGCAAATATAAAATCATTATTCCATCTCTTTTTCATGATTTCACATGATATATCAACACACACATAATATTTATAGCTAATCGGATAGTCATATTATATATATCTTGAGACACAACTAGTACAGTACAAAACATCTCAGAACAATGCATGTTAAAATTAACCTTTTTATAGTCTATTAGATCACCCACTTATTTTTCTATTTTATTTTAGATATAAAAGTCCAAGATTTATCTCATTTTTTTTAAAAGAAAAGTTAAAATAAAGTAAATTAAAATGAATGTAAAAAAACTAAAATGAATATTTAAATAAAATACAAATAATACAAAACATGATTTATGGCCATCGTCAAAAATCAATTTTATACAATTTAAATACCTTTTTCCTATTCTCAAACACACCTTTTAATCTTTAAACCAAATCCATCTATCTTAATTTTTGCTTTTAGATATTCAGCTCACATATAAAAGGCAAATTAACAAATTGAAAAAACTTAATGAAGACAAATCTTGGAGAAACAAGTGGAATGAATCAACTTATTTGTAAATTTACCCGGTTATATCCAACCAACCATGTCATCACCATCCTCTTTTACATATTAAATTTAAACCATCATCAACATATTAAAACTCAAAACTGGATCCTAAATTAACCAAATCTCAACTGGCAAATATATTACTCCCAATAAATCACATGCTATAAACATTAATTCAAAGAAATAAACATTTCTCAACAAAATTTTAGAATTAATTAACTAAATTCTTAGAAAGTAAATTCGGTAGTCACATACCTATTTTTTGCGATTTTCTTCATTTTTGTCAACTATTTCGTTCGTCGAAAGCTCACCGGAGTTGCACTGGAACTTGATCGGAGCCTCATCGGTACGAGACCGAAACCACCTCGAGATAGCTACCGTTAAAGGGAGTCCACTGGCGGTAGTCATGTGCTAAAAGGACTCTATTCATGGCTTGGATCTACACCAAAAATTATCGATGTATTGGATGCTGATCCACTTGATTTCAATGAAAAAATGACTAAAAAAAGGTGGCATCGAACTTATCTAGGCAGTAAGAACTCACCGGTATAGGTGGTGATGAGATAGGCCATCGCCGATCACCGAAGAGGGAGAGTAAGGCATTCGTAATGAAGGAAAGAAATAAGGAGAAAGGAGGCAACGGTGGACAACGGCGGTGGAAAGGAGACCGGTGGTAGCCCAAAGCGAAAGTGACATGAAAGGTTGCCGGCAACGATGGCTCCCTTGCCAGCTCCCCGATTTTCCCTTGAACTGTCACCCTCTCTTTTTCTTTTCCTACCTCTCCCTTTCTGATTTCTTTTTTTTTTTCCAACACCTAATCCACAAAAATATCTTCCCATCCAAATAAAGTACCCTTTTTGCCCCTAATATATTACTTTAATAACAATTAAATCCTCAAATCTTATTATTATTATTATTATTATTATTATTTTTCAATTACGTCCCATGAACCTCAAGTAACACTTAGCTAATTAATTGTTAATTAAATAACAATAATGTCATTAAATCACCCATATTTCTACTAGGATCAAGATTGGGGTGTTACAGGGCATCAATCGTATAGGCCCTATTGGATGAATGGTTGCCTCTGTGTCTCTTGGAATCTGCCTAGCTTGAACTCCTCCATCTCGAGTTGTTCTTCTTCTTTCACCCTCTTCCCTCTCAGATGCCCCAAACTTGTGTGAGTTATGGCGTAGGTGCCAGGCTTTATCCATTTAGATGTATTTATGGGCTCAGGACATCAACTCAGTGAAGTCGTCTGGAGGCTTCTTTCTTAGAGAGTTGTTGAAGTCCTAGCACCTTGTGTTTCTAATTAGAGCATTGATGGCGACCTCCAAGTTGAGATTCTATATATCTATTGTAACATTATTGAACCTCTCTATATAGGCCCGCAATGGCTCATTTTTCTCCTACTACACCAGATTTAGATATGCGGATGCCTTGTTTGGGCGAATGGCAGCCATAAATTTTGCAATAAACATGTCGCTAAACTGCTTGAAATTTTTATTGCAATACATGAAAAGATTGCAGAACCATATTTGGGAGGAGTCTGTCAGTGTCTGTGGAAATATTTTGCATAGTACAGTATCATCAACGGTGAGCACTAGCATGGTGTGTTGAAACTGGTCAATGTGAGCTCGGGGTCGGCATTACCACTATAGGTTTTTAGGTTAAAAAGTTGTATTTTGGGGAATGGGGCGACTATAATTTCTTGAAAAAGAGGAGATTGGAAACTATCTTGATACTGCAGTGTATTCTAATTTTGCTGCCTTTGGAGTCGGTCTTTCAAGAGTTGATTAAACTACTGGGTAGTAAGGGTAATGGTGGATCCGAGGTTTTAAGGAATGGCTGGTGAAAGGGGTTTCCAGGCTGGAGGTTGTGAAGCCTGAGGTAAGTGATAGTTTTGCGAAGGTGGGGCCTGGGATTGTGCTTGAGCAATAATGGCTAACAGTGCGACTATGAGAGATTGAGTAGCTTATGTTGGAATTTATCAGTTACATGCATCTCATACATAAGCGAAATTAAAAACTTTTTAACCAATGTTACTGATCTTGCCATGAATATACAATATTCATATTGATGAGAATAAGAAAAATCACCTTTGATTTTTTGTTGAACAGTTGATTTTACTTGGCACCGGGTTGTCGCAAACCACAGTGTCCAAAATCAAACACCTCCAATGAGTAATCCACACTAGAGATTGATATAATGAACCAACAAATTGGTAGAGGACAAGTGTTGGCCAAAAAACCCTAGAGCTAGCAAGGGTTTGGGCGGCTAGGGTAGAGAGAATAAAAATAAGAGAAGTCTTTCTTAAGTGTTATATCACTTAACCCTAATTCCTCATTTGTTGGTTTTTTATAGTTAGGTTAAAGGGAGCTTTTGTCATTTTTCCCAATAAACAAGATTCGCATGTATCAAATGATTCATAATCAAATGATCCCAAATCACCTGACTTGTGCAATTTGGTCATACGTTTCTCATTTATATGGCCTAAATGACAATGCCATAAGTATGAGGTATTTAGATTATCATGTTTTATTCTCTTGGTATCCACATTATGTACTTCTTTAATTAAATCAAGAAAAATATACCATTCTCAATGATAGCTTTTGCATAAAACATATTGTTCTTAAAAATGTAACAACATTTGTCCTTTAAAGAAATATCATAATCGTTCATCAAACAACTGAAAGAAATAATACTTTTGGACAAAGCTGGAACATAATAACTATTATTTAATTCCAGTACTAATCCACAAGGAAGAGGCAAATAGTAAGTCCCCATAATTGTTGTAGAGATGTTCTGTCCAGTGGCTGACTGCAAACATATCTTTGCCTTTCCAACTCTTCTAAAGCTTTTAAGCCCCTGTAGATCATTACATAAGTGAGATCCACATCCAATATCTAATACCCAAGATTGTTTTGAAGCAATAGAATAAGTATTAATTTCAATCATATGAATACCTGAAGTAGAAGCATTAGCTTGCTTCTTCTCCTTGAGAGAATCTAGATAGGCCTTGCAGTTACACTTTCAATGACCATCCTTTTCATAATGAAAGCAAGTTCCTTTGAGATTCTCTTTCTTGGCAACCTTCTTCTTGGAGATCCCACAATTCTTTGGTTGCGCCTTGGTTATCTTCTTCTTCTTCTTCTACTTTTTTCCTTTAGCATAAGTGACAACCATGACACTTTTTGGATCCTTCTTAAATGATCCATCAGCTGTCTTGAGCATATTAATTAACTTAGGAATGGATACTTGGATCTTGTTCATGTTGAAGTTAAGCACGAAAGGTGTATAACTTTGAGCCAACGAGTACAAGATTAAATCTATTTATAGATCATTATCCATAACATAGCCAAGTTTACTCAAATGCTCAATATACCCATACATCTTCAATGCATGAGTAGCAGCTGAAGTGCCTTCCACCATTTTGTAGCTAAATAGAGCTCTAGCAATCTCATATTGCTCAGTTCTAGCCTGAGAAGAATAAAGCTCCGCTAGATGCAAAATAATGGTTCTAGCATCCCTCATCTCATGTTGCTTCTGAAGCTCCGAGGACATAGCACCCAGCATCAGACATGCTGCCGCTTTACTATCCTCCATGTATTTTTGATCAATGCCTTTGATCTCATCAATGGCATCGTCTGATGGAAGTGGTGGTAGATCTTTATCCAAGACATAATGGATCTTTTCAGCTCTGAGAACAATTCTCACTTGCCTGATCTAGTCAGAATAGTTGCTGCCAACCAGCTTATTATCCAAGATTAATCGTATATTAATGTTTGATGTACTCATGATGATGATCTAGATGTGAAAAAGAAAAGATATGAGAGTATGTTCATATATATATATATGTATGCATTAATAAGGTCTTTAATTAATCCATTTACTCCCACTATTTTATTGCGAATTAATAGCCCTCACTATATAATCCGAGAAAACCCGATGGTTTTCCTAGTGGGCCAATATCCAATCCTTGATATGTAATTTGACCTTGATAGTGGTCAACAAGCCAAACTCCATACCCTTGAAAGGTAGGTATCTATATACCAATTGTGTCTCTACACAACTATTGGATCATTAGGTTATCAACTCTTGATGCATGCATATCGTATATGCATTCCCTAATCTTGCCTCTAGAACCATTAGCCTTGACTGTGGTCAACAAGATAATGGGCTAGCTAAGATGACCTATTTAATTATATTTGAACATATTCGATATAATGTGAGCTTGACTGTGGTCAACAACCCACACTATAAAGAACTCTGGTTCTCCTCAAATTAATGGAAGGCTTATATACCTTAGTATTTGTTTTAAGGGTTTTAGCTAATTAAGTCTCATCATACATGGTTGGCATACATTGGTTTGCATCCTATATCTATCACATAAATATAAGCATACAAATATGGTATAGTTATGGACTTCACTACATTGATTTTCCGGAGCCAAGAGGGAAATCAAAAGGTCACACCTAGGTAGTATGCATGATTCAAACAAGAAAAATAATTACATTATCTTCAAGCTTGTTGGATCTCCATCCGACCCATATTGCTCCTTGACAGTGGTCTCCATCTCTATTTCTAATTCTAATCTAAGTAATCTAATAACATATTACAATTTGAAAAGAAATACAAACAAAAAATAAGTGGCCGGGACATGAAAGTCCTCATTGGGCCAAAACATGCATAATTCTCAACCACATTGGGCCTTGTCCATAACTATCCATCATGCCAATAATACACCCTTATATGCATTTATAATGCATAAAGACATGGATTACTAACTTTGTTTCAACTCTTGAAACAAGCTTTTGAGTTATTTTAATAATGTGATCAACTTAGGAAATTTTTTCCATTTTGGAAACTTTCATTTTAGGAAACCTTTTTGCATACATGTATTCTTGCCTTAATAATCAATCCAATTGATTATTAATTAATTATTAATTGATTACTTAATTAATTAATCATATTAAATAATTAAAATAATTAATTTTGGGCTTAGGATTAAGGGTAGGCCGAAACCCACCAAATGAAACCTTAATTGTGTTCACACACAAACTAGTTTTGTGTCTATTGGACCATTTAGGCCTTTTGGAAAGAAGCAAGCCCACTTCAGCCCTTAAAACTCATTAATAAACTTAATTATTGATTATAATATTTAATTTAAATCAGCTCCTTGGGCCTGCCAAGTCATTCACTAATTTAAACTAAGTCCGTAAACATAATTAAGCCCATTAAGTGGTTTTAATAAATTAAAATCAATCAAATTAATTTGAGGCCCATTTTAATTAATCCAATTAATTAAAAACAATTTAATATATCAGATTTAGAAGATTAAAAATCGTTCTAAACAAGAACACATCGAGAACATATCAAGAACACACGAAGAACACCAATTTATCGAACTTTTCGACTAAACTAGTTTTCATACAAAACATGTTCGATTTTAATTTCGTTTGATCCTATGGCTTAATATCTCATATTAAACACATAAAATATCATCTAAATGATCTTTTAATGGATCTATAAAAAATTAATTTAGAACAGCCCCTAAATCTAAAAGCTCTACACGCAAAAACACAGAATTCTTTTCTCAAAAAAAAATGTTTTTGTTTCCGCTTTATTTATTTGATCACACATATATCCAGAAATCAATATTTCTAATTCATGAACAATTAAATCTGATATTTTAAAGTTCATGAAATAAATAACTCAAAATAAATCTTATTCCGCAGAAAAAATATAGAATTGTATATTCATGGCAAAACCAAGCTCTGATACCATATTGGAATTTATCGGTTACATGCATCTCATACATAAGCAGAATTAAAATATTTTTAAACAATGTTACTGATCTTGCCATGAATATACGATATTCATATTGATGAGAATAAGAAAAATGACCTTTGATTTTTTGTTAAACAGTTGATTTTACTTCGCACCGGGTTGTCGCAAACCACAGTGCCCAAAATCAAACACCTCCAATGAATAATCTACACTAGAGATTGATAGAATGAACCAAAAAATTGATAGAGGACAAGTGCTGGCCAAAAAACCCTAGATCTAGCAAGGGTTTGGGCGGCTAGGGTAGAGATAAAAAAAATAGAAGAAGTCTTTCTTAAGTGTTATATCACTTAACCCTAATTCCTCATTAGTTGGCTTTTTATAGTTAGGTTAAAAATCCAACTTCATAATGAGTTTGGGCTCTTTAAAATTGCTGGAGAATTATTAATTGGGCTTCTGAAATTATTTATAATTATTTGGGCTCAATTAAATCCAATTCAAACCTTTTTATAAAAGACTATGCACAAAACCCACAAACTAGGCCATTTGTGCAAATAATTGGATTTAATTACCCAAATGAATTCCAAATCCAACCAAATTAAATATGTAGGTTCCACAATACTTATGCAATATATTTAATTTAACTTGGTCTAAGAAATAGGCCATTAAGGCCTTCTGTCTGGGAGTTGGCATGTGGCCCTCTATAGAAGGGCTTTTGCACCAACTTCATTCCTCTGGCCCCTTTATAATTCCTCCAATGGACCTATTAATTATTATATTAGTCCTATAACACTTATAGTAGTCCTATAATACTTATATTCCAATAATAATTAATTATGAAATACATTATTTTAATTAGGTCCAATTTTACAAAATATTTCTCAAAAGTTTCGCGAACAATTTTACTTGATCATAATTAATTAAAATCTTTAATTAATTATTATCTTATTCACTTCTCTATCCCCATAATAATATCAAATATTATTATCCTTGTAATTTTATCATTTTATCCTTTTCTCTATATGTGTGTGACCTATTGGATTTCTGTTCATGTTGGCAATATAATATGTAATTGTGAATTCTATTCAAAACTCACATGATTTAAACTCCTTTAAATCATTTTATCAATCCCTATTGATATTATTGATACATCATTATACAAGTCATCATTGGCCTCTAGCTAGGCATCATGACTACCCAAATGTCAGGAAAGTCAAGTGGTTTGACTATACCCTTCCATAGAAACAGTTACCGTACAATTACTCCTTTCACCACTCTTATCTCAATTAAATTCTGAGTATGGATTTCTGTCAACTCATATAAATCTAATTATGTATGTTCTATTAATTTAATCATTGTTCCCAAAATTCCCTTCATGGATCTTTATCCATCTTGGCATATTACTCTGGCCAGAGATTCTCTGAACAAGGCAATTATAGAATCATGCGAGATAACTTTCTTTATTAAATCTGGGATGGTGAATCCTTTGTCAATCACTCAACTATCTTCAAGTAGGTCATGATATACCCAATCTCCTAACTATGTTCACTCCCAATTGAAAGTAATCAGTTATGGAGTCAAAGTATACCACTTGCTATTTAAGATAACTTTGGTGATCTCAAGTCTAAGGATACTTGCACAACCGCTGTGAAGAGATTTCTCACTGACATAGATTTAATATCCATGCAAGGATTCTCTTTATTGGTCTCCAATGAACTTGTTCTTCTAACAAGCATCCATATGTTAGCTTTGATTATCTTTCATAATCACAGTTATGAGAACCACTGCTTGAACCGTTCAAGAAGCATAACATGTGCTAGTCTATCCGAATTAATAATGTCCTATCTTGTTAATTTTATGACTAGGGATATTTAGATATTAATACATTTGTATGCAATAGACATCTCACATCATGAACACTTTCATGATTGCCTTTGCACTGTGTTTAAAATATCTAGGACTTCATTTATTAATTTAAGATTTACAAACTCATGTATTTAAACATAGCATCAATAAATGAATGATGCCTTTTATTAAGAATATAAATTCATACATATGAAAAACATCCCTATTACATGGGCTCTAGGGCATACTCTCTAACAGCTTATAGGGTGATGCTAGGAGTGATGTTTGGGATAGCAATAGTGGGGAGGCAGAGTTAGGGTTGTTGGATTGAGGAAGGAACTGTTGTGTTCTAGGCAAGACGAGGTTGTTTGCTTGGTTTTCTAGTTGGGAAGAGTCTGGATTGAGGTCTGAGAAAAGGTCAATGTTCCACGCTCACCACATCAAATGACGATAAATCGATGAAGAGCTAATCCTCAAGATAACCTATGAAAAAGAATAAAAGAACCAATGGGTTTTTACTGGCGAAATCTCAGATGCTAAAGTTAGAATTTTTGTGAAAGAATGTGAATTACTAATCCAAATCAAAAGAAACTGTACATACCTTGGCCTCTTCCTTTTATAGGCAGGATTTCCATTATTTCAGGTAGTAGTGGGGGAAGTCCAGGCTCTTTCGCCCACTATACCCACTTCTTCAACTATTACAGAGGATGTAAAGGAGGTGGGATAATAGCTTCCTTGTTGTGGCGGTTATACTTAACACCTGTTCGAACTATCTTCAGACTCTATTTGTTTGAACGTTATTCGGACTCCACCTGTCCGAATGTTATCCAGACTCATGGGTTTGGATGGCCCCTTTAAGTTGTCGGTAAAAGGTTGTCCGAGCTTAAGAGAAGATCTAGCTACTTTTATGCCGATGTCCGAACTAGTAGCTAGTATATTATCAAGTATGAATGCAGACCCATCGTTAGAATCAAGGACAAGTGATGACATATACGTGCCAAGAAATGAGGAATTCCCAGAGTTGAAAGAAACAATGTTTGAGTAAATAAATTAAAATCTCTGTTACATACTCTGGTGCCTAAAATTGAGACAACACTTGTTGATAAAAACATTGGATTCCCATACTTTATAGCCATTGATACACTATTTAATGAAGGAATTGAACTGCCTAAAGACATCAAGAAACCTTGGTACCTTCACACACTTGGTAAGAATTGTCAAAACTGTGAAGGAGATTGGGGATGAAGTCTTACGCTTTGAGACTCCTGAAATGTTTGACAATATGATTCTTTGATTTCTTTATCTCTAATTCAATGTTATTAAAATTGGACCGGACAAAGGTTGGATCTCTAATTCTCTTATGTTGCTTCTAAAAAATTTAAAATAAATTATGTTTTGCAGGAGATAAATTTGCTTGGTTCAGAGATGAAGAATTTTCTCGTCAAACACTCGCCTATCTTAATCCATTCGGCATCCAATTAGTTAAGGTAAGATTAATTAATTACGTAACTTCTTTTTCCTTTTCCAAGAAGTTTTTTTTTTAAATCCTCTAACTCTTATCGTATTCTAATGGGTCTGTTTAGTGCAAATTATGTCCAAATCAGGACTCAAATAACATAATGTGATTAATTAGCTAGAGGATGAAATGTGTATTTTAAATTAAATGATTGACGATCCAATGTAGTAAAATTAAAATAGATGATGATGTCAGTTGATATGAATAATTGGATAATAAGTAAATAAATATTTTCAGGTGACTACTACTAAAAATAGCGAGAATATAGCATATATGTCTTAAGCGTAAATAATAAGTACTCTAGGAATTCTTGAGATAGAATATCATGCAATTGTCAGGATGCCAGCAACAGAGTTTGCAGAGATCTTGCAAGTATTGGCGACATAGGTAGTGCAAATTTTATTAACTTGTGATATTGATAGTTTTCCTATGCTTTGCTTCCTTGGTTTACATACTAACTTGAAGTTAATATCCATATGTAGTTGTAATTTTGGTATTATTTGCATAATAGTTAGAAATATATAATTGTTTGTACAACTGTAAAATATTGATGTATATATTATTTTTATTATATATTAAAATTATTAATTAATATATATCTTCAATTTAAATTTTAGATTTTTTGTATTGGATTTATCGTGTTTAATTTGGGATTTGCAAGTAGAAAATATATAATTCTTACAAAAAATTAAATAGAAAAATTTTATGTTACCGATAAATTGCAGACGAAAAACATACTTTGCTACTATTTTCATAAACTTAATATTTATATTAAATATATTTGCCAACAAAATTACCGATGAAATAATTTGTCACTATTTTTAATAAAATATTCATTAAATTTATCAACTGTTTACTGATGCAATATTTCGTCGATATACGGTCAATGCGATGAAACATCCTACTGATTTTAAATAAAATTACCGATGAAATTTTTTTATATATCCGTCGGTAAAGTTTACAGATGGAATTTTCTGCCAGTAAATTAGTACATTTAAGCATTTTACCGATGGATGAATCCCGTCGATAAGGTTATTTTCCATCGGTAAATGGCCTTAATCTCTTGGTAAAAGGTATTTTTTGTAGTGTAGGTTAAGGGTGAGCAAAATTCGGTTAAAATCAAAAAATCGAATCGAACCGTCTATTTTTAATTTGGTTTAATTTTTTTGTTCGATTTTTGATTTTGAATTTTATAAAAAAATTGATTTTTCGGTTCAGTTCAATTTTGAAAGGAAAAAACGAACCAAATTGAAATTCTATATAATGATATAATTTTTTTATTTTTTAATTAATTAATTATTTTATACATGTGAATTATATTATTTTGAGTTGTAAATTATATGAGTACATTTATCAATTATTAATATCAATTTTGTAGGTGATAATTTAGAATTTTGACAATTAAATTGAAAATCGATTAAATGAGAAAATTTATTTAACGGTTTTGCTGAATTATTTATTATATATTTTGGGATTGTATCTTTAATTTAAACTTTTATTTTGTACAATTTAGATATTTTTACTTTAGTATATTATGATTTATAATTTTTAGACACATATTTTTTATTTTTTTAAAAAATAGTTCTAAGTTTTGATTTTTCGGTTAACCGAACGAAACCAATGGAAAATTTCAATTTGATTTGAATTCGGTTAATCTATAACTTCAGTTCGGTTGATAAAAATATTGAAAGTTCAGTTTTCAACTATTTTGATTCGGTTCGATTATTAAATCGAACCAACAGTTGCACAAGACTAGTGTAGGTTTACTATTCAAGAATACTGCTCAAAACTTTTCTAGCTCAATAAATAATAGGTTCAATTCATATATCCGACACTAGCCTTTCTCTACATCAAGCAAGTGTTTTTTACAGGATTCAGCACCCTCAAGCTGATAGGGACCATGAGACAAAGCATATCGATCTCTTCTTATCTCATATAGGGATCTTTCCCTCCTTAATAATAATTTGAGAATTATCATTTAGTACTCTCGTTGAAAGATGTTGGCTGAGCTAAAAAATTTAGTTCCTACATTTCATGCAAGAAGGTGGATTTAAGACTATAGAAAGAAAGAATAAATGCCTGAGTTTTGTGAAAATTTTGAGGCTAAATGAAAAATTGTACAGTGAAAATAGAATATCGTAAAGAGAAAGGCAAAATGTTTGAACTTTGTGAAAGTCTTCGAGACTACATGAGAAGTTGGACAACGAAAGAAAAATCTCAAGACTGAAAGAAAGCAAAAAATTACATGCCAAGATCAAAAGAAAGTGAAACATCCTTCTTTCGTTCGTTGTGCAAATGGCACAACACACTCCGAGAACCAGGCTACTAAAAAAATACTAGAAGGGATGAAATGACTGCCCTCATCTTTGCCCCCTAAAATCTTGGAACTGGCACCGCTGCCTTACCAGCTCCTCCTTTTAGTAAAAATAAAATAAAAGGGAGGAATTGGTAGATAAAATCTGATCGGGCACAAAAAAGATGAAAAATCTAACCGAATGGTGGCATATCCTTCACACTCGATCGGATTAAAAGCTTAGGAGGAGGAAGTCAAGTTAGAGAAAAAGATTCCAAAGCATCTTATGGAACAAGACAACTGGAGAGATGTCAGACAGAAAAGCAAAAAAAAAAGGTGAATAAGCCCCTTAAAACTTATCTCTGACATTTGAAGACCAGAAAGTAGTAAAATCAAGTTGCATTTCTTGGGCAAAGACATCAGAGCAATAAAGCCCAGACTAGTCCTAAGGAGAAAATCTCTATATGACAAAATGAAGAAGACCCTAAAGGCTAAGGTGAAAAAGGCTCTAATGGTGCCATTTCCCTAGAAAAGAGCTTGTGAGAGTGACTATCCCGATCAAAAAATGGATGAAACTTATTGTGATATCGATTGATAAATTGATGAAAAATTTTATGAAAAGAATAACAAAAATTGTGTTGTTAAAAGATTGAATATCTCGGTAGCATTATTGGCTAAAATGTCTACTTTAAGCGCATATAAGTATCAGATATTTATCGAGTCATAGCAAAGCATTTCAGAATATATTTATAAACACGAGACGATATTTTCATCACATACAAAAGTATAACACCGGTATGTATGAGCTACAAAGTTGAAGTTCATTATAAAGGCAAAGAGCATTACGAAACACTAAAAGCATGCTAAGTATCAACTACTCTTAAAAGCCCCCTTCATACAACCTAAGGAAGGGGAAGAAGAAAGCATGCTTCTATGACCACAAGCTACTACTTCAAGATCGCCTCTCATCAATTAAGAAGTGCAAACATCTCCCACTTGTGGCACCTTAAATTCGAGAAAGTGAAAGAAGGTTATGCTCGTCTTAAGAAAAAAAGGTCCGAAGAAAACACTCAAGGGTAGAGCCCATCTCACTTAAGACTGTAGGGGATGCAGGACTGGTGAAACTTCAACAAATCATTTCTTTTCCTAAAAAAGGGGGTAGGGGGGGAGGAAAGGAAAACGAAGGGCAAAGAAAAAGGCACGAGAGTAAATACAAAAAAAGCCTATTTATAAGGCTTTCCAAATGCTTCAAGAAATATAAATGAATGAGCTATGCGTCAACCTATATTAAGGGTAGTTTATGGATCGAAGCATCACTCTTGATGTGCATGCCTATCTTTAATCCAAGAACAGCTGTCCGAATAAAAGCTCATCTGAGCGGATTAATTTTTATTCTTGTAAGTTTTTGCTGCTCCGACTATCAAATGATTAGACACCTTTAAAGAGAAGGACAAGAAGTGATAATACTGGATTATCTTTGGATCTAAACAAGTATCAGTCCAAGATACAAAATCTACTCATAGAAAAGTCCCAATGCAAGCGAACATCAGAAGGCAACCACGCATTATTCGATCATGTTACTCTAATATGTCACATCATTGCTCGCTTGTTCTGACATTTCAGCAGCCCTATACCAGCACTCAAGTGCACTCCCACACCTCTTACTAATAACCCTATATGCAATGACTCCAATTTCCAGTAGGTAATTGTCAGTTGGATCACACAAGCTTTATGGTTCAGTTTTAAGGCCTTTGCAACGTCTCAAGGGCACTAATAAAATGCCATATGTTAGCCCCCACTAAAGAAGGATTGCGAATCGAGGCAACAAATAAACAAACGAACCATCCCAGTCAAAGCATAAAAAACAGGGGATAGAACTTGGAAAAAGGGAAATGAATTTGCCATGACTTGCCAAAAGCTACTTCAAAAAGAATATCATAAGGCAGGGGATGCACCACCTTCCGCAGTAGGAGATATTCCAAAGGACAAAGGATGATCAAAATGCTCAATTAGAAAATTTTGAAAGAGCGAAAAAAGATTACACAACAATTCAAATGCGGAGCGAGAACAATTAGCCAATTAAAGCCGACATCCCATTAAAGCAATAAGATACAGGGGAATAAAAATCATTAGCCAGTTGGAGAAACTTATGAAACTACAACCTCATAAGATAAATCTTAAATGATATATTATCTCTTTTCATACATTCCAGTTTTTAGTAATATAAAGAGAAGGTGCAAAAAAAAAAGTAAAAAAAATTATACAACAACTTGAAACTCATGAAAATACAAAGTATATAGGTAAAATACTTCTTCACTCAGAAAAAAAAGAGAATTTTCCATTCGAAATCACATAATTAATAGCTTTCCCATTGAAAAAAAACAATAGGGAGAAAACAGGACAAGATGGCTCTCCTAGCATCAAAATTACCACCACTCACATCACGTCCCTCTTCTCACCAATTTCCTCTCTCCCAATTATGCCTAGTAATTGAAACCTTGGTGGTCTATGAATGGATTCTCACCAAGAGTAGCAACCGTCATCTCCTTCACTGACAACATCACCTTAACATGGTGATCGAGGCGATGGTGGTAGAGGTCGAGGAAATGAAAAAGGAAACACAAAGATGTATCCATAACCATGAAAAGTCTAGGGCAGAAAGAAGGAAATAGCAAAGGAGAGTGAAGAGCACACAACTTCCTACAACAAGTCATGCATTGCTAGGAGCGCACCCAAGGATTCATTTAACTTTCTAAAATGGAAAGGAGAAAAAGAGCAAATCAAGAAATAGTCAGGTGGTCTCATAAGGAAAACTCCAAGAAAAGGAAAAAGGGGAAGAAGAAGAAGACAACCTCAAGAAGAAAATCCAAAAAAATTCAGGAAAAAGAACAAACATACGCCAATTTATAACATTTCTCACCACCATGAGGATGAGCCATGTAGCTTCACTATTCAATAAAGGAGTAAAAAGTGCAATAATTAAAAGCACGCAAGATGAAGCAACAAAATGAAACGTCAAAAAATGAAGTGCCACTTTTTAAGTCATCGATTTTGAAAAGGCAAGGAAAAGGAAACAGTGCGACAATCTGAAGGACTCTTGTCAGACAAATAGACAAAGAATGGTCGACGACAGCTTCAGGTAACTTTTAACTTCATAAAGCAAATAAAGAAAATTTATGAAAATCATAGAACACAACAGGAAAAGCAAAGGATAGAAAACACCAAAAATCATAAACTAGAAAAGGCCGTACCACTTCGAGTAGCATAAGTAAATGGTTGATTATTTTATTCCGATAGATAAACATCCCGATTGAAGTATTTATCATAACCTCTTAAAGCTGATGATTTTATTCCGATTGCTGAACATCCCAATTAACCTATTTATCATAACCTCTTAAGGCTGATGATTTTATTCTGATCGATAAATATCCCGTTCGACATTTTTATCCCAACTTCTTAAGGCTGATGATTTTATTCCGATTGATAAACATCCTGATCGACATATTTATCCCAATTTCTTAAGGTTGATGATTTTATTCCGATCGATGTATTTATCCCAACCTCTTAAGGCTGATGATTTTATTAAGATCGCTGGACATCCCAATCGATGTATCCATCCCAGCCTCTTAAGGCTGATGATCTTATTCCGATCGACATCCTGATCGGTGTATTCATTTCGGTCTCTCAAGGCCGATGGATTTATTTTGACCGATAACTCACCCTAATCAAAACGATTAAAATTCCAACCTTTCAACCTCTGACCCATTTGATTAACGATGCAAAGGAATTGACAAAAGGCAATGAAACTGTCAGATGCGCATCAAGAAAACATTTCGATCTAAAGAAACGATCGAACTAATAGAGAGCGAACAAATGATAACCCCTAAGCTATCATTCTATAAGGCCCATTAGCCAAGAAGTCCAAAGCCTAGTAGATACTAAAATAAGAGGCCCAGGAAAACCATACAAGCCAGATAGTCAAACATAGCAGTCAAGGTCGTTTGATTAGACGTGATCTCTCTCTGACAGACGAAGGCTATCTGACACACGTCACCATCTAATTATCATCACCAACAAGATAAGCCATACCTGGCACATAGTAGGCTAACTATTTAAGAATACTGCTCAAAGTTTCTCTAGCTTAATAAATAACCTCAATTCATAAATCCTGCATTGGCCTTTCTCTACATAATTTTTTTTCTCTCCAAAAAAGAGTTTTCCATCCCTTGCGAATTTAAATATTGGAGTGCTTACGTTTGGCCATGCCGGGCAAGTATTTTTTGCAGGATTCAGCACCCTCAAATCGACAAGGACCATAAGACAAAGCACATTGATCTCTTCCTATCTCATAGATGGATCTTTCCCTCCTCAATAATAATTTGAGAATTATCCACTATTATTATTTTTTTATAATATAAAATTTGAATCAAAATTGACAAAACTGTTCTCACAGTTACCCTAAAACAAATTACAATTATCTAGAATAAAATAATTATTGTATTGTACTCAATTCTCAAGCAGTCTTCTTTCTTTCTTTTTTTTTTTAGTCTGCAATTCTTAAGAATCCAGTAAATGAACATTCAACTCTTTATCTTATATATTTCAATATTGTTGAATCCTCTTTAGAAAATTGAGTTTCTCTGTTGTAATTTGGAAACCCAGATTAACGATTTGCTTGTCCAAGAAAAATATATTGGAGCTAATTTAATATCTAATTTAAAACATTAAAGTCAGCCTAAGATCTTGCCAATTACCAATTACAAGCACACATATTCATCTTGAGGCTGATCTCGGGTTCAAGCAGCTTACGTTCAAACGGTAAATTAAAGTTCAAGACCATTCTAATTATGTCAATATATATATATATCTTATTCGACTCCAACTCAAAAAATGCATAAAAATCTCAAGCCTAGTGCAGTCCGCATTACAAATATTTCATAAACTACTTTATATATTGTTACTTTAAACACATAAATGATGACAATTTTAATTATATATTTACAATATATTGCAAATTTAAATTATCAAAGCTAAATTAACATATTTGCTATATTCTAGAGTAAAATACTCGTATAAAATATATAAAATTAAACTTTATAATAAAAAGATAATATTTTTAAGTAAAAATATATTACAATTTAATTAGTGTAGAAATTTTATTTATATGTAAAATTCAAATTTGCTCTTAAATATATATTTTATAAAAAAATAAATGAAAATTCGAAATTAAAATTTTTAAATAAAATTTTAAATACAATGAGATCAATTTTTGTAGTTACTGAATATGGCTCACGTAGAATTGTCTTCTCCGTCTCTAACTAGAAAGCTGTGTGAAAATGAATTCATATGCATGGATAACTGGTACGGTAGAATAGGAAATGTGATTGCTTATGCCTGGAAATCAGCTTCAAACTAATGGGATTTAGAGGCCATGGCTATTGTGTTTGGACTAAAGCTGGCCATTGATCTCTACATTCTGATTGATTCTGACTGCAAGAATATTATTAATAAATTGGTTGCTTGTTTTCTCCTCTAAATATAGAAGTATGGATCCACCAATCAAATTTCTCGAATCTATTTATTGGTTAAATATTAACAAAATTTAATATATAAATTAAAATTATGCAATTTATAATGTCATTTTTAATAGTTAAAAATGCCTCAAAAATGAAAAATAAAAATCAAATATAATATCCATTAAAAAAGTTAAAAAAAATTTCATAATTAATTATAAAAATTAATTATATTCAATATAAAACTATCAATAAAATATTCATTGTGCACGTGTAATGAATAAATAATAGTAATAAAAAGATAATTTTAATATTTATTTACTAAAAATATGTATTATAATAATAATTTAAAAAATCATATATCATAAATATTTATAAATATAAAAATATTAAAAAATTTAAGCGTAAAAATTCAATACAATATATAAAATGTATATAGATCGACTAATCATTAGTTAATTGTTAACCACTGATTTTTAAAAGTAAAAACTGTAATTTTAAAATTTTTATTTAATTAAACTAAAATCGATTCAGTTTCGGATCGGTTTTTCATTTAACCAAAATATCATTTTTTCCTCACCTAGTAATATAGTTGATGAAGAGATTAGGATTTTTTTAATCATTATTTTATTAATTTAAAGAAGGGTAATTTTGGTTTTTAATATAATCCCTCCCTTACACAAGGAAATATTTTGCCACTTAGTTTAAAAAAGAAATCAAAGGAATGTTTTTTTAAATAATGTTTTTGGCAAAAATATTTAAAATTTTGGTATATTTTGAACATTAGTTAGGAAAGTGGTGTGTTTTAATTTAATATCATTACAATTAGTTACAGAATCTAGAGTGGGCGTGCTTAACAAAACGGAGGTAGCAGGCTGGCACAAAAATTGAAGGTAGGTCAAACGACCGTTTATTTTTGCAGATGACCACTACAAAATCATATTCTGATCTCGCAGCGGTCTACTGTGAAAACAAGCAGACTCTTACCACCCAGCAGCTTTGCATAGCACATCGAATGGAGCTCTCTCATGCATGAATAGGGATGATAACAGAGTAGGCGGGGGCGGGGAATGGGTCCCCGTCACTTGCCCCATGCAATTTTGGGGATTTCCCATCCCTACCCATGCTTGGAATAGGAGGAAAAAATCCCCCTGTCCTTACCATGGCAGGGATCCCTAAATTATTTTTAAAAATAATATTTTCAAAAATATTTCATACAATTCAAATATAAATATTTATAAACATCCCATAGAATTAAAATTATAAAATATTATTCACTCTTTAACAATTAATAACTTCTTTTGGAACACTTCCATCCCGATGAATATAACAAGCTATTGACGAATAAATTAATGTTAGAAAATACCATGAATTTAAAACATAAAACAAATAATGAATAAATTAATATCATAAAGAATAAGATTAAAAACAAAGAATATGGTGTATCATTTCTGATCTTGTTTCCTATTAAAAAGATGGAACAAGACACAATCAAAATTGACAAGGGATATTCGCCAATAAGAATAAATTTGAGACTGTCATTTGTCTAAACATACTTCTTTTTCAATGCTTGCTTTCATGTAGCATAAATTCATTTGCACAAGCTATATCCTTGGAAGATTTGCAATGGCATGCTAAATATGACATTAGAAAAAGTAAGAATTGAAATGAATAAAATCAAATGCAGATATAAAAGGATGTCAAATCTAGTGAAATGCAATTTGAAAATGTGTATATGAAAGTATCCACTGGGTCATAGAATAAAATTTGAGGCTAAGCAAATAAAGATAATCAAGTAAGCATAAACAACATGAATTATGAATGTATATTGCCAGTAATTAGATAATTACAACAAAGGAAACATACAATTCATTATATAATACTACCAACAAAATTGCTGCTATACTTATAAGCAATAAAAAATAGAATAAGCTTATAGCAATTCATACTCAACTTCAGCAAATTAAAAAAAAATTCTCAATTTGAATGACATATTTATCAATTAAAGAATCATTATGCATCAAATATAGCACGTCTTAATAGGCACAAAAAGAAGATCTAATTTTTAAAACTGTTGTCTCAGATAATCAAATGGCCATTGCACAGTTGTCAAAAAACATAAAAGTTTAAAGAACAAACAAAAAAGTATGTTTCAAACACTACAAGAAACTTATCAAATAGTAATGGAAATTAGCAACTAAATTTGTTGAATTTCATTAGCAACGGAACATTTGATTGCAATTTTGACAGTTGGTATTTTTTAGCAACCGAATTTATTTTTCGTTGCTAAATTTAGCAACATAATTCAAATTCCGTTGCTAAATCTAACTAATATATATTTTGGTGAATTGGTAAACATTACCAACTGGACTGCTTTCTTCGTTGCTAATTTTAGCAATGGAATATAATTTCCATTGCTATATTTACCAAAAACATTAAAATATCCATTGCTATTTTTAGTAACCGAATTCAATTGCTGTTGCTATTTATAGCAACTGAATTCAATTTCCATTGGAAAATGTTAGCAATGATTCATCCCATACTGTAATAATATCTCAGGGTTTGCAGCGATAACTTGGTATATCTACTATACGACCATTAACTAAAATATGTCTATGATTAACTAATTGGCAGGATCAAGGAATAGTTGATGCCATACCCACTTGAAAAAAGATGTTATCCAAAAACATTTCAAGTAATTGTAGTAAAACCTGACTTGTTGAATCTTCAATTAATTTAAGTTTTACATATATATTTTCATTTATTTTTTATTTTTTATTGAATGACTTATTTAAAAAAAATATAAGAGCCGATGAATAAAAAACAAGAAATAATTAATTAGTAATTTAAAATTTTTTTATGGAACATATATATCAATATTCATGGATCATACCTTTCAGAATGGAAGTTCTTACCACATAAGAATCGTTTGCCTTTGGAAAAAAGGGGAAAGAAGCCCTTATCAATCTTGTAAAAAATCAAACAAATAGAGAAAAGCTAGCTATCGGAGTCGAATCGATGACAATTGCATTACAAAAAGAAAAAAGGAAAAAGAGAGACAGGGTACCCTGAAATAAATAATTGTTCCAATGGAACCTTATCTTTTCCTGGAGATTTGACGTTGATATATGACCCAAGCGATTAAGTTCATTCTATTCCTTATTTTCTTTATTCTTTATTACTATTAACAAATCACATGGAAAAAATCACAGGACTGCCATTAAATTGTTGAGAATTGTCATAAAATGGGCACCTCGATTTAATATTTGTACCTGTTATTTATTCTTCTAATAATTATATTGATTATATTAATTAGTATATTAATATAATATTATATTAACTTTCTATTATTCTTATATATTTTCTATTAATTAATTTTTTTCTTATTAATTAATTATTAGTATTAGTAGTTTTTTATTAGTAATTTTTAGAAAGAATGAAAAAAAGGGAATGCCAACCCATCTGGGAAAATTTGATTGATCTCTATTAATAGAACTATACCTCACTCTCCAAGTGTGCTTGTTCTCCCCTTCTTCCCTACCATGGCAAGTCTTTTTGAAATAACTCCGATGAGAAGAAAAAAAGAAGGCATTAAGAGACCCTTCTGGCCTTGACTTAGACACTCTAAGATTAATACACCATGGACTACACTTAGATTTATTGGATTTTTTGCTAAAATATATCAGTATTAAACCTGAAACTTCGATTGGATGGCCAGTGACCTAAGGAAACGAAAGAATCAATTACATTGTTCATATGATTTACTTAGTATCGATAATAGGTTCGAAAAGGTATCTAAAAATATCAAATTTAGATATTTGTACCTTGTTAAAGTAAGGAACCATGGCATATATGTTTGGAATATATTACATTTTGAGAGACAAGGATATATGAATCAACTGCATCTCAATTGTTAGATAGATTTAGAATTATTTATTAAAGACAAAGACAAAATATCTGAAAATGAGGTTAATTAAAAGAAAATACATATGTTTCATTTCATATGTAGTATCACTGATAAAAGTCGGATCCTAGATGTAGAAATAGAAAAAATCGCCTTATCTATCGAAAATATGATATTTTCTTGGATATAGCACAAAAAGAATTAACCAAATTTACCTAATGTAGAGGCAATCAAGAAGGCCGTATAAATTCATGTACGGTTGTTCAATTCTATCTTTTTTTATTATTGTTCTTTATCTCTTCCCGTCACCTTTTTTTACACTATTACGGATACGAAAATAAAGGGAAAAGTTGGATTCAATTCTCAACTGCTCCTATCAAAAATAGGATTGACTACAGATTCGAGCCATAGCGCATGGTTTCATAAAAGCGTATGATTTTCCCAATCTAAATAAAACAAGTTTTCATTTTCTCATTATCAGTTGATAGGGTCGAAGCTATTCTGTCTAATTATTTTTATAGATAGTTTTTATAAATAAAATAAAAATCCTATGATTTTTAAAAATTGAAAATCCTTAGGTTATACAATGAAAAAACTTTCATCAGGAATTCTTCTAATTGCATTTAGATATTGAGATTAGATATTTAAGTAAAGTAAGGGCTTTCAAAAGATATCTATTCCAATCAACTAATCAATATATGTCAATCAATATATATAATATTGATTGATATAATTGATAATAGAAAAAAATATCAAATAGTTCATTATTACGGGTAGCTCCTATAAAAGATTGGACTAATGACATATACAATACTTAATTTCTTGATGTAGATGCTACATAGTTGGTTCTCATCCTTTAGAGACTGCGAGTGTAATAGGAGAATCCATCAAAACTGGTTAACAAATGGGATTCAAATAAATATTCTATTTCTATTTCATCTAAAACCTTGGGACAAATCTAAGTCAAAATTTCTGCATAAAGATCCAATGAAAAAGAAAACACACAAAAAAAAGGATTTTTGTTTTTTAACAGTTTTGGGAAGTAAAACGGAACTGCCTTTTGGTTCTCTTCAAAACTGGCCTTCACTTTTTGAACCCATCTTTAAAAAAACTTGAAAAAAATGTTTTTGATGACCCATTTTTTTTCTTTTGAGAAATTTCATTCGTTCAAGAAAGACTCGAGAAAATGTTGATCGTAAATGAAAGGGCTGGTTACGGAGAAAAAAGAAGATGGATTCATATTCATATACATGAGAATGATACATTGGAAGAATCCTTTTTGTCTTCCAATATCAGTAGGTTGATTACTTCACTCTTATATCTTCTAAAAGGAAAAAAGATCTCTGAGAGTTCTTTCCTGGATCTAAAAGATAGTACTTAGGTTCTCCCAATAACTAAAAAGTGTATCATGTCTGAATCTAATAGGGGTTCACAATTCGATTGCTAAATTCAACCACCATTATAAAAAAATTCACAACAGAATTTTCGTCGTTATTTTATCATAAAAGTATTATTAATTTTTTTACAGAAAATTACTACTACTAGCAAAAGCATAGTAACTATCACACTCAAACTCCAATGAGTATCAAATAAATTTAAAATAGCATGTACCACTGCAACCTTTGAAAAGACAGAGACATACAGAGATATAGGGCAAAAACTGCACTTTGAAATTAATTAATTTTATTACAGCCCATACCCTATCCGATCAACGAATCGGATAAGGATGTCACAACAACCTATGGTCTGAATACAATCAAATCAAAATAAGCTTTATTTAAGTCATCACATCAGTTCCTTTTTATTTTCTAAAAATTTCGGCAGAGTTTCCTCTAAATATCATCAACCTACTGTAAATAAAAGTACAAAAATAACACTTCTAAAATCATACAACCATTTCTACAACCTCAATTAGATTCCAACACTAGTGTTTCCCATCCTCTTCAATAATTAATCAATTTAATTTTTTTACACACATCCACAAACACACACACACACAGATATATATATATATATATATATATATATATATATATATATATATATATATATATATATATATATATATATATATATATATATATATATATATATATATATATATATATATATAAGATTATCTCCCATTATACAATGTTCATGCTCAAATGCCCATAATCACATTAATATAATTTGGTTGGTTCGGACTTGAAATGTCAATTCTCAAGCTTCCTACGTATCTTATTTAGGGAATCAGAACCACATAGTTCTTCAACTCTATAGTTCAACATAACATTTTAAAGTTTTATTTAATCCAAAGTAAGAAAACATAACTAAATCCACATAATATCTATATTTAAAATCAAACTTCACATAATAATGCACATTCACAAAGATTCATTATCTTGGTATCTCCATTCTCATACTTACTACTATTCTTTCATTTCAAATATGTTTAAATCATTATCATAAATACTTTATATATTCTAAATTATTCATATAAAAAATTAAAAATGACCACAGACTATAAATCATGCATTTAGCTATAGGTCAGACATTAAAATTCAAAGTTTACTTTAAACTATTTATCACTTGGAATGGATACCTTGTTTAAGATTCCAAATTTATTAACATATAATATATATTGATTTGCAAACTTCTACTTTCTTAGTTAATTCATCAAATTCACACAAAACAAAATTTTAATCATAAACGCATATGAAAATAATAAATAATCAACCCAAGAGATAAAAGTAGCAATAAACTTAACATCTTTATGAATTTATGCCTAGAAATCAAGTACTAAACTCTTATATATACACATTTTGTCTCGGTCTACCAACCCCATAATAGATAGTACATCTTTAATTTTTAATGTACAATTTTTGTTCTATAATGCATAAGATCCATAAAGTTATATCCAAAGACTAAAATTGAATTATATTTAATTTATTGCCTTGTTACTTTTCAAAATTTACTCTATTACTCTTACAAATAAGAAATTTCTATGTACTGGAGGGATCATACAACTCGAGGTACGATATCAATTACTCCAGTTAATCTTACATATATAATCAACATATCTCGTGATGAACTCACGAAATTAAATACTCATGGGATCAGATTACTTGACGTAACCCTGCATCCCTAGGACCAGATAACTTGGCATAATCCTGCATGCCTGTTCCATATGTGTGTGTGTGTCGGCAATCCCAATACAATATCAAATCAAATCTCATAATTCTATTGACAATATACATCAACACCCAATATTTGATATGCTGATGGAGAACAATTAATATATATTTTATCCACCATCGAGTGAAATACACAACTATTCCATCAACATGTACAAAATATCATTTTATTTACAAACAATAAACACATTATAAAAACAAATATATATTGTGACTATCTCTCATGCACAGTTTTACTTACTTATCTCATCTCACGATTATACCCGATAAATGTATTTGTAGACTTTAGGTATATATAATCATCATATCAATATTAGTAAGGTTATTTCCAAATTGAGAATAGCACTTACTCATACCATTTCGCAGCATTCTAATATCCACCTATACCAAAAGATAGTCTTTACTATATTCATATATATTTATACATATACATATAAGCATATGTCGATGCCTGTAAGTGCTTAACACTATAGCTATAGATTTATCAGGGCATCACATAGTTCTAAAACTACAATCTTTACCATATTACCTTAAGTTTGGTTCATATAACATATTAAACACATTTAGTTATGAAAATACCCTCACTAAAGTTGTATCTAATCTAAAATTAACACTCATTTATGTCATCCTATATCAGTATGAGCTCTAGACTGGCTTATATGTTCTTGTCATAGTCACATATAGATACATGATTTAAATAACCATATACTTAAGTAAATATGTATAAATGCATAATTTGAGCCACATGTTATCATATACATTTTACGCATGATTAGAGTGATTATAAACATATACATGGCTAAACATAATATAACCATATTTCATATGAGATGTATATATCAAAATATATTTTATAGTCCATGAAATTTATGAATTTAAATGGTCCATTCACACGTATTTAATTGACATGTTTATATGCATATCATATAATCATATTTAGTCTATATACTACTTATAAGTGTGAATAATAGTAACTATGGATACCAATAAGGTATCCTCAATGGATACTGAATATTATGTGTCAATACTACAAAGACATTATCATCTCAAAAGAGGTTGTGGACACTATTGGTGTCAAGACTATGGATACTCTTACAACAATATCAGACTAGGGCAGTTACAATTATATCCTTATTAGGCATACCTAACTATTTATGGCCAGGACACTCGGATAACTTTATAATTCATTTTTATGCTAATTATAGACTGCCAAGCATTAAACATATAAAAACATATATTCTCATTTGGTAAAGACTACCATACCTATATATAATTTCACATATGCTTTGGATACCTATAAATCATATAATATTCTTCCTTTACTGTTGTGTACAATTACTTACATTTTAGAAGCACAGTCATAATTTACCCATACATTTGCATAGTATAGACTTCCATATGCTAAATATACACTCTATACGCTAAGGATTTTAAACATAGATTTGATATAGTCATTTTAAACTAATAGCTAATACGAACCTTTTAAAATAAGATTAAGTTTATTAACATAAACATATGCACCTAAGCTTCAAACTGTGTTTGAGAAATATTACATGTTCTATGAATATTCATAAGTTTTGCATAACCAAATTTAGACCATTGTACATGCCCTTTAAAAAAACAAACCTGTGAATGTATATAACCATATAATGCCTACATTTATGAAAGCAAGTTAACATTTATCACATTTCTTTCACTATCATTTTAATCAATCTTAACTATATTCTTAAGAAAAATTATCCAATTTCTCATAATTATCAAAACACACATACATAAGGTAAACATTTAAATCTAACCTTTATAAAATCTAAAGATTTCATTTAATTTATTTATTATCATTGCTCGTTGGTTCGATCACTTGAGTTTCATTGGAACCTCACCGGAGATGCACGTTCAGCATCGAAATGGAGTTCACATCACCCCAAACCTGTTAGTGGTGGTCATACGTCTTACCACCGTCCTATTTATTCAAAAACCATGTTGGAAGGTCACAATCACCATAGCTTCGATCTGCCTAATACTGATGAATGGGGAGAGGCAAAGGGCACGGCAAAGTGTGACTTGTTGTTGGAGTTCATCAATGGTGGTCGTGTCAGTAGCAGCCACCATCGTTCGCCAAAGAGGGAGACAAAAGCCTTCAATAATTATAGGAAAGAAAAGGACAATGGAGCAATATCTTAGTTCCTTGATGACGGAGGGCTGACACCACCATAGCGGCCAGAAGAGAGAGGAAGTGACGGCAAAGAGGTCACCAGTGATCGATGTCATCGGTCGGTTTCCTCCGCCATCCTGCTCTCCCTTCTCTCCTCCCTTCCCCTTTTTTATTCTCCTCTTTTTTTCACACACACTTATTTAAATTAACCTTTTTATTTGTTACTAAAGTGTATTTTAACACTAATCATACATTCAAAAGCCTATAATTTATATATTTTATTTATTTTTTCCATCATCAACATAAGTTTCCATTTTTAGATTTAATTATCAACCTCAATATTTTGGGTTGTTAGAAATTTATAAACCAAATAGTTGATTGTATTGGATATAAGATCTCTCTAGTCTCAATCAAGGCAAAAGGATGTGCTATTCTAATAAATAACACAAAACTCATGGTAAACAAGCAGAATGTCCACATATCTTTTGCACGTTGGAGAAAAAACATCATGGAGATCCAAATTAATGCCTATTATCTTGCAGAGTTCTCGTAAAATAGTACATATTATCAGCTGCAAAAACTCAAATGTGGTAAAACTTCTTTTGATTTTATTTTTTTAAAAAAAGATGCCACAGACAAGTAAGAAAAAGAGCATTGGGAGCAACATATTACTGTCTGGCTATGAAAATGCAATAATAAATATATAAATAAGTACCTGAGCATCTTCTCTAATTCTCAATTCTATCTAGCTGGATTCAACAAGTCATTTACAACCTAAAATTAAAAAAAAATGCTAAACATAGTAAAACTGCAAAAAACCATATCAAAGGAGCAATGACATTGGGAAAAAGACAGAAAAAATAGGCAGAAGCAAACCTTATTATATATCTCCAGGTATGAAAATAAGTCGAAGAAGAAACTTTCAATTTGGTGTCAAAGGCAGAGATGAATGTTAGATTGGTAATAATGAAATAAAGATCTAAATTAATAAGTTGAACCATATTCCACATAGACTACCTCTTGGATAATATTAAAAGCATCCTTTACTGCCAATGGGATTATTCTAGGGGACCTCTGATCACCCTACCATTTATTACTAATGTAAGCATGTTAGTTAATGTAAAATCAATACATACATAGACTTATGCTTATAAAATACACTTATACACTAATATTGTAAGTTAAGAATATAAAAACTGCATCTATTTTGACAAATGATGCATATGAATGCTTTTTTTATGGAATAGACTTGCACATTTGATACGCAATAGGGAAAAATACATGTGAGATGTGATAATGCAACTCAAGCCATAGATACAGTAGTAGAAAGAAAACAAGCAGTATAACAATTAAGTGCTTGTTACACCAAATGCAAAAATGGTTCCTAAAATTATATGTATATAGAAATTTAGAGTGCAAAAAACGATATAGTGATTGTAAGATTTTAAAGTTTGCTAAGCACAGAGTCATTCACCATAGATGCCTTCCATAGCACCACTAATACAAAATAATAAATATCAATGGAAAATATGCTCTTTATTTAATAGCTTTGATATTGCATTTTTTATTTTATTTGTTCTTCAAAAAGTTTTAATCTACTTGTTCTTTTCAAAAAGAGGAAAAAACCTTTAGAAAAGTCAATTAGACTAATTGAAACAATATAAAATATTACACTTGATTGAGGATTTGTATGACAGCAGTAGCATCATTTGGCTTACATTCTAGTATTAGACTTCTACAAAATTTAACAGTTGAAAATTCTCCATCAAATGTGTGTACATTCACCAAAAACTGAATTACATGTCAAATTAATTCTCCAAGTAGACTTGATACATAATCGAACAAGATTGGATTGAATACCTTGTCACATGAAAAACCACAAGAGTGTGTTGTGGTATTGATTCAGATCTCAACTGTTTAAATTTTCATAGTGATTCAGTATCTCTTGTAAATAAGAATTTAGATATCATTTGGCTAAAAGAAATCGATTGATCCCATGCATAAGAGATTGGATTTTTTTTCAACCAATGAGAGAAAGAGAAATATGAGACAAAGTAAAATAATGAATATAATGCATTTGTCCAATCACAAATCCAAAAACTAACCCCCAACCCCTTGAGGAAAATAAAAGTTTTCTTAAAATTTAATTATTTGACACCTAACAAAGAAAAATTTTTTGTAGTTTCACTCAAGCCTTAACAAACCTTTTTGCATACTTCGACATTAATTTCTAGTCATCAGCATTGTAACAAATACTGTAAATGTCAAAATAATATTAAAATCATGCTCATCATAAAAGTATGAGCAATATAATAATCAATCAACAATAAGATTTAGCAAAACTTCAGAGAACAAGTAGACAACTACTGCAAATCCAAAAGAACTTTCTTTAGAATGTCAGCACTTTTTCAAAAGTTTTAGCACTTTAACCATGAAATTTATATCATTGTTTTCTTTAGCATTTGACTGCAATCCGGTAGAAACCATTTCATACTTATGAAATAAACAAAGAACAAGAAAATCTAAAAACCTAATAACCATTGCTTTTAATTACTCTCAACCAGTCTGCTATTTCCTGTATGGTTCAATCAATAATTTGAACTTTTATTGTCACTCTAATGCATAAATTTTTATTTTATCAAGGATGATGTCGACATCTATTTTCCAAGAAATAAACAAAATTCAAATAAACTAGAAAAGATAAAAACTTTAATTGGCGATCCATAAAATAATTTAACTTATATTGAAGAAAATAAAATCAAGATAATCCATTGAAGAAAATGAAGAAAAAAATCAAGAGAACAAAAGAAATCAAGAGAACACACCTTGATTGAAGACATCCACTTATTGCTACTATGCAGAGTCTGTGCTCCAATATCCACTATATAATGTTACCTTTTTAGTTTAAACCTAAACATAAAAAAGCAAGTGCCAAATTTTTGTTAAAAAAATAGAAAAAATAGAACAAATTATGCTCAATCTTGTATTCATATATATAGATATGAGGAATCTAACCTTAAAGAACCAAAGAATTAAACTGTACGCACACACTTTGATTAATGAAGCATTACAAGCCCTTTTGAAAATATGCAGTCACTTACACCTTATCAATTAAATTAAACCTAGATCTATAAAAAAGGAATATAAAAATTCTATTATCCAGCAAAAGAGCTTATAAACTAGCTAGAATAAATTTTACAACACTTAAAGCGAAGTTCCTTTCTATGAAAAAATTAGAAATGAGAGTCCCTTATCTAGATAAACAGCTATAGCAGCAGTGAAAAGGAAAAAAAAGGAAGAGCTGGTGCCAAATTGAGCCCCAGCAGTGGCGAAAGATGATGAAGGTGGGCGACGGGATTATCACGATCGAAAGGGAGAGGAGAAAGAGGGAGAAATAAAAGAGAAAGGCGATGGTGAGAAAAAGGAACCCGATGGTTCCAATATAAGGGAAAGAAAATAAGCTAAAGTAAAAAATGACGTAGTTTTTGACAAATCCCCCTTTCGGTCCCTCTTTGTGTACTTAAACAATTAAACCCCTACTTAATGTATACTGCTCTCATCTACCTACTTAATATATACTGCTCATATCTACCTACTTAATGTATACTACTCTCATCTATGTGCTTAATATATACTGCTCTCATCTACGTTACTCCTCCCTGACGCTGCTACCATTAACCACACTCTCTAGAACATTAATTGCTCCAAAGCCGGTAAGCATTGAGTTAGTAAAAAACTTGGAATCAACAATCAAGTGAGATAAGAAAGATTGAGTATTGGGACTGTGAAAGGAGGAAAAGTTGAAAGAGAAACAGACTTACAATTTGAGCTCTTCAACAATAGTAGATTCAGAGAATTGCTAATGAAAACGAGGAGTTGCAACTATAGGATTTAAAGCTCCTATACAGGAAATGCATTAAGGATTCTGACTTAGGGTTAGATAAATGAGAGGAGAAGGAAGACGATGTTGGTGGATGAGGATGAGGGAGAGGAAGATGGCGAGGAAGAGGGAAAAGAAGAGGGCAAGAGAGAGCATAAAGTAAAGGCAAGACAATTTTATAACTAGGGCAACAACTATGCAAAATACTTAAATGTGCGAATTTAGCAATCGATTTTTATTTCCATTGCTAATTAGCAACATAATTTATTTTCCATTGCTATTAAATATTTTTTAGGTAAATAGCAATGAAATGTAATTTCGATTGCTAATTTAGCAATGAAAAATACATTCTGTTGCTATTTTAGCAACCAAAAATAAATTTCTTTGCAATTTTAGCAAATAATTAAAATGTAAATTAGCAACAGATATCCAATTCTATTGCTATTTTTAAGTGAAAATCAAAAATAGCAACGAAAATCTAATTCCATTGCTATTTTTCATTGAAATGTAAATTAGCAACGAATTTCTATTTTGGTTGCTAATTTAGCAATGAAATTTCATTTCGGTTGCTATTTTAGCAATCGAAAATAAATTTCATTGCTAATCTAGCAACGAAAAAAATTTCATTACTATTTTGGAATCGAATTTTTTTAACCCTGGCTATTTAGAAACCAAATTATTTTTAGCAACAAAAATTCAATTTCGTTGCTGAATTAGCAACGAAAATCATATTCCATTACTAAATTAGTAATGAAAATTTTTTTTTGCTATTTTTTGGTCCAAAATTGTTTTGGCATTTATTGGTGCTTTATTTAACAACAATATAATGATTTTGTTTTGTTGCTAAATTTTGGCGCTAAAAATTCTCTCCACTTTTAGCGACAAAAGATAATCAAATATTTTTTTGTTGCTAAATCTATAAAGTTTAACCAATTTTAGTAACGAAAATTATTTTTTGTTGCTAAATAGCAATGGAGTTGGATTTCTATTTTTAAATTAGCAATAGAATAAATTTCATTGCTATTTTTTTTTATTTTCTTGTAATGAAATCAATTTAAGTAGTACCCAGTGCAAATATTGTGATCCAAGATAGCTTAGATCAGGATTATTCAATGATTAAAAAATAATATATTTCTTACGGAAAGCACAAATCTTGAAGCTTTGACCTTGATTTTCACATTTTCATAAAAGCTTTGTAGTTTTTCAAGCGATTTTCCAAAAAGATTTTGAAAAAAACTCTAAAAGACCTTGATTTTTGGTTTTTGGAAATGATAGACGTATGTCTGTCATAGAGGGATGGTCATCTATGGCTATCTTCTTTCAGACTAGGTCAGATTAGAGGTATTTTTATAAATTTTAAGAAATCATGTGACGGATGCCCGTTAGTCAATGATAGACACCCGTCAATGGGATTATACCATATTTTTCTTTTTTTATTTCAAAAATAAGGGATAAAAATGAGTTTTGATTCACTCCAGATTATGAGGGATTAATTCTTTCTATTATGGAGAATTAGAGTTAGAGTTGATCTCCAACTCTTCTCTAAAAATAAAAATAAAAATTAGGGTTTCAAAGGCGAGATGTTGAGAATTTTGAAAAGAATAGGCTTTTGAGATAGGGAAAATAATTATATATTCTTAGAACCACAGTTTAGTCCAATCATTCACACTAAACAATGTATGAATTTTCTTATTTTAAACATGAAAATGAAGGATCAGAGTGGAGATTGGCACTTTCAATTCCATAGATTTGTAAACATCCTGAAGGTAATATTCTGGACCTTTTCTTTCTCTCTCTAGATACCATATCACAATCATGCTATTTATTAATTCCTTGATATATTTAACACCATGATAATTATTCAATTTGTTCTTATTAGTTTTTGGTTTTTTCACAATGCCATGATGATTTGTAGTGTGATGGTTATATGTAGAATGACATGATTTAGTTGTTTATCTTCCATTAATGCATATTTAATTTCTTAAGTTAAATTCATTTTTTTTGTATGTTATCTATTATTCCAGTATGAATTAAAAGCATGTTTTAGATATTATAGTTAGATTTGACATGTGTTAGAGCCTTAAAATTTTTAGCTATTGCATATTTGGGGTTTAGTTGGGTTTACTTTATTTTTAGCTTAAAATTTATTTCCCATTGTGATGCGTGCCAAAGCCATCTCTCATTTTTGAATTTGCTCTCGGAGGTCCACTTTTAGGGTTCGAGACTAGATGAGGCTCACTTTAACTCATAAATTGGCTACTTCATAATAAAAGGTATCAAGTCCAAATTATTATTGGTAGTCAACCTATAAAGACATCTACTAATGGGCAAAAAGAGGTAGGTGTCATGGAGTTGCCACCCAACAAAATTTCAAAAAATGAATCTTGATCTTTTGATGCCCAAACAGAGATTGATGTTTGGGACATTACTCTTATTAGGCATCTTGGTTAGGTGTTATTTTATAATTGAATTTTATGCTTAATCCCCACTCCTCTCTCACACAATGAAAAAGTGTAAGAATTAAATAAACATCCCAATCAATTACAAAAAGCAATAAATAAGTAAATGAAACAACTACTTAAACTTATTATAAGAGCAAATCGTTTGACAATAAAACTAAAGTAATATACATACATGAATCAAGATATTTATTTGGATTGGAAACATTGGTTTCCTTATGCATATTTTACAAAAAATATTTATTTTATTCTTTTGTTTGGCTTTGGGTAAAAAATTTGACATTGGTTGTTTTTTGAAGAAAAACCCAATTAATTAATAGAAAACATTTTAAGTGCATTTTCCTTTTAATGTTCATTAAAGTCCTTTTTTACTAACTATTAGATCCCAAAAAAAAATACATCCAAAAAAATATCGAATAAATAAGTAAATATAAAATAAATAATAACTGAATAAAAATGAGATAAAAATTAAAATGAAAAAAAAAGGTGATCAAAGGTGATAACCAGATGGGCTGAGGGTGGACATCTAATCGGGAACATGATTTTCGGTGTAAGAAAAACCCCATATGATACTCAAAAATAAAGGAGTTTACATACTAAAAAATAGGAAAACAAATTAGTATTAACAAAGAAAATCATAAATTTAATTATACACTATAGAACCAAGTTACATACAGCACTGAATCATACAGGATGATGCCTTAATATCATATAAATCAAATAAATGGCATAAAACACATGAAATACATGAAGAATACAAAAACATCCAAAAAATAGTAAAGGATGCCCCAGACTAGGCGAAGGATGGGATAATAAGAAGGCTGGTAATGTCCCATCTATCGTTTTGGCATATAGGCATCCATCAAGTTGTCTTCCCACCCATCACTCACTAGACAGAATATGATGCAGAAATTTGAAGCCAAAAACATGCAAAAGTCATACAAGCATATATTTACCCAACACATGTGATTATCACGCCCTAAATCATGCCAAAATAGTATTACATCATCAAACCATGATTAAAAATTAATAAAAATATTTTAAAATATAGAATTATAGAAAATAGAGAAAAAGCTTAAAATTACAACAATGGAGGAATCTTAATTCTAATCATGACTTTACGTGCTATTTGATCTAGATTTATATCTCAACGAATTTTAAGGATGCCAATCACACAAATATAGCATTTAAACATGTTCATTTGTAGCAAATAATTACATAATTATGCATGGAAATTATAGAGAGAGAAAGTAAAATAGGGGCCTAGAATATTATCCTTAATAGATATTTTAATACTGAAATTCTTGTAGCCCAGATCTCCACTCTAATTTGTTCTTCCTATTATCAGAAAACTAATAAAATTCATGTATGTTTTGAGTGTTTCAATCAAAGAAATTGTTAAAGCAATAAAATCTTGGAGAGAGAAAAAATTTATTTTTCTCCTTCCATAAAGTGGCCTATGCAGGAGAGAGGGAGCCATAGATGGGTGCCCCTTAGATGACAAATGCGCATCTGATATCACTAAAGGCCTAAATCAAGGTTTTTATGCATCTTTTGTTAAAACACTTAGAAAACATTTGGAAAATCATAACAACATTTGAGAAAGTGTGAGAAATTCATAATCAGAGTTTTGAGATCCGAACTTATTGTCAGTAATATAATATTTTCTCATCATTGGGTAACCTTGATCTAGGCTAACTTGGGTCACCGTGTCTACAACTACCTCCAATTTTGGGGAGCTGGTGCATTAGTGCCAAAGTGAGCTAAAATTTAGAGTAAAAAGAAAAAATGCATACCTAAGGTAGTGAATATCTTGATTATTTAAAACACATACCTTATAAGGCGATAAGTCTCTAGGTTGATTAAAACATATACCTTTTAAGATTGTGAGTCTCTTGATTGGATAGTTATCATTAGCATTTCGTTGCATTAACCTTGCTTCGAGTAGTTAACATCAGTTTACTGATGTATTAACCCCGATTCAGATAGTTAACATTAGTTTGTCACTGTGTTAACCCTAGATTATGATGGAATATGACATGGCATATATATGATGATCACGCAGTGGAAAAATAATAAAATTGATCATACATACCACGCAATCCATAAACAAGAATCGAAAACATGGAATTTCAGGGTTTTGAAACTTACAATCTTAGATGCACTTTAAATCTTGATTTTGATGATGACCAGCAAATAGGATGAATTTATGTACTTTAGGTCTTGATCACCAATGCCAAAGAAATAACCTTTACGCCACTCCTCTCTATGTTCACACACACAATTGCAATGAAGGCTTAAAATTGAGAGTGCTAGCTCTATGTGTAAATAATTCTCAATGGTAATGGATTGAAGCTACAAGATCTGATCTTGTTCTTCCTTTAGGTTGTTATTGCTGCCCAATAATGCAAGAGAACAAGAAAGAATCCTTTCCCCTTGTGTGTTTAGGACAAGAATGTGTGAGAGAGAAAATCACTCCTAGGGTTTTATTTCTTTAGTTCACAAATATATATCATTTGTTTTGGTAAGTGTTAATTCTGAAATTTACTACCTAAGATGAGTTGATTAACTCTGATTAGTTCCTAGGGCATACAAAATTAGATTGTTTAAATGCATTTGATTAGCTCCTGGGGCATACAAAATCTAGATGACTTGATGGGATCTAATAAGTGCCTAGGGCATATAGAATCAGGTTGTTGGAATGCATCTGATTAGTGCCTAGGGCATGCAGAATTGGGATGACTCGATTGGATCTATTCAACATCAGGTTGTTTGGCCTGCAAAATCAAATAAGCTTTGAGTAATATTTGATTGGTGTCAATTGTAGACTTACCTTCATGTTGGTTGGTACTTCTAATGGGTGCAATATCCCCTCTTCAAATAATGTTCAACTAGAGAGATTTATAGGAAATATGCATCTGTGAAGAGTTATTATGATACTGGGAGCCATTTTAGCACATATGCATCTGTGAAGAGTCATTGAGATGCTGGGAGCCAATCTAGCAAGTATACATCTATGAAGAGTAATTGAGATGTTGGGAGCCATTCTGGCACACTTCTTAATGACTATGTCACCACTATGTAAATTAGCACTAATGTAAAGAAAACCATCATTGTCTAGGCTTTTGACATGCTTGATCTTGTTCCGTGTTCTTCCAAAATATATATTGTCATCAAGCTTTTGCCTCTTGTCTAATACTTTCTTTCTAGCCATCTCTTTTTATTTCAACTTGTTGAGGTAACTTCTTATGATGAGGATGGGTATCTACATTCCTTTATATTGGAGGAGTGAATATATGCTCCCTGGTAGGGGCTTTAAGTACCTGCTGTGAGAAGGACTAAATATTAGTGTTCTGTTTATAGAGTTTGGCTTTGTTGAATTTTTTCTTTTCTTTTCTTTTTATGTTCTTTATTGTTATTACTTTTGTCTCTTCATGGTGTATTAATTATAGGTCTTCTTATATTTCTTTTTATGTTCCCCCCCACTCATATATATGTCCTTCATATGTACTCCTTCAGTCAATATGCGCTCCCTCACTCAAAAAGCCCTAGTATTTTGTTCTTTATTATAGCCTGGACAATTTTTCTTATAACTTTTGCTATAGTTGTTCAATTTTTTATTATAATGTGTTTTTGAAAAGCTCATTTCATGATGGGAAACCTTCATATAAGCTATGCTCTACGTAACCGTCCATTTTAGTCCCTAAAATTACATTTAAGCTTTCAATTTTCAGTTTGAAGTTTAAGGGAATTTTATTTTTGAATTGCTTAATTCTTCAACTTTATTGCTTAGATTTATTGGCATGAGTTAGTGTAGCTTTATTATTCTTAAACATAGGTTGCTTTGAGTTTACTTTTACTTTAAGATATGTTTCATTTGCATTTCATTTACTCTAAGCCATTTATTATTTGAGATTAAACCTTATTGGTGGCTTGATATTGGTTTAGATTGAATTGAAATTGGCTTAATTATTTTGTGCTTAACATATGCTTGATCAATGACCAATTTAACATTTTTTTCTTCTTATTATTAAGCCAAACCATCACCAAGTACCTTTAAGCTCGTGATGCTTTCACTCACTTCATACACACTTGATGACATGTTGATTATATATATACCATGAATATTAAGCCTTGTTGTTTGCACCATCTTGATTTTCAAGGCATGTTTGAATTGTTCATTAAATTCTATTAATCTCATATCTCCTTTTATCTTGATTGTGGTTCTTTGCCTATGCTATCAATTTACATCAATTATGGTGTGCTTTAGCTTACATTCCTTTTGGGCACTTACTTGTTTATTAGAACTTGTGCAGTGAGCTGATATTTTGCTACTTTGCTAAGAACAACAAAATTTTAAAGAGAGGGATAAAGCTCAGTTGAGCTAGAGTTTGAAGATCAATTTAGGGGAATTCTCTTATTTGAAGATCAATTCAGGGGAGTTCTCTTATCTTACTCATGAATTATTTTTGTTATTTTGTGTTAGTTATTTTATTTTTATTGTAGATTATTTATTTTAATTTTTAGTTTGCATGTTTGGTTTTTAGTTTCCGCGTTAGTTGAGTAATTAGTTCATTTATTATACATTTAGCATGGTTCACTTTATTTTTTTCTCAAAATTGAATATATTGAACTTGAATTTAGAATGTGCAATAGTCAAAATTCTGTGTTTAGCTTTAAGATAAGCATGTTATTTAATGGAATTTTAGTTAGTTTAGCATTCAACTTGACTTTTATTTGTTAGTTTATACTTTTTGAACACAAAGACTAATTTTTAAATAGAAGAAAAACCAGTGTATTAAAATAGTTGAGTAAGGAATTTTAGAACACTAAAACCTTCCTCATCACCCTTAAAAGCATGGAAATAACTCAAGCATGCTAGAATGTGATCTAGTTAATATTTTTTTTTATTTAGCCATATTTAAACCTGTTTTCCTACCCTATATGTATATTTGTCCCTTGTTAGCCATTTTGAGCCTAATGAGGTATGCTTAATGCATGCCATATTTATTTTTCTTATTACACTCATTTATTAACCATATAGCCTCAGTAGCCTTTATCTTCTATTCTAAAATTGGCCACTTTAGGATTGGATAGATTAACTTTTGTTGGAAAATTGAAGAGTGTAAAGGGTTCTTTGGTACTATTATTAAGGGTTATAGATAAAGTCAAGTATATAGTAAAAGTTAAACTTGTAAGTACTCATATTATCATTGTATTGCAAAAAAAAAAAAGAGAGAGAAAAAAAGAAAAGAAAAAGAAAGAAATATTAAAATAAAGCTAGCATAAATGGCAAACTCTTAAGCGTGGGGTATTTACAAGGGAAAGGATTTGTGACTTCAAAAAGGGGATAAATTGTGAAATTAAGAGAGGTTTCATTGATCTTTTCTCTCAAAAGTGCTCAATATATATGGGATTGAGTAAGCAAGCATGGAAAAAAAGGGTTGTACTTAGAAAATTAATATTTTAGAGTTTGGTTTATTCAAGCATAAAGTGTTTATTCTTTTTTATTATCTATTATCCATTCTTTGATAACCAACGCCTTAACCCCACTACAACCTTTGAAGACCTAAGTGATTCTAACTTTTACTTTTGAATTATTTAGTGGAGATAACCTTTAGATTTCAATGCTAAAAGAGAGGCCTATAGTGTTTTTAGAGTTTCAAGTGAGAAACTACTTACACATTTAGGTGTACATTCATTTTAAACTTGACTTTGAATTTACATTGGTATTTTGATTTTTTTAAAAATTACTTAAAATATTTTGGTCTTACATACACACATATGGAAACTAGCTCATTTTATCTAGCTTAAATTTATTATAGTTTAAATTCTATTAAGTGCTCTTATTAATTGCTAAATGTGATTTTGAAATGTATAATTCTTGGTTAGAGTTTGATTATTTTGAAAAGTGGGTGTGTTCAAATTTGCTAGGGTGCGAGCATAGTCTAAGTGTGGGGTATTTGATAAGTGTCAATTAAACTATGTTTTTAGTGGATTTTTAAGTGTTTAAATTAGTTAAGTTAGCATTAAATAGGATGATTTATGTTTAAATAGTTAATTTATGTGTTTTTAGGTTTAATTGAGAGTTTTGGTGTTTTTCAAGGCTTATTTGAAGGAGGAAAGTGTTGAAATTTATCGGTTACATGCATCTTATACATAAGTGAAATTTAAAATATTTAACCAATAGATCTGATCTTGCCATGAATTTACAATATACATATTAATGAAAATAAGAAAAATTACCTTCGATTTTTGTTGTACAATTGATTTTCTAATCGGGTTGTTGCAAACCACAGTGTAAAAAATCGAACACCTCCAATGAGTAATCCATACTAGAGAAGGATGGAATGAATCAACAAAGAAAGAGAACAAGGGCTGGCCAAAATTCCATAGATGCTACCAAGGGGAGTGGCGGCTAGGGTTGAGAGAAAAGAGAGAAAAATATTTTGTCTTAATTGATCACACTTAACCCTAAAACCCTATCACTTAGATTTTTATAGTTAGGTTAAAAATCCAACTTCATAATAGGATTAAGCTCTTTAAAATTGCTGGAGAATTATTAATTCAGCTTTTGGAATTATTAATAATATATTTAAGCTCAATTAAATTTAATTTAAGCCCTTTCACAAAAGACTATGCACAAAACCCACAAACTAGGCCATTTGTGCATATACTTGGATTTAATTACACAAATGAATTCCAAATCCATCCAAATTAAAATATGTAGGCTCCATAACACTTATGAAATATATTTAATTTATTTTGGTCTAAGAATTAGGCCTCTAAGGCCTTATGTTTGTAGTTGGCATGTAACCCTTCCTTTGGAGGGTTTCTACGCCAACTTTACTTCTTTGGGCCTCTTTAATTTCTCCAATGGATCTATTAATTATTATATCAGCCCTATAACACTTATAGTTTGATAATAGTTAATTATGAAATACATTATTTCAATTAGGTCCATTTTACAGAACATTTCTAAAAAGTTCTGCGAACAATTTTACTTAATCATAATTAATTAAACTCTTTAATTAATTATTCTCTTATTCACTTATCTATCCCCGTAATAATATCAAATATTATTATCCTTGTCATTTTACCATTTTATCCTTTTCTCTATATGTGTGTGACCTATTGGGTTCCTGTCTATATTGGCAATATAATATGTAATTGTGAGTTCTATTTAAAACTCACTTGATTTGATTTGAACTTCTTTAAATCATTTTAGCAATCCCTATTGATATTTATGATACACTATTATACAAATCAAGAAGGGCCTCTAGCTAGACATCATGACTACCCAAATGTCAGGAAAGTTAAGTTGTTTGACTATACCTTTTCATAGAAACAGTTACCGTGCAAATACTCCTTTTACCACTCTTATCTCAATTAGATTATGAGTATGGATTTATGTAAACTCATATAAATCTAATAGTGTATGTTCTATTAATTTAACCATTATTTCCAAAATGCCCTTTATGGATCTCTATCCATCTTGGCATATTACTTTGACCAAAGATTCTCTGAACAAGGCAATTATAGAATCATGCGAGATAACTTCCCTTAATAAATTTGGGATGGTGAATCCTTTGTCAATAACTCAACTATCTTCAAGTAGGTCATGATAAACCGAACCTCTTAACTATGTTCACCCTCAATTGGAAGTAATCAGTTATAGAGTCAACGTATAGCACTTGCTACTTAAGATAACTTTGGTGATCTCAAGTCTAAGGATAATTGCACAACCGCTATGAAGAGATTCCTCATTGACATAGATTTAAGATCCATGTGAGGATTCTCTTTGCAGGTCTCTAATGAACTTGTTCTTCTAACAAGCATCCACATGTTAGCTTTGATTATATTTCATAATCAGAGTTATGAGAACCACTGCATGAACCATTCAAGAAGCATAACATGTGCTGGTCTATCCGAATTAACAATGTCCTATCTTGTTAATTCTATGACTAGGGATATTTAGATATTAACACATTTGCATGCAATAGACACCTTATATCATGAACACTTTCATGATTGCCTTTGCACTGTGTTTATAATATTAAGGACTTCATTTATTAATTTAAGATTTACAAACTCATGTATTTAAACATAGCATTAATAAATAAATAATGCCTTTTATTAAGAATATAAATTCATACATATGAAATACATCTCTTTTACATGGGCTCTAGGGCATACTCTCTAACAATCTCTCACTTGCACTAGAGCCAATCACTCATATGTCTTAAACCTATGCTATTTATATGGTGATCATGTTTAATATGGGAAAGTGCTTTAGTGAAGGGATCCGCCACATTATCATCTATGGGAATCCTTTCTATTTTCACATCATTTCTAGCTACTATTTCCCTTATGAGATGGTAGCGTCTGAGAACATGCTTGGATCGCTGATGAGACCGTGGTTCCTTTGCTTGCACAATGGCTCCATTGTTGTCATAATATAGAGGAATCAAATCAACAATGCTAGGTACCATTCCTAGTTCAGATATGAACTTTTTGATCCAGATTGCTTTTTTGGCTGCTTTCGAAGCAGCAATGTACTCAGCTTCTATCGTAGAATCAGCAGTTGTTTCTTATTTGGAACTCTTCCAACTAACTTCCCCTCCTTCCATTATAAACACATAACTAGACTGTGATTTACAATCATCCTTGTTAGATTGAAAGCTGGCATCTATATACCCATTTACTTCCAAACTGCACTCTCTATATACTAAGAATATATCCTTAGTCCTTCTCAAGTACTTAAGGATATTCTTGACAGCTGCCTAGTGTTCCTCTCCAAAATTGGATTGGAATCTGCTTGTGACACTCAAAGTAAATGCTACATCTGGACGTGTACATAACATAGCATACATGATAAAACCAATTGCAGATGCATATGGTATTCTATTCATGCTCTCTCTATCCTCTAGTGTCTCCGGACACATAGACTTAGAAAGGTATTTTCCATACACCATGGGTATAAACCCTTTCTTAGAGAGATCTATATTGAACCTCTTCAATGCTTTATCTATATATGTACTTTGAGAAAGATCTAACAACCTATTGGATCTATCTCTATAGATCCTTATTCCCAAAATATAGGATGCTTTTCCAAGGTCTTTCATGGAGAATTACTTGGATAACCATTTTTTAATAGATTGGAGAAGAGAAATTTCATTTCCCATGATCAATATGTCATCCACATATAGAACCAGGAAGACAATTACACTCCTACTGACCCTTTTATACACACAAGGTTCATCTTCATTATGTGAGAAACCAAACTCTTTGATTGTCTCATTGAATCGTATGTTCCATCTCCTAGAGGTTTGCTTCAATCCATAAATGGATCTTTGAAGCATGCATACCTTTTTGCCATTTCCTGATATGAACCCTTCTGGTTGTGTCATATACACATCCTCAGTTAGATTTCCATTTAGGAAAGCTATCTTCACATCCATTTGCCAAATCTCATAATCATAATGAGCAGCAATGGCTAAAAGTATTCTTATAGACTTAAGCATCACTACAGGAGAAAAGGTTTCATCATAGTCAATACCTTCTTTTTTGACGATAGCCTTTTGCTACTAAGCGAGCTTTATAGGTAACTATATTACCTTCCATATCGATCTTCTTTTTGAAGACCCATTTGCACCCTATGGGTTTTATCCCTTCAGGTGGTTGAGTTAAAGTCCATACTTTATTCTCATACATGGAGTCCATTTCAGACGGCATAGCCTTAAGCCATAAATCACGTTCTGAACTGTTCAAAACTTCTTGATAGCTTGTAGGCTCATTGTCCTCTACCACAGTTATGCCTCTATCTGTATCAATATGAAATCCATATCTCACATGGATAGAACGCATCCTAGTAGATCTTCTAGGATTTTGTGTATAATCAGGTTCAACTGTAATCTCATCATTATGAAATTCAGTCTCGGGTTCAATCGATTGATCTACTTCTATTTGTGGGTCTTGAACTTCACCAAGTTAAACTTTACTCCCACTGTCCTCTCGTAGGAGAAATTCTCTTTCTAAGAAGATAGCATGCCTTGAAACAAATACCTTTTTGTTCTAAGGGATGATAGAAATAATATCCAAATATTTCTTTTGGATATCCAACAAATAAACATTTGTCAGACTTAACATCCAGTTTGTCTGACACTATCCTCTTCACACAAGTAGGATAACCGCATACTTTCATATGAGAAAGTATGGGTTTCTTGTTATTCGATATCTCATATGGAGTAACATCAATCGATTTACTAGGAACTCTATTTAACATATAAACAACAGTTTCTAGTGCATATCCCCAAAAGGACTTAGGCAAGTCTGCTTGGCTCATTATGGATCGAACCATATCTAATAGTGTTCGATTCTTCCTCTCAGATACACCATTGTATTGTGATGTATATGATGGAGTCCATTGAGATAAAATCCCATTATCTCTAAGATAATCTTCAAATTCTTGGCTTAAGTATTCTCTACCTCGATCTAATCTAAGTGTTTTAATACACTTGCCAAGTTGCTTTTCTACTTCATTTCTGAATTCTTTGAACTTTTCAAAAGCTTCATATTTATATTTCATTAGATAGATGTATCCAAACCTGGAATAATCATCTATGAAAGTAATGAAGTAAAAGTAACCTCCTCTGGCATGTGTAGTCATTGGACTACATACATTTGAATGTATTAAGTCCAAAACCATTTTAACTCATTCTCCTTTACCAATAAAGGGAGCTTTTGTCATTTTTCCCAATAAACAAGATTCACATGTATCAAATGATTCATAATTAAATGATCCCAAATCATTTGACTTGTGCAATTTGGTCATGCATTTGTCATTTATATGTCCTAAATGACAATGCCATAAGTATGAGGTATTTAGATTATCTTGTTTCATTCTCTTGGTATGCACATTATGCACTTTTTTAATTAAATCAAGAACAAATATACCATTCTCAATGATAGCTTTTACATAAAAAATATTGTTCTTAAAAATGTACCAACACTTGTCCTTTAAAGAACTGTCATAATCCTTCAATAAATGACTGAAAGAAATAATACTTTTGGATAAAGCTGGAACATAATAACAATTATTTAATTCCAATATTAATCCACTTGGAAGAGGCAAATGGTAAGTCTCCATAACTATTGTAGAGATGTTTTGTCCAGTAGCTGACTGTAAACATATTTCTTCCTTTCCAACTCTTCTAATGCTTCTAAACCCCTATAGATCATTACACAAATGAGATTCACATTCAGTATCTAATACCCAAGATTGTTTTGAAGTAATAGAATATGTATTAATTTCAATCATATGAATACCTGAAGTAGAAGCATCCGCTTGCTTCTTCTCCTTGAGAGAATCTAGATAGGCCTTGCAGTTACACTTCCAATGACCATCTTTTCCACAATGGAAGCAAGTTCCTTTGGGATTCTCTTTCTTGGCAACCTTTTTCTTGGAGATCTCACCATTCTTTGGCTGCACCTTGGTTATCTTCTTCTTTTTCTGCTTCTTGCCTTTAGCAGAGTGACAACCATGACACCTTTTGGATCCTTCTTGAAGGATCCATCAGCTGTTTTAAGCATATTGACTAACTCAGGAATGGATACTTGGATCTTGTTCATGTTGAAGTTAAGCACGAAAGGTGCATAACTTGGAGCCAACGAGTACAAGATTAAATTTATGTATAGATCATTATCCATTACATAGACAAGTCTACTCAAATGCTCAATATACCCATACATCTTTAATGCATGAGCAGCAGCCGAAGTGCCTTCCACCATTTTGCAGCTAATTAGAGCTCGAGCAATCTTATATTGCTCAGTTCTAGCCTGAGAAGAATAAAGTTCCTCTAGATGTAAAATGATGGTTCTTGCATCCATCATTTCATGTTGCTTCTGAAGCTCTGAGGACATAGCACCCAGTATCAGGCATGCTACTGCTTCACTATCCTTCATGTATTTTCGATAAGTGCCTTTAATCTCATTAATGGCATCATCTAATGAAAGTGGTGGTGGATCTTTATCCAAGGCATAATGGATCTTTTCAACTCTGGGAATAATTCTCACTTGCCTGATCCCGTCAGAATAGTTGCTGCCAACCAGCTTGTTATCTGAGATTGATCGTATATTAATGTTTGATGTGCTCATGATGATGACCTAGATGTGAAAAAGAAAATATATGAGAGTATGTTCATATATATGTATGCATTAATTAGGTCTTTAATTAATCCATTTACTCCCACTATTTTATTGTGAATTAATAGCCCTCACTATATAATCCGAGAAAACTCGATGGTTTTCTTAGTGGGCCAATATCCAATCCTTGATATGTAATTTGACCTTGATTATGGTTAACAAGCCAAACTCCATACCCTTGAAAGGTAGGTATCTCTATACCAATTGTGTCTTTACACAACTATTGGATCATTAGGTTATCAACTCTTGATATATGCACATCGTATATGCATTCCTTAATATTGCCTCTGGAACCATTAGCCTTGACTGTGGTCAACAAGCTAATAGGCTAGCTAAGATGATCCATTTAATTCAATTCGAACATATTCGATATAATGTGAGCTTGACTGTGGTCAATAACCCACACTATAAAGAACTTTGGTTCTCCTCAAATTAATGGAAGGCTTATATACCTTAGTATTTGTTTGAGGGTTTTAGTTAATTAAGTCTCATCATACATGGTTGGCATACATTGGTATGCATCCTATATCTATCACATGAATATAAGCATACAAATATGGTATAGTTATGGACTTTATTACATTGATTTCCCTGAGCCAAAAGGGAAATAAAAAGGTCACACCTAGGTAGTATGCATAATTTAAACAAGTAAAAATAATTACATTATCTTCAAACTTGTTGGATCTTCATCCAGCCCATCTTGCTCCTTGATAGTGGTCTCCATCTCTATCTTTAATTCTAATTTAAGTAATCTAATTACATATTACAATTTGAAAAATAAATACAAACCAAAAACAAGTGGTCGGGACATGAAAGTCCTTATTGGGCCAAAACATTCATAATGCTCAATCACATTGGGCCTTGTCCATAACTATCCATCGTGCCAATCATACACCCTTATATGCATTTATAATGCATAAAGTAAAACATATAATGAATTACTAACTTTGTTTCAACTCTTGAAACATACTTTTGAGTTATTTTAATAATGTGATCCAATTAGAAAACTTTTTCCATTTTGGAAACTTTCATTTTAGGAAACCTTTCTGCATGCATGTGTTCTTGCCTTAATAATCAATCCAATTGATTATTAATTAATTATTAATTGATTATTTAATTAATTAATCATATTAAATAATTAAAAGAATCAATTTTGGGCTTTAGATAAAGGGTAGGCCGAAACCCACCAAACTAAACCCTAAATGTGTTCACACACAAACTAATTTTGTGTCTTTGGACTATTTGGGCCTTTTGGAATGAGCCATGCCCACTCTAGCCCTTAAAACCCATTAATAAAATTAATTATATTTTATAATATTTAATTTAAATCAGCTCCTTGGTTCCACCAAGTCATTCACTAATTTAAACCAAGTCCGTAAACACAATAAAGCCCATTAAATGGTTTTCATGAATTACAATTAATCCAATTAATTTAAGGCCCATTTTAATTAATTCAATTAATTAAAAACATATTAATATATCAGATATATTAGATTTAGAAGATTAAAAATTTTTCTAAATATGAACACACCAAGAACATACCAAGAACACCAATTTATCGAACTTTTCGACTAAATTAGTTTTCATGCAAAATTTATTCGATTTTAATTTTATTTAATCCTATGGCTTAATATCACATATTAAATGCATAAATTATCATCAAAATAATCTTGGAGTGGATCAATAAAAAATTAATTTAGAACAGCCCCTAAACGTTTATTGAAAAATAAAACCCTACACACCATTCACAATGGTTCTTTTCTCAAAAGAATTGTTTTTATTTTTCGTTTTATATATTTGATCACATACATCCAGAAATCAATATTTCTCATTTATGAACAATCAAATCTGATATTTTAAAGTTCATGAAATAAATAACTCAAAAATAAAACTTATTTCACAGAAAAATATAGAATTGTAAATTCATGGCAAAATCGAGGCTCTAAAACCATGTTGGAATTTATCGGTTACATGCATCTCATACATAAGAGAAATTTAAAATTTTTAACCAATAGATTTGATCTTGCCATGAATTTACAATATATATATATATTAATGAGAATGAGAAAAATCACCTTTGATTTTTGTTGTACAATTGATTTTCCTTTTCACCGGGTTGTCGCAAACCACAGTGTCCAAAATCAAACACCTCCAATGAGTAATCCACACTAGAGAAAGATTGAATGAAACAACAAAGGAAGAGAACAAGGGCTGGCCAAAATTCCATAGATGCTAGCAAGGGGAGTGGCGGCTAGGGTTGAGAGAAAAGAGAGAAAAAATTTTTCTCTTAATTGTTCACACATAACCCTAAAACCCTATCACTTGGATTTTTATAGTTAGGTTAAAAATCCAACTTCATAACAGGATTGGGCTCTTTAAAATTGCTAGAGAATTATTAATTAGGCTTCTGAAATTATTAATAATTTATTTGGGCTCAATTAAATCCAATTTAAGCCTTTTCACAAAAGACTATGCACAAAACCCACAAACTAGGTCCTTTGTGCATATACTTAGATTTAATTACCCAAATGAATTTCAAATCCAACCAAATTATATATGTAAGCTCCATAACACTTATAAAATATATTTAATTTATTTTGGTCAAATAATTAGGCCTTTAAGACCTTCTTTTTGTAGTTGGCGTGTAATCCTTCCTCTAGAGAGTTTCTGTGCTAACTTCAATTCTTTGAGCCTCTTTTATTCCTCCAATGGATCTATTAATTATTATATCATCCCTATAACACTTATATTCCAATAATAATTAATTATGAAATACATTATTTTAATTAGGTCCATTTTCAGAATATTTCTAAAAAGTTATGCGAATAATTTTACTTGATCATAATTAATTAAACTCTTTAATTAATTATTCTCTTATTCACTTCTTTATCCCCATAATAATGTAAAATATTATTATCCTTGTCAGTTTGCCATTTTATCCTTTTCTCTATAAGTGTGTGATCTATTGGGTTTCTATCCATATTGGCAATATAATATGTAATTGTGAGTTTTATTTAAAACTCACTTGATTTAAACTTTTTTAAATCATTTTATCAATCCCGATTGATATTTATGATACATTATTATACAAACCATGAGCAACATCTTGCTATACATCATGACTATCCAAATGTCAGGAAAGTCAAATGGTTTGACTATACCCTTCCATAGAAACAGTTACCGTGCAATTACTCCTTTCACCACTCTTATCCCAATTAGATTCTGAGTATGGATTTTTGTCAACTCATATAAATCTAATTATGTATGTTTTATTAATTTAACCATTGTTCTCAAAATTCCCTTCATGGATCTCTATCCATCTTGGCATATTACTCTGGTCAAAGATTCTCTGAATAAGAAAATTATAGAATCATGCGAGATAACATCGCTTAATAAATCTGGGATGGTGAATCCTTTGTCAACCACTCAACTACCTTCAAGTAGGTCATGCTATACCCAACCTCTTAAGTATGTTCACTCCCAGTTGGAAGTAATCAGTTATGGAGTAAAAGTATACCACTTGCTACTTAAGATAACTTTGGTGATCTCAAGTCTAAGGATACTTGCACAACCTCTATAAAGAGATTCCTCGCTAACATAGATTTAATATCCATGTGATGATTCTCTTTACAAGTCTCCAATGAACTTGTTTTTCTAAGAAACATCCATATGTTAGCTTTGATTATCTTTCATAATCACAGTTATGAGAACCACTGCTTGAACCATTCAAGAAGCATAACATGTGCTAGTCTATCCGAATTAACAATGTCATATCTTATTAATTCTATGACTAGGGATATTTAGATATTAACACATTTACATGCAATAGACACCTCATATCATGAACACTTTCATGATTGCCTTTGCACTGTATTTATAATATTAAGGACTTTATTTATTAATTTAAGATTTACAAACTCATGAATTTAAACATAGCATTAATTAATGAATAATGCCTTTTATTAAGAATATAAATTCATACATATAAAATGCATCCCTTTTACATGGGCTCTAGGGCATACTCTCTAACAGAAAGTGTTTAATTAAAGAAAGGAGAAGTGTAGGGGCAAAATCATAATTTTAGAAAATTGACAAGTGAAATGTGAGGGCAGTAACTCATCACTCGGCTGAGTGATGAGGATCACTCAACTGAGTGAGAAGAGCACTTTTTTGAGTAATGAAAATCACTCACCGAAAGAACAAAACCACTCACCCATAAAGTAATTCTTCTTTCCAGTAAAAAACCACTCTCCAAAATGATAAAATCACTCTCCTAAGTGTGAGAGTCGCTCACCCACCACTTTGTTAAGTGTTTTAGGAAAAGTAGTAATTAATTAAAGTATTCCTTTTTGAGCAAAACTTTTCTACAACTTGGTTTAGGAAGTTTATGTTAGAGAGTATGTCCTAGAGCCCATGTAATAGGGATGTTTTTCATATTTATGAATTTATATTCTTAATAAAAGGCATCATTCATTTATTAATGCTATGTTTAAATACATGAGTTTGTAAATCTTAAATTAATAAATGAAGTCCTAGATATTATAAACACAGTGTAAAGGCAATCATGAAAGTGTTCATGATATGAGATGTCTATTGCATGCAAATGTGTTAATATCGGAATATCCCTAGTCATAGAATTAACAAGATAAGGATATTGTTAATTCGGATAGACTAGCACATGTTATGCTTCTTGAATGGTTCAAGCAGTTGTTCTCATAACAATGATTATGGAAGATAATCAAAGCTAACATGTGGATGCTTGTTAGAAGAATAAGTTCAATGGAGACCTGGATAGAGAATCCTCACATGGATATTAAATCTATGTCAGTGAGAAATTTCTTCATAGCGGTTGTACAAGTATCCTTAGACTTGAGATCACCAAAGTTATCTTAAGTAGCAAGTGGTATACTTTGACTCTATAACTAATTACTTCCAACTAGGAGTGAATATAGTTAGGAGATTGGGTATATCATGACCTACTTGAAGATAGTTGAGTGATTGACAAAGGATTCACCATCCCAGATTTAATAAGGGAAGTTATCTCGCATGATTCTATAATTGCCTTGTTCAGAGAATCTCTGGCCAGAGTAATATGCCAAGATGGATAGAGATCCATAAAGGGCATTTTGGGAACAATGGTTAAATTAATAGAACATACATAATTAGTTTATATGAGTTGACAGAAATCCATACTCAGAATCTAATTGAGATAAGAGTGGTGAAAGGAGTAATTGCACGGTAACTGTTTCTATGGAAGGGTATAGTCAAACCACTTGACTTTCCTGACATTTGGGTAGTCATGATGCCTAGCTAGAGGCCAATCATGACTTTTATAATGATGTATCAAGAATATCAATAGGGATTGATAAAATGATTTAAAGGAGTTTAAGTCATGTGAGTTTTGAATAGAATTCACAATTACATATTATACTACCAATATGGACAGGAACCCAATAGGTCACACACATATAGAGAAAAAGGATAAAATAATAAAATGACAAAGATAATAATATTTGATATTAATATGGGGATAGAGAAGTGAATAAGAGAATAATTAATTTAAGAGTTTAATTAATTATGATCAAGTAAAATTGTTCGCATATTTGTTATTATGTTCCAGCTTTGTCCAAAAGTATTATTTCTTTCAATTGTTTAATGAATGATTATGATATTTTTTTAAAGGACAAGTGTTGTTACATTTTTAAGAACAATATGTTTTATGCAAAAGCTATAATTGAGAATGGTATATTTGTTCTTGATTTAATTAAATAAGTACATAATATGGATATCAATAGAATGAAATATGATAATCTAAATACCTTATACCTATGGCATTGTCGTTTAGGCCATATAAATGAAAAACGCATAAACAAATTGCACAAGTCAGGTGATTTGGGATCATTTGATTATGAATCATTTGATACATGTGAATCTTGTTTATTAGAAAAAATGACAAAAGCTCCCTTTATTGGTAAAGGAGACCGAGCTACAATGGTTTCGGACTTAATACATTCAGATGTATGTGGTCTAATGACTACACATGCCAGAGGAGGTTACTCCTACTTCATTACTTTCATAGATGATTATTCCAGGTTTGGATACATCTATCTAATGAAATATAAATCAGAAGCATTTGAAAAGTTCAAAGAATTCAGAAATGAAGTAGAGAAACAACTTGGCAAAAGTATTAAAACACTTAGATCAGATCGAGGTAGAGAATACTTAAGCCAAGAGTTTCAGGATTATCTTAGAGATAATGGGATTTTATCTCAATGGAATCCACCATATACACCACAACACAATGGTGTATCTGAAAGGAGAAATCGAACACTATTAGATATGGTTTGATCAATGATGAGCCGAGCGGACTTACCTAAGTCCTTTTAGGGATATGCACTAGAAACTGCTGTTTATATGTTAAATAGAGTTCCTAGTAAATCGGTTGATGTTACTCCATATGAGATGTGGAATAACAAGAAACCCACGCTTTCTCATATGAAAGTATGGGGTTGTCCTGCTTATGCGAAGAGGACAATGTCAAACAAATTGGATGTTAAATCTGACAAATGTTTATTTGTGGGATATCCAAAAGAAACTTTTGGATATTATTTCTATCATCCCTTAGAACAAAAGTTGTTTGTTTCAAGGCATGTCGTCTTCTTGGAAAGAGAATTTCTCCTACGAGAGGACAGTGGGAGTAAAATTTAACTTGGCAAAGTTCAAGATCCACAAATAGAAGATGATCAACAGATTGAACCCGAGACTGAATTTCATAATGATGAGATTGCAGTTGAACCTGATTATACATAAAATCCTAAAAGATCTACTAGGATGCGTTCTATCCCTGTGAGATATGGATTTCACATTGATTCAGATAGAGGCATAACTATAGTAGAGGACAATAAGCCTACAAGCTATCAAGAAGTTTTGAACAGTTTAGAACGTGATTTATAGCTTAAGGTATGCAGTCTGAAATGGACTCCATGTATGAGAACAAGTATGGACTTTAACTCAACCACCTGAAGGGATAAAACCCATAGGGTGCAAATGGGTCTTCAAAAAGAAGACCGACATGGAAGGTAATATAGTTACCTATAAAGCTCGCTTAGTAGCAAAAGGTTATCGTCAAAAAGAAGGTATTGACTATAACAAAACTTTTTCTCCTGTAGCGATGCTTAAGTCTATAAGAATACTTTTAGCCATTGCAGCTCATTATGATTATAAGATTTGGCAAATGGATGTGAAGATAGCTTTCCTTAATGAAAATCTTACTGAGGATGTGTATATGACACAACCAGAAGGGTTCATATCAGGAAATGGCGAAAAGGTATGCAAGCTTCAAAGATCCATTTATGGATTGAAGCAAGCCTCTAGGAGCTGGAACATACGATTCAATGAGACAATCAAAATGTTTGGTTTCTCACAGAATGAAGATGAACCTTGTGTGTATAAAAGGGTCAATGGGAGTACGATTGTCTTCCTAGTTCTATATGTAGATGACATATTGATCATGGGAAATGACATTTCTCTTCTCCAATTCGTTAAAATATGGTTATCCAAGCAATTCTCCATGAAAGACCTTGGAGAAGCATCCTATATTCTGGGAATAAGGATCTATAGAGATAGATCCAATAGGTTGCTAGGTCTTTCTCAGAGTACATATATAGATAAAGTATTGAAGAGGTTAAATATGGATCTCTCTAAGAAAGGGTTTATACCCATGATGCATGGGAAACACCTTTCTAAGTCTATGTGTTCGCAGACACTAGAAGATAAAGAGAGCATGAATAGAATACCATATGCATCTGTAATTGGTTCTATCATGTATGCTATGTTATGTACACGTCCAGATGTAGCATTTGCTTTGAGTGTCACAAGCAGATTCCAATCCAATTTTGGAGAGGAACATTAGGTAGCTATAAAGAATATTCTTATGTACTTAAGAAGAACTAAGGATATATTCTTGGTATACGAAGATGGCAATTTGGAAGTAAATGGGTATACAGATGCCAGCTTCCAATCTGACAAAGATGATTGTAAATCACAGTCTGGTTATGTGTTCATAATGGGAAGAGGAGCAGTTAGCTGGAAGAGTTCCAAACTAGAAACAACTGCTGATTCCATGATGGAAGCTGAGTACATTGCTGCTTCAGAAGCAGTCTGGATCAAAAAGTTCATAATTGAACTAGGAGTGGTGCCTAGCATTGTTGATCCAATTCCTTTATATTGTGACAACAATGGAGCCATTGTGTAAGCAAAGGAACCACGGTCTCATCAGCGATCCAAGCATGTTCTCAGACACTACCATCTCATAAGGGAAATAGTAGCTAGAAATGATGTGAAAATAGAAAAGGTTCCCACAGATGACAATGTGGCAGATCCCCTCACTAAAGTACTTTCCCAGATTAAGGATGATCACCATATAAATAGCATGGGTTTGAGACATATGAGTGATTGGCTCTAGTGTAAGTAGGAGATTGTTAGAGAGTATGCCCTAGAGCCCATGTAATAGGGATGTTTTTCATATTTATGAATTTATATTCTTAATAAAAGGCATCATTCATTTATTAATGCTATGTTTAAATACATGAGTTTGTAAATCTTAAATTAATAAATGAAGTACTAGATATTTTAAACATAGTGTAAAGGCAATCATGAAAGTGTTCATGATATGAGATGTCTATTGCATGCAAATGTGTTATTATCTGAATATCCCTAGTCATAGAATTAACAAGATAAGGATATTGTTAATTTGGATAGACTAGCACATGTTATGCTTCTTGAATGGTTCAAGCAGTGGTTCTCATAACTGTGATTATGGAAGATAATCAAAGCTAACATGTGGATGCTTGTTAGAAGAATAAGTTCAATGGAGACCTGGATAGAGAATCCTCACATGGATATTAAATCTATGTAAGTGAGGAATCTCTTCATAGCGGTTGTACAAGTATCCTTAGACTTGAGATCACCAAAGTTATCTTAAGTAGCAAGTGGTATACTTTGACTCCATAACTGATTACTTCGAACTAGGAGTGAACATAGTTAGGAGATTGGGTATATCATGACCTACTTGAAGATAGTTGAGTAATTGACAAAGGATTCACCATCCTAGATTTAATAAGGGAAGTTATCTCGCATGATTCTATAATTGCCTTGTTCAGAGAATCTCTGGCCAGAGTAATATGCCAAGATGGATAGAGATCCATGAAGGGCATTTTGGGAACAATGGTTAAATTAACAGAACATACATAATTAGTTTATATGAGTTGACAAAAATTCATACTCAGAATCTAATTGAGATAAGAGTGGTGAAAGGAGTAATTGCACGGTAACTGTTTCCATGGTAGGGTATAGTCAAACCACTTGACTTTCCTGACATTTGGGTAGTTATAATGCCTAGCTAGAGGCCAATCATGACTTGTATAATGATGTATCAAGAATATCAATAGGGGTTGATAAAATGGTTTAAAGGAGTTTAAGTCATGTGAGTTTTAAATAGAATTCACAATTATATATTATACTGCCAATATGGACAGGAACCCAATAGATCACACACATATAGAGAAAAAGGATAAAATGGTAAAATTACAAGGATAATAATATTTGATATTATTATGAGGGTGGAAAAGTGAATAATATAATAATTAATTAAGGAGTTTAATTAATTATGATCAAGTAAAATTGTCCGCGAAACTTTTGAGAAAAGTTCTGTAAGTTGGACCTAATTGAAATAATGTATTTCATGATTAATTATTATTATCGTATAAGTGTTATAGGACTACTATAAGTGTTATAGAACTAATATAATAATTAATAAGTCCATTGGAGGAGTTATAAAGGGACCAGGGAATGGAGCTGGTGTGGAAGCCCTTTTGTAGAGGGCCACATGCCAACTCCAATACAGAAGGCCTTAATGGCCTATTTCATGAACCAAATTAATTTATATATATTACATAAGTGTTATGGAACTTACATATTTAATTTGGTTGGATTTGGAATCCATTCGGGTATTTAAATCCAATTAGTTGCACAAATGGCCTAGTTTGTGGGTTTTGTGCATAGTTTTTTATGAAAAAGTTTAAATTGGATTTAATTAAACCCAAATGATTGTAATTAATTCCAAAGGCCCAATTAATAATTCTCCAGCAATTTTAAGGAGCCCAATCTCATTAAGGAGTTGGAATTTTAACCTAACTATAAAAGGCCAACTAATGAGGAATTAGGGTTAAGTGATGAAACACATAAGAAAGTCTTATTCTTCTATTTTATCTCTCCCTTTTACGCCACTCCCTTGCTAGCTCTAGGGATTTTTGGCCACTCCTTGTTCTACACCAATTTTTTGGTTCAATTTATCATTCTCTAGTGTGGATTACTTATTGGAGGTGTTCGATTTTGGACACTGTGGTTTGCGACAACCCGGTGCGAAGTAAAATCAACTGTTTAAGAAAAATCAAAGGTGATTTTTCTTATTCTCATCATATAGATATCTTGTGTATTCATGGAAAGATAAGATCTAATGGTTAAAAATTTTAAAATTCTGCTTATATATGCGATGCATGTAACCGTTTAACTCTAACAGTTTACAAAGGTAGAAACTTCTTTTTTGAAGCCTATAAAAGGATGCTCAAGGCACCAAAACTTAAAGAAGCATATAATTATGAATTTTAATTAATTTTTAATCTAGTTTTCTTTAGTTAATTTTTTATAGTAGTTTTTAGGTAAATTTTATTATTTTCTTAGTTTGTAATTCTCCTTATTTTAGTTCATAGTTGTGAATTATAAGTACTTTTCTAGTGTGTTTTATGTGTTTATTTGAGTAAGTTTAGTGTTATTTTAGTTGATTTATGTTTAAATATTTTAAATTTGTATTTTGAGGTCTAAATGTGAATTTTGGTGTCTTATAAGGCTAATTTGAAGAAAGGAAGAAGTTTAATGAAGAAAAGAGGAAAGATGAAGCATGAAGGCAAAAGATGAAGTGAAATTCAGGTTAAAGAATAACATCACTCAGCTGAGTGAACTGGTCACTTGGCTGAGTGTCCAGTCTAATTAGCTAAGTGCCCAGATTACTCACCCAAAGGAAAAATTACCACTCACCCAAAACCATCTTCTCTTTACCAGCAAATCTTCACTTCGCTGAGTGATTTTTACCGCTTTCCTGAGAGACATGAAGGGAAACATAAAATTAAACTTCCTAATTGAGTAAAACTCTAATTCAACAAGGATTAAGAATTTTATTAAGGTCCAAAATTCTTATTTGAAGCCTATAAAAGGAGGTCCAAGGCACCAAAGCAAAAAAAGATAGTAGGATATAGCTAGAGAAAGTGTCTTAGTTATGAATTTTATTTGTTTAGTTTTTAGTTTTTCTTTAGCTATTTGTACATTAATTTTAGCTTAGTTTTCTTATTTTCTTAGTTTACAATTCTCTTAAAGACAAGCTTTCTATTGAAGTCATCAAGAGTAAATTTTGGAGCTTTATGATTATGAGTATTGTATCTTTTTACTTTAATTGTTCTATTATTTTTATCATGTTCGATAAGTAGTTTTTCTTCTTTTGATATTGGATACTTGAACCCTTATATTTTCATTGTAATGACTTTATGTTGAGCTTTTATTCAATGCAAGTTTGATTATTTCTTAGTTTTTGGTAACTTCTTATCTTTGGTTATTGTTGAATTAACGATTAACTTATTTTAATTAATGGTTAATGATTGATTTAAGAATGAATATTGATATACATGTTCTTGATTAGTTTATTAGTATTGATGTATGATTATATTCTAAGTTAGGTGTAATTATGTGTTGGTAAGCATATATTAATACTAAGAAAACTTGAAGTTAAGTTTTCTTGCTAAAGTGTTTAATGGATATCTAGGAGTTTAAAGCTGGATCTTTATAATAATTTTTATATTGTCCCTAACAAGAGAATTTGATGCTTAGAATGATAGTCTTGCATAATATATCAAGCTTTATTTGTCTACTTTTTCCATAATCACTTATGTTACTTTTGTTATTGAGTCAAATTGAGGTGGATAGTTCCTTTAGCATAAGTATTTTAGTTATTGCTTTGTTTTTAATTCATGTTAGTTTAATTTTAGTTTTTCTTTTGCTTTATTTTAGTTTAGTTCTTTCCTTTAAATAAAAAACTTGGAAAATAATCTCAGATTAGTTTAATTCAAATATAGATATTTTACTTAGCAATCCGTGTTCCCTTGGTATGATATTCAAGGTCTTAATCTTATTTTCCTATATTACTAGCCGATCTAGTACACTTGCTAAACACTGGTCATTAGTTATTCTTTTTATTTTAGTTGTTCTTTTTGTTTTCATTATGTTTGGTAAGTATTTTCTTCTTTTTTTACTGAGGGAAACTTGAACCCTTATATTTTTATTGTGATGACTTAGTTTAAGCTTTAATTCAATGCAAGTTTTATTATTTCTTAGTTTTTACCAAATTCTTATCTTTGATTGTATTAAGATTGATTATTAATTTCTTTGATTAATAGTTAATGATTGATTTAAGTATGATCTATGATATGCATGTTCTTAGATTTTTTTACTAATCTTAATGCATGATTATTTTCTAGTTTAGATGTAATTATGTATTGGTAAGAGTGGATTAATACTAAGAAAAGTTGAACTAAGAATAGGTTGGATTTAAATTTACTTGAAAGAGGATTTAATGAATCTTTAGGAAGTTTAAAACTTGATTTTTATGCTAAATATTGAATTATTCCTCACAAAAAGATTTAATGCTTAGATTGATATTCTTGATTAAGATATCTTGCTTTATTTATTTGATTTTTCCATAATCATTTGTGTTTTTTTTATTGAATCATTACAATAGAAGTTGAGGTAGATAGTTCCTTTAGCAGAAGTATTTTAGTTATTGCTTTATTTTTAATTCATGCTAGTCTAATTTTAGTTTTTATTTGTCTTCATTGTTAGTGTAGTTTAGTTTAGTTCTTGCCTTTGAATAAAAAAATGTGGGAAATAATCTCAAATTAATTTAATTCACACAAAGATATTTTACTTAGCAATCCATTTTCCCTTAGGTATGATATTCAGGGTTTTAATCTTATTTTCCTATATTACTAGTTGTTCTAGTATACTTGCTAGACACTGGTCATGGGGCTGCACGTGTGGTTCTATGAGGCATCTTGCAAAAGAAGATTACATGTTAGTTTCCATGGTTAACTTGGGTCACAAATAAACCAAATATGTAAAAATGTGTCTGAATTTTGGTAGCATTTTTGCTAAAAGGTAGACAACTAACCTCATAGAAATACATGTTAGGTGCCATAACTAATATGCAACATCCTAAGCCTATCATCGAATGTTCTAGCAAACATGCATGAAAAATGAGGCATAATACATATTTTACATTTTACGAGAGTTTTAACAAAATTTCAGCAACATTTTGGCTAGGACTATGATAGCCTTCTACATAAAAAAAAATTTAAACAACAAATAAGCCACCATGGCCACCAAGCAACACAATTCATAAAAACCTAAGTGTATCATTGGGTGCTCTAGTGGCAAACACGACAAATGAGATAAATTATTTACTTTTTATATTATGTATCCAAAAATTCAAAATACCCTATAAAATTCATTGTGTTTCTTGAGTTGTATGACTTTTTACTTCCAGAATTTTCCACAGTCATTTATCCAAACCATCAAACTTTTGGATTCTCTACAAAAATAAAAATAAGAGAAAATGAAATAATATGTACGTGCAATGTATGGGACATGAAAAAAGAATGTATTGTAGTCTTCCAAGGGTGACAGATGGGCTACCCATGGCTCAATCCTTTTATGGGATAAGAGTCTGTCATCACTTTCTATAAATAGTGCCTAAATTTTTTTTGGTTTTTATACTTTTGACTTCCCTATTCTTAAGGAATATTCTATTAGGTATTTTCTCTCTCTTTTTTTCTTTTCTTTCTATTTCTATTCATTTTCCTCTTAGTTATTTATTTTTCATTCATTATCTCTACACTTAAACTACATAAAACTTGCTCTTATCATGGCTTCTGGATTTGTAAAATTTACATCGGCTATTGGATGACTAGAAAGCTTGAAAAGACCCTCTTTTGGCTCCATTTTTGAGTCTGAGGTTTTTGAGAAGAACATCTTTAGATAGAAATCTATTGCTTGTTGATACTCGATATTGGGACCCGAGGTTCCATATGTTTAGATTTACTCACCAGGAGTTACACGCCTGACCAAAAGAGTTTGTAATGATAGTCAATGTCAAGTTCGAGCCTGACACCCGTCCTTACCTGCCTTCTTCTATTTCTAACTACCTTCGAGAGGTGGCCTATGCCCTGGCCATCCTTTTTTTCGAGGATAGGGGTTTAGTATCTTATGGGAGGACATTCTCATCAGAGCCACTGATTGATGTATTAGCTAATTTTCACGATATACCAACCTTTCATTTTAGCATGTTACTACTTTGCTCTCTTGCTCGGTGCTTATTGATATGTGTTAGTGATCCTATGACTGGTGATTATGAGTTGTATAGTATTATGGATGGTATATAGTAAGGGTGTAACCCATTTCCCCAGATCCTAGTAGAGACCACTATTGGCTTGGATGTTGTTCATCATAACTCTCCTTTTTTTCTCATAGGTAGCCCCATGCTTCATCGGATACATCTTTATTTTGAAGGTAGAATACCCCTCAAGGGTTTTCATACTAGCCTTTCTTATTTAAAGAAATGTCCTTTCAGAATTTCACGTGTTTCTTTACCTTATTTTTGCTTGAGAGGAATCCAACTCATCCCAATGGATTTTTTTTATGTGTGGCTTCAAGAGAAGTTAAAGTTGTTGTCAGAGGCCCCTCATTGAGCCAGAGCTATAGGCATTTATCCTATAAGACCTATTATAATTTGACATCTGCAGCGTGAGTTTCTAATTATCCAAGATAAGGTTAACTGGCAGGGTTGCTTGATAGATGATGACATTATATTTAGGTGCACCTAGCTGCCTATCACTTATATCGTCCAAGATGGAGTATCTAGATATGTCCCTCTATGTAGACTACATCGGGCCACCTTCTATATCACTTCCTATTATGCTCATCGATTTGGGGATCGATAGGATATTGTCAAGTGTTCATTAGGCTTTCGAGGTGGCATTCTCACTGTTCATTTTATAATAGAGTATTATCAGAGGATTTGAACCTGAATTTCTATGAGGATCTCTATTCTTAAGATTGGTATTTACGACTTCAACACCTCTAGCTTATACAAGCAATGGGTCACGAGTCCGGTCATCCACAATAGACTTTCTCATCTTAGACACCTGGATGGAGAGAGATAGGTGATATAGATGGACTATATCAGATACTATTATAGGTTCTATTTTTGCTTTTATTGAATTTTTAAAACTTGAACATATGAAAAGAATATGATACTTTCATTTACTTTGATGATATTATGAATACATGCATGACATTTAATTTTGATTTCAGTGTACATGATCAATATTTGATGTTACCCCAGTAACATATATTATATAATCTCAAAATGAATGTTTAAAAGCATTATAACTCCTATCATCAATCAGCCCTTTCAAATTTTCTTAATTGATTATTTTCTCTCAGCCTATAATTTTTGCCTAGAATTTTGTTTTTGTTTTCACCCTGACAAGGCAACCAATTTTAGCAAGGCCGCCATTTTTTAGATTTTCAAACCATGGGGCATTTATTCTCTTCTTTTTCTCTTTTCATCTTAGCCATGGAACCTTTTCAATATATCTATGTTCATCAATTCTATAAACTTATTGCCATCACTATCTGACAAAATAATAGTTCCCTTGGATAAGAACTTTTTAAGTACAAAAAGTCCTTCCCATGTGGTCCTAAACTTAACTCGAATATCTGAAATTCCCATCCTCATCTATTTAAACACCAAATCTCCCTCTTTCAAAGGATGCCTCCTAACCTTCTTCTTGAATGAGCGAGCCATCCTTTTTGATAGACCTGATTGTGATAATATGCTCTCATTTTATCCTCATCTAATAGGTTGAGCTATGATAGTCTCTACCCAGCCCATTCTGCTTTTGATATGTCAGCTTCGAAAACTACCTTCAGAGATTGATGCTCAATTTCTATCGGTAATACTACTTCTATCATATAGACAAAGGAAAATAGAATAGCCCCTATTGATGCTTTGGTTATGATCCTCTAACCCCATAATGCAAAAGGTAGCTTATTAGCTCAATCTTTATAAGTCCAAACCATCTTAGTTAGAATCCTCTTTTACATTCTTATTAGCCACCTCAATCGCTCCATTTGCTTGAGGTCTAGAAGGAAAAAACTTATGATGTTCTCCATATCTAATGAGAATTTACCTGATTTTATTGAAGAATTGTAACCCATTAGTAGATACTATATGGTGAGGCATATAACCATATAAGCATATTAGGTTCTTCTCAATAAACTTGGCCATATCCCCTATATCTATCTTTTTGAAAGATTCTACTTCTACCTACATGGATCAGTAATTAACTGCCATTATAATGAACTTATTGTGAGACCCCATACATGACCCTAATTTAATTTACATATTTTTAAATGAGAATTTTGTATGAGTAAGGGTCAATGGGGTAAATTATTATGTTAATTGCATGAAAATAAAATTTATTAATAAGGTTTAATATTAATTGAGGGTGCAATTGAAGTAAAAAGTATTATTTTGGGGTAAATTTGCAATTACAGCATCTTTAGAGGCAAATGTGGAAAAATGAATAATTGAGAGGTCAATTTAAGAAAAATAATTAGTGGGGAGGTCACTTTATAACATGCAAAAAGGTGCATGGTTTTAATGTGACATGCAAAATCTTGAGGGATTAAAGAGGACATTTACCAAAGCACTATATATATATGTGTGTTAGTGGAATGAAAGAGAAAGTGAGAATTAGAGAGGGAGGTCGGCATTTTGAAGAGAGAAATCCAGAAATTCATCTTCTTCTTCTTTCTTTTATCTCTACTAGATCATCTCAAGAAAATTAGGTGATAATTTTGTTGGTTCATCAAGAGTTTAAGGCATTAAGCTAAGGTAATTATTATGTTAATGAATCCTTCATCATCATCTTCTCTTTTCTTTTCATTTTGATTGAAGAGAATATTAAATAAGTGTTGGAAATTTGAATGATGATGATGTTTGTGAAGGAGAAGATGAAGGAAGAAAGAACAAAGGGAAAGAGATTGCAAGAAGTTAAAGACATAGAGATTTTGTTGTTGTTTTTGGCTAAGGTATGGGAACTTAGGATTATTCATATTGCATGTGAAATTATCTACTGGAACATGTTGTGGTTGGCTTGAAATCTAGAGAAAAGTAAAGAGAACACAAGATAAGAAATGCATGTGAGTCTTAAAAATTCTGAGTTTGAGTTCACTGGACCTAGTTGTACTATTTTGGTAATATCTTGAGTTTGAGAATAGATAATTAGATGATTCCAATTGGGTCTTAAACTATACTTATATATTTCATAAGAAGAAATCACACTCAAATTCTGCCTCTAGATATTTTTATGATTTATTGAATTTAGGAAAACTTCTAAATTCGAATTCTGGATCAGGTTGGGGAAAAATTGAGATATCTGTATGTAAAATGATCATAATGATATGAAATTAATTTCTATGAAAACTAGACTCATAAAGACACATTTTATATGAAGGAAGTAATGCCTAATTTTATTTCTAAGTTTGTCAAATAATTAGCATGAAATTCGTTGAATCTGTTGGGACTGTTAGGGTACAGATGTTGGTATTTTTGGCATAAGTAATAGCAGAGAAGTCAAAATATTATTCTGTAAAATTATGAGTAAACTAGATACCTAGGAGTACGTTTTTTATTAAGAAATGTTGGTCTAAATCTCTCTTGATTTTATGCTATGAATTTTTATAAGTGACAGCCCCCACTGTTTTGGTTCTATGAACAGCCTATAGTGTTTTTCAAATAAATCGAGTTATAGACCAGATATTAAGATTAATTTTGATGCTCTGGAAACTAGACACATAGGGGAATAAGATTGTAGAAGTCCATTTTGCCTAAAAATGACATCTTCAATTTCAAATTTGGCTCACAAGTCGAGTCCAGAATGCTGCCCTGTGCAGATTTTTGTGATATTTTATTCTATGACTTTTAATTAATTGAAATAAAAAGTTGTTTATGTGATTGTAAAATAAATTGGATAGAGCATGTAATATGACTATAAATGAAGGATTTATAGCCATATATATACATTCGTATGTGTACATAAATAAATATTAGTGATGAAAATATCTAACTTATACATATAATTAGATTTGTACATGATTGTTATATGCCAAATTGATGTACACATATGTAATCCTATGATATGAAAGTGCACATGAGTTGAATGATGATAAAGGCATATATATAGATAAACATGCTTATAATAATAAGCCTACTATATGCGAATGTACCTATAGATATGTATATTTATAATTACGTTTATGAGTGTACGAGCATGTATTTACCCTATGAGATAGATGATGTTTTAGCATGACTATGAATATGTGAGATGCTGAATGAGAATATGATCAAGTTTATGATATGATTATGTATATGAGTGTATGAGCATGAATAAAATATTGCCTGCAATAGAGTTCAGATGTGGATAGATAGGCGCCTATAGGGAATTGCAGCTGCCACAGTCGACCTTTTTAGGTCCATAGTATAGTTGATCCTGCTGGATCTTGTACAACTCATTTGGGTTGTTGCTTGACCCTTTTGGGTCTTTGACCGGTCCACCGTATAGTTGGCCCTGATTGGGTCCATAGTTTTGATATCTTCGGATATCTACCGTTGATACTCTCGGGTATCCACTGATCCCGTTATCCACTCTTAGAACCTAAGCAGGCTAAGGAAAAACATTAATATTTCACAGTTAATTACCGTATGAACTATGCTTCTGATATATGATTTATCTTGTTTAACTGCGTTTCCATAAGCATGAGTTGGTATCTATTTGCATTATATACAGATCTCATCATGAATTGTATGTAATCAAGTATGCTATCTTTTACTTTTTCTTGACATGTAAATATTATTATTATTCAATTGTTTTATATGTCCTATATTTTTTACGACCATTGTGAGTGGTTGTCTTTCATGTTTAGAATTCCCCACTAAGCTGTATAGCTTAGCACGGGTTATTTTGATCCGTGTAGGTTTTTGGTAGTAAAGGCTTTTGCAAAGGAACTTTTTCTGCATCAGGACAGGCCAACACCAGTCTATAGAAGTGGATGTAGGAAACTTTTGATAAATATTGTTTAGTTCCTTACCTATTTTAATATGTATAAGGGTTGTAATATATGTATATGTAAGTTATATGGAAATGAAGTTTGTAATAAGCTCATAGTGAGAATGCTAGTTTATGCATGCATCTAGAAGCTATAATACTCTATATAAATGTGCTGAAATGCCGAATGCTACACATGAAAGAAAAATGGCTAAAGTATGATTATATAGTATAATTATTAAGATGTTGGGATTGCATATGAAGTCAATATGCTTATTCAAATTTAAATGTACAGTAAAGATGTGAGAATCCTGATTAGTATATTAGTTATATGATTATTTGGATAAAATGACGTAGATTGTATTATTTATAGTAAAGATGTGGTTTAGGGTGTTTCACTTATGTCCATTCAAAGTAGGCGATTAGATTATACCCATCATATCTATACCCCATGCAGTGAATAGCCATGAAGATGTGAGGTTGCATAACTCAAAAATGGTTAAGTGTCTCAAATTTGCATACTGTTGGCATATTTGGCACTCTCTAACATACTTAGAATAATCAGTATCCATTATGAGCCAAAAGAATCCTTGACATATGGTATTCTTGGAAAAATTTAAACCATTCATATGGGCTCTACACTGTAACAACCCAACGTATTCGCTGGTAAATATTTATAAATGTGATAGGAACATAATTGAATTAAATGTATGCATATGTGGGCAATTTTATAAATTTGCCAGCTTTAGGGGTGAATATGCATGGTTAGTTAAGCAAGATGGACTTGATTGCATTTTATGTCATAACTTCATGTTAAATGTATAAACATATAAAAGAAGAGGGAGCAAAGTGTAAAATTTTAGTAAATTAACAAGTGGTCCAATAAGACTCAAGCATTTGTCTTATTATAGAATAGTGGAGAAGAAGCAAGAAGAAGAAGGGAAAATTACCCTTTTTCTTTGGATTATCGGCAACCTTTTTGGCCAAAAAAGCTTTAGCCATTTGTTTTCTTTCTTCTTGCTATCTTTTTGTTTCACAACTCTATCTAAGTAAGGCCTAGGTATTTTGATTGATTTTCACATATTAAGGTGAGTAAAGCATGAATTTATGTAATTAAAAAGACTTTCTTCTTCTTTTTCCTTTCTTTAGAATATGTATTTGCTATTTTAAATATTGATAGAGTGAATTTTGATAATAGTTGTTGGAAGAGGTAGCAAGAGTAAAGGAAAGGAGAAAGAAGAGCTTTAGGAACTGAAAATGGTCAATTTTTAAGGTTTGGGAGTGTTATCTTTTATATACATTATAAGTTTATTTTATTTAAGTTGGTTTATAAGTTATAATTATTGTGTGATTGATGTTAGAATGAAGAAAATGGTGATATAATGCACGAAAAAGATAACTAGTACCTTAGAAAGTGATATAGTGAAAATTCACTTAAGGTTCACTTAAACCCATTTTAGTGTAAAGAGCATAACTTTTTTTGTAGATTTCTAAATTAAGTGATTCCAATTGGAAATCAATAATAAGACATAGATCTACAACTTTGTACAAGATGCAGAAACCTAAATCTACCTCTAGGATGTTTGACATTGAGCTTGAATTTGGTAAACCTTTGTTTTTTGTCATTTGGAACAATTTGTAACATTTTAGTGATATCTTGAGATTTAGATTTAACATTGAGTGTTTTTTGGATATTTTGGAAACTAGAGGCATAGAGAAATAACTTTTTTGATGGTCACTTTGGCTAAAAATACCTTTTTGTAGGTCTAAAAATGCATACAAATTGAGACTAAAAATTTATCTCTGGACAAAATAGACCTTACGATTAGCAAGTATGACCTACTGACCATGACATAGTTCAAATTTAGTACAAAACTTAAATAACACTTATGTTACAATCAGTAGGTATAAGATACTAACCGGGACCTTTCATTTCTCTTTTTAAATTTGATTTTTAGGCTCAAATTGATAGCAAAGCATACCTAAATACTTTTAGAGTGTTTTAAGTGTAAAAATAAGAGTAATAAGTGACATAAATGAGTGTAAAGCATAATGAATTAATGAAGTAAATTTAAATACTAAGTCTTAATGCATAAGAACTTGTAGAGTTAATGAACATAAATGAATATACATAGTTATATTAGCAATGTTATATGCAACTAAATGAATGATGAGCATGTTATATTGTATCCTTTGGGTACTTGAATAAGAATGGTATGATAGAGTGAAATGATTGCATGCTATATTGAGTGTTTGGATGCAATGGTTTTAAATATATCAAAAGCGATATTCTTAAGTGATTAATGACTTGTTGAGGCCTGAATTTCACAAAGTAGTGGATAGATAGACATGCTTATAAAGGGGATAGTAATTACAGCTGCTAGTGTTGTCACCTAAGGGTGACTAATGTTTCAATACCCATTGGTATCAAGTGACCCGAGACTTTTGTGTCTCTAGTATTTAATACTGCTCGTCAGTATCTAGTGTTTGTACCCATATCCACCATTTATGGGAGTTCAGGCGATGGAAGTGATTTGATTAATGAATAATGACAAGCGACCAATAGTTCGAGTGTTACAGTACTTCATGATAGTGTTAGTGCTTTTCATTGAATAATGAAGTGTAATTGAAGGATTATATTGAATTGTTATTGAGTGCATAATTTAAAATTATAATAAAGTGTTGTTTGATGCTTGGATTATTATTATAAGTGTACAGACATTTTATCATGAGAAGACATGATATTATGTTAAGTGTATTGGCATGTTATGTTACTTGTATTTGAGACTTTAAAGAGAAGTCAATTGCATTATTTTACTCCCTACTGAGCCATTGCTTAGTACGGGTGTTTTTCCATATAGGTACACAAGTATACAGTATAAGTGCTGAGTTAAGTCAATATCTACATGCCACTAGGGGGGATAGCAAGTGAAGACTAATTTTAGCGTAGAGTTATTTCCTATAAATATTCAATGTAAAGGATTTATAATATATGTAATGAATTATTCTGTACCAAAAGGTATGAAAACACTACACTAGTCACCTTCTGGTGACAACACTTATAGTTATGATCACATCTCTTTTATAGGCATGCCTATCTATCCACTATAAGTCACTAATCACTCAAGAATATCATATTTATCACATTCAAAATCATATATTTAACACATTCAATAGATCATACAACTATTTCAATATATCATATCATTTATATCCAAGTACACTAAGGATACAATACATCATTCTCATCATTCATCTAATAATACATAACATGGCTAATACACTATTCATGTTCATTAATTATACAAATTGTTATGCATTAGGGCTTGGTATTTAACTTTAATACACTATTTCATTATGATTTACACTCAATTTATATCACTTATTACTCTTTTTTAGTGTTTAACATGCTTTAATAGTGTTTAGGGAGGTCTAGGTATGCTTTAGTAATAATTTGGAACCTAAAAATCACATTTAGAAAAAAGCAGGGGAGGGTCATGGTCATCACTAAATAGGTATTAACTATGACATAGGTTTTATTTTGATTCTGGACTGATTCTAGACTATCTCATGGTCATTACCAAAAAGGTGTTGACTGTGAGGTCCAAAAATTACTGAAGATAGATTCCCAGTTAAACTTATAGGTAATTGACCTAGGAAAAGGTGTTTTCAGGAAAAATTCTCTTATAAAAAGTTGTTTTTCTATGTCTTTAGTTTTTAAAACATCAAAAATAACTTACTTATGACTTCTAAAGCTCAAGATATTCATAAATTATCATAGATTGCTCCCATTAGCAGGGTAGCAGACATCCTTTAAGTTTTTGCTAAATTTTGAGGGCCTTAGAGATAGATTTAGGTCTCGGTGGTTTCACAAAGTTGTAGATCTATGTCTTATCTTTAATTTCTTAATTATACATCTATGAAGGGATTTATGCTCTTTACACTAAAACTAGTTCAAGTGAACCTTAAGCAAAATTTTCTCTTTGTAACTTATTCATATCCAATTACCATTTTTATACCATAATACCATATTTACCTATTTTTATCACCAAAACATAACAATTATAGCACATAAATCAAATTTAATCAATCAAACATAGAACAAGGGAAAGAAAACTCCCAAACATCTCAAGCTAGCTCTAATCCTTCCTTTAGGCTTCTTTTTCTTTTTTTTTTCTCCTTAACCTTGCTAGATTCCCTAACTAAGCATATCATAAACACACATTAATATCCAAATCCTATTTATAATTTTAAATCATCATGTTTAGAACAAATAAAGGACTAAATTTGAACCAAAATCTCATAAAAACTTACCTTAATTGAGCTTACATACACAAACCCCTTTTTAGATGAATTTTATGAGTGAAAAGTAGTAAGAAGAAAAGGGAAATGGCTAAAATTCTTGGCCAAAAGGTGGCCAGCTAACTCCTTGAAGAGGATAATTTTTTTCCTCTCTTTTCTTGCTTTCTCTTTACATTTGTAGAGAAAGATACATATATGACTCTAATTGGATCACTTGTTTAGCCAATACAAATTTATACTTTACTCCCTGTTATTAATCTTAATTACCAATTGCACACCTTATTACCTTTTCTTAATACATTCATCTCCACTTCTCTAATAATAATACACATTTACCCTTAATTGATAATTTATGAAATTGCCATCCACTTTTGCATTAATATCGATTACATCCTAATTGCAAAATAAATAATTCTTTTACATTGAAACCTTTTCAATCTCTTTCTCCACTATACACTAATCCTACTAAGGTATGCTTTAGGACCTTACAAAAATATGCTAAGTTTATAAAAGATTTGTGCTTAAATAAGAAGAAATTAGAAGGGGTAAGTACTATCCAGTTGTTTAAAACTATAGTGCTATTCTCACCAATAAAATTCTAGCTAAACTAAAGGATCCAGGTATTTTCACACTACCTTGTGAATTAGGAGGAAATTTTATGGGAAATGCATTATGTGATTTTGGAGCCAACATTAATCTTATGCCATATTCTATTTGTAGAAAGTTAAAGCTGGGAGATATCAAGGAGATAAGGATGACACTTTAACTAGCAAATCATTGAGTCAAACATTCAAAGAGAATCATTGAGGATTTGCTAGTTAAAGTGGGCAATTTCATCTTTTTGATAGACTTTGTGGTTATAGATATGGATGAGGATAAGAAAGTTCCATTGATTATGGGAAAACTATTCCTTAATATGGTAAGAACACTCATAGATGTACATGGCATATGGTAACTTTAAGATTCAATAAAAAGGAAATGGTGTTTGATTTTAATAAGGTAATGAAACACCCATCATGTGAATTTGAGTAGTCAATATGCTTTATGAATACCCGTTGAGGATTATAAGGATGAAATGCATGAGAAAATCCTACTAGATGACCCATTGAGAAGTTTCTTGATGCATGTAGCTCAAGAAAAGGAATTGACCAAGATTGAAAAAAGAATTTATGAAGGAGCTTGTGAAAGAGTGTGTAGAAAGAGAATCAAATGAAAAAGGGTTTGAACTAAGAAAAGGAGATTCAAAAATTGAACTCAAATCCCTTCTCCCTCATTTAAAGTACATATTTTTAGAGGATGGGATAAAGCCTATGATAATATCTTCTATTTTGATAGGTATTAAAGAGGAGCTTTTGATAGAGGTGCTAAGGAAGCATAAATGAGCCATTAGATGGGATACATTAGATCTCAAAAGGATCAACCGAAACTACTACACTCATCATATCTCGATGGAAGAGGATTGCAAGCCATTTGTGTAACCCCAAAAGAAATTGAATCTGGTAATGCAAAAGGTAGTCAAGAAAGAAGTTTTGAAATTGCTAGACACGAGTATAATCTTTCCTATCTCTAATAGTAGTTGGGTAAGTTCGATTCAGTGTGTTCCTAAGAAGAAGAGATGACAGTGATAGAAAATGAGCACAATAAACTATTCCAACTTATAAGGTTACAGGTTGAAGAGTATGTATCAACTATAGGAGATTGAATAATGCAACTAGGAAATACCACTTCCCCTTACCATTTACTGATCAAATGCTAGAGAGGTTAGCGAGGAATAGGTTTTATTACTTTTTAGATGTATATATAGGATACTTGTAAATCCCTATAGCTCCCGAGGATCAAGAGAAAACAACCTTCACCTATCCATATGGCATTTTTACTTATACAAGAATGCCCTTCGGATTATACAATGCACCGGCTATGTGTTTAGCGGTGTATGATGGCAATAATTCATGAATTTATAAAGAGATTTATGGAGATATTTATGGATAAATTTACCATTTATGGGAAGGATTTTGAGAGCTATTTAAAGCATCTTGATTTAGTATCAGGAAGGTGTGAGAAGACTAACTCAGCATTGAATTGGAAGAAATACCATTTTATGATAAGGGAAGGCATTGTTTTAGGACACAAAATTTTAGAGAAAGGGATAAAAGTGGATAAAGCCAAGGTAGAAGTAATTGAGAAACTTCTACCCCTAGCTAGCATTAAGGGAGTTAGAAGCTTTTTAAGGCATACATATTTTTATAGTAGATTAATTAAGGATTTCTCAAAAATTGCAAAATCTTTGTCAAATTTATTAATGAAAGATGCTCTATTTAATTTCATGGATAATTTTTTGAAGGCATTTAACACATTAAAACAGAGGTCAATTTTAGCTCCAGTAATTTTCTCTCCCGATTGGAACCTTCCATTTGAATTGATGTGTGATGCAAGTAATATTGTAGTGGGAGTTATTCTAGGATAGAGGAAAGAGAGATTCCTTCATACAATCTACTACGCAAGCCACACCTTGACAGAAGCTCAAGTCAACTACACCATAATTGAAAAGGAGCTTCTTGCCATAGTTTTTGCATTTGAAAAATTTAAGCCTTATCTCTTTAAAGCTAAAATTGTTATGTGGTCTCATCACGCAGTTGTTAGAGAGTATGCCCTAGAGCCCAAGTAATAGTGATGTTTTTCATATGTATGACTTTATATTCTTAATAAAAGGCATTATTCATTTATTAATGCTATGTTTAAATACATGAGTTTGTAAAACTTAAATTAATAAATGAAGTCCTAGATATTATAAACACAGTGCAAAGACAATCATGAAAGTGTTCATGATATGAGATGTCTATTGCATGCAAATGTGTTAATATCTAAATATCCCTAGTCGTAGAATTAACAAGACAGGACATTGTTAATTTGGACAGACTAGCACATGTTATGCTTCTTGAATGGTTCAAGCAGTGGTTCTCATAACTGTGATTATGGGTGATAATCAAAGCTAACATGTGGATGCTTGTTAGAAAAACAAGTTCATTGGAGACCTGCAAAGAGAATCCTCGTATGGATATTAAATCTATGTCAGTGAGGAATCTCTTCATAGTGGTTGTGCAAGTATCCTTAGACTTGAGATCACCAAAGTTATCTTAAGTAGCAAGTGGTATGCTTTGACTCCATAACTGCTTACTTCCAACTGGGAGTTAACATAGTTAGGAGGTTGGGTATATCATGACCTATTTGAAGGTAGTTGAGTGATTAACAAAGGATTCACCATCCCAGATTTAATAAGGGAAGTTATCTCGTATGTTTCTGTAATTACCTTGTTCAGTGAATCTCTGGCCAGAGTAAATTGCCAAGATGGATAGAGATCCATGGGGGAATTTTGGGAATAATGGTTAAATTATTATAACATACATAATTAGATTTATATGAGTTGATAGAAATCCATACTCAGAATCTAATTAAGATAAGAGTGGTGGAAGGAGTAATTGCACGGTAACTGTTTCTATGGAAGGGTACAGTCAAACCACATGACTTTCCTGACATTTGGATAGTCATGATGCCTAGCTAGAGGCCAATCATGACTTGTATAATGATGTATAAAAATATCAATGGATATTGATAAAATGATTTAAAGGAGTTTAAAACATGTGAGTTTTGGATAGAATTCACAATTACATTTTATACTGCCAACATGGACAGGAACCCAATAGGTCACACACATATAGAGAAAAGGGTAAAATGGTAAAATAACAAGGATAATAATATTTGATATTATTATGAGGGTAGAGAAGTGAATAAGATAATAATTAATTAAAGAGTTTAATTAATTATGATCAAGAAAAATTATCCGCGGAACTTTTGAGAAATATTCTGTAAATTGGACCTAATTGAAATAATGTATTTTATGATTAATTATTATTGTCTTATAAGTGTTATAAGACTACTATAAGTGTTATAGGACTAATATAATAATTGATAGGTCAATTGGAGAAATTATAAAGGGCCAAAGGAATGAAGAAATTGGCGGAAGCCCTCCAGAAGAGGGCCACACGCCAACTCCATACAGAAGGGCTTAGAGGGATTTTTCTTGGACCAAATTAATTTATATATGTTACATAAGTGTTATGGAACTCACTTATTTAATTTGGTCGGATTTGGAATCCATTTGGGTATTTAAATCTAATTAGATGCACAAAGGGCCTAGTTTGTGGATTTTATGCATAGTCTTTTATGAAAAGATTTAATTTGGATTTATTTAAGCCCAGAGGCCCAATTAATAATTCTCCAGCAATTTTAAAGAGTCTTATCTCATTTAAAAGTTAGAGTTTCAATTTGAATTAAAAGGTCTAACTAATGAGGATAAGAGTTAAGAGTTAAAACAGAAAAGAAAGTCTTTTCTCTCTATTCTCTCTCTCTCTCTCTCTTCTGCGCCATTCTCAAGCTAGCTCTTAAGAATTTCGGCCAGCCCTTGTATTATACCAATTTTTTGGTTCAATTTATCCCTCTCTAGTGTGGATTACTCATTGGAGTTGTTCGATTTTGGACACTGTGGTTTGCGACAATCCGGTGCGAAGTAAAATCAACTGTTCAACAAAAATCAGAGGTGATTTTTCTTATTCTCATATAGTTATATTGTATAATCATGGCAAGATTAAACCTTATGGTTGAAAAAATTTAAAATTTCGCTCATGTATGCGATGCATGTAACCGTTAAACTCTAACAGCAGCATTGAGGTATTTTTTTCCCAAGAAGGAGTCCAAGCCAAGATTTATTAGATGGGTGTTCCTCTTATAAGAGTTTGACTTAGAAATTAAGGATAAGAAGGGCCGAAGAATTTTATCGCCGATCACTTAATAAGGCTTGATTATAAGCATATCAAAAAGGGAGAAATTCATAACTTATTTCTTGATAAGTGTATATATGCATTATTTATCTTTGAGGTTACCACCCTATGCTTTGTTGATTTAGCCAATTATCTTGCAGGAGGTTTCATGCCAAGGGACTATACATGGCAACAAAGGAAGAAGCTAAGGGCTAATGTAAGACATTATATATGGGATGATCCCTACCTATTTAAATTATTTACTAATCAAGTTCTAAGAGGATTCATTACTAGAGAGGAGCAAGAGGCAATCATCAAGGGATGTTATAGTAGAGAAACCAGTGGACATCATGGACCAAATAGGATGGTATCTAAAATTTTTCAATCTGGATTTTATTGGCCTACTATGTTTAATGATGTTAAAAGATTTATTCAATCTTGTGATAAATGTCAAATGGTAGGCAACATATCTAGGAGGGATGAAATGCCATTAACGAACATGCTTAAGGTTGAGGTTTTTAATGTATAGGGAATAGACATTATGGGACCTTTTCTAGTGCCTTACAAGTTTGAATATATATTAGTGATTGTCAACTATGCTAGTAAATAGGTAAAAACTCTCACCATTAGAACTTATGATGCTAAAGTAGTGCTAAAATTTTTCAGAAATAATATATTCACCCATTATGGAGTACCTAGGGCTACTATTAGTGATGGTGGCAATCACTTTATTAACAATCAATTCAAAATATTATTCAAAAAGTTTGGTGTTAGGCACAAGATCACCACCGCATACCATGCACAATCCAATGACCAAATAGAGGTGTTGAACCAAAAACTCAAACCCATTTTAAGGAAAACGGTGAATTCATTTAGGAAGGATTGTTCGCTCAAACTAGTTAAGGCATTGTGGGCCTATAGGGCTGCTTATAAAACACCTATAGGGATGTCCCTTTCTAGGTTAGTATTTGGAAAATTTTGTCACCTACCAATTGAATTAGAACATAAAGCTTATTGGGCCACTAAGTTTTTAAACTTTGATCTTCATAGTGCAAGAAAGTGCAGGGCATTACAATAATATAAGGAGAAGATGAAGAAATGGCATGCTAACAAACTAATGCCTAAGGAAGTCATATTGGGAATGAAAGTGTTGTTGTACGATAGTCATCTTAGACTATTCCCCAAAAAACTCAAGTTAAGATGGAAGTGACCCTATAAAGTGGTAGATGTCACTCAATATGGGGCTATCATTATTAGGCATCCAATTGATGGTAAGGAATTCAAGGTTAATGATCACCATCTTAAATCGTTCTTCGAACCTAGGTTTGAAGTTACACTGATGGTCATGGCATTTAAGGATGTGCTGTAAGCACATACAAAGTTGAGCTGACAACTTGTTAAACCTAAAACTTCTTATAACCATATCTCTAAACTTATTGCTCTTTATTTAAGTTTTAATTTTAGTTAAACTTGTTGTTTTAAGGTTTTATCTTTAGCATTAATAAGTGGTGATTGCAAAAGAAAAAAATTTGAATGCTTGCTCAGTTGTGTAATGTTAGTGTGTATGAAAGAGGGAGTAAATTTTTGAAAGTTGCAAAAATTTTGTTGGACTCTGTGGAGACCATTTTGTCTCAGTTGTGTGTTTTATGTAGTGTGAGTTCTAGAATAGAGCACTCCACTGAGACCATTTAGTCTCTACCAACTACAAGCAAATGTCAAAATAACAACGGAATAATTCATGTCACTAACATTGGTTAAACATTTTAGATTTAGAAATGAAACTAAAATTGGTTATCTTCAGTGGCTAAAAATAGAGAAAATTTTTAGTGCCAAAATATATTAACAAAAATTAGCAATGGAATTCTTATACCATTGCTAAATAAGGTGCCAACAGATGATGAAAAAAATTTAGAATGAAAATTAGCAATGGAAATTATTTTTCGTCGATATTTTGAAATTGATTTGCTTTAAGGTTGCTTATTTAGCAATGAAATTCTTTTTTTTGTTTCTAAATTAGCAACAAAATATAATTCACTTGTTAAATAACCAATCTTAAAACAATTTGGTTTCACAATAGCATCAAATTTTTGTTTTGTTGCTAATATAGCAATGGAAAATAATTTTCATTACCAAAATAGCAACAAAAATTAAATTATGTTGCTAAATTAGCAACAAAATTAAGTTCCATTATTATTTCATTATTTTCCCTAGTTATAAATAGTTCAATTTCCATGTCTCAGTCTCCTTTCCTTTTTTCCCTACCTCACCATTCTGCCTTCATCACTGTCCCTTTCTTTTACCCTCTCCCTCTCCCTAGTCCTCTCTCTCTCACCATTTCTCTATTTCCTTTTCCCTCTCCCTTTCTGCCATTATCAAGTAACCAGAGGTAAAGCTTACCTGCTAAGGTTTTAATCTTTTTTCCCTATTATAATAAACAAAAATATGAAAATTTGGCATGTAAATTCCAAACAAAAGAATATATAATGATAAAGTGAACAACATACGCAATTAAATGACTTATGAGCCTATCTATTTCTGCTGCACTACTGGTTTTTTTCTTACTTCAGTTCAACAAAAGGCCATATTTTATTTTAAATAATAATAATAATAATAATAATAATAATAATAATAATAATAATAATAATGATGATGATGATGATGATGATGATTATGATTATTTTTAAATTGATTAAAAATTTATTTTTCTACCATTTTATGCATAGGCATATGCCTAAAGTGGAAGTGCAACAAAATATAAATTGAACACGTGTTGTAACAGGTTCTATTTTGTATTGTTCTTTTGCAGCAAGTTCTATTCTAAGCTAATCAATATGTATTTGTGTTTCTAATAATGAATTAAATGAGTAAGAGCAAGTTATGTTATTTTGCTGTAGTTTCTATTGTTGTTTTATATGTTGTAGCATGTTCTATTCTTTTGTTATTCTTTTATAGTTAATTGAGTTGTGAAATTAGTTAGATAGAGAATGAAATTAAATAGATAGAAAATGTTACATGTACTTGAGTTGTGAACCTATAGATGTACTTGAGTTTTTTCATTTCATCTGTCTGCTTATGGTGTGTAATTTGAATCAATTTTAGCTGTTTTTAGATGACTTTTTTACCACTTCTAGACTTCTAAGTTGTTTCAATTCCTTTTATTCATTTTATTTTAATTTTTTTTGCTTATTTAAATTGTGGTGATTGGCTATATGTAATACATGCAACATCACCATCAGCCACATATTGATGAAGGCTATATATTTACTTCATTTTATTCATTTTATTCCAAGTGTAGGCCCATGTTTCTTACTTGATTTGTATATCTGCTTCCAACTCTTATAACTACTATTAGATTTTTACAGCTATAAGGTTAAAAATGTCTCGAATGGTATATTGATCTGTAGTTTATCCATGTGTCTTATGCTTACTATTTATCATGATATTCTCTGATATGAAATTTACAACGATGTGCATACAGTGACTTCCTTTATTTGTTATGGATGGGGTTATATTTTAAAATTTCAGTATTTATTGTTTAACTTTTATAATTAGAATTTATAATATAATTTTTAATTAAATGTAATTTTTTATTAATAAATTTATATTGCATATCCATACTCTATTATTTAAAATTTACCCTATTTTGTACCCATACTTATGTAACATAGGTTCCTAATCTATTAGAGTCCATAACATTAAGTGTAGACTATAATCCATTCCTGTTATGACAACATTGATTGTACTTGGTTCTTAATTATTTTATTTTATTGTTAATGTTCTTGTGGCTTTAGGCATCTGGCAACTAGTAGTTATTGCAATAAAATTTTTCCTTAGGACTTTCTATTATATATTGCAATTTGATTTAGTATTTTCTAATTTTTAACACAAGGAGAAACTTAAGTCCAATTAAATTTTAGAGGCTTTGAGCTTCTCTCCTTATGGCTATTTTATTCATCTTGGTTCTCAATTGAGTTCAGCCAAAATTTGAGGAAGGCTGTTATCAATATTATTATAATTTAATTTATCTAAAAATATTTATTTGTAATCATTGCAAAATGATCATGCTTAAGGTTAATACACCCTCATCTTTTTCGATAACCAAGCAGAAACTTCTTTTTACGTCATATTATTTCTACATTTATTCAACGTTGAATTGTATTGTAGTGTTATTTGACAACTAAAAATTGTATTATTAAGATGTCTTGCAGCTGTTATATATATTTTTAATATATAATTATATAATTAATTATTAAAAACCTATTTTTTATTTTTGTTTTCTTGAGATCATACAACAGTAGCAGTAAAGTAGAAAAGGCTGTTGTTTTGGGTTTAGTTTTGGGTCTTTATCTTTTTTGTTTGTTTGGAGCAATCCCTTTTTGCATTCTAAAGGTACTGAGTTTGCTATCTTTTTTTTATTTCATTTATTTGTTATTGATATGTGTTTTGTGACATATATATATCATTAAATTATAAGATCAATTGCACAAATTTTGCTCCTAAAATTATAAACTAGTGATAATTGTCTTGAGAATTGAGATTTAATCATTGCAAGTACACGTTTATTTTTTATTTAATATTATTTACTTTCATTTCTACTATTTAAAAAAATACAGCATGGCTAATTGAATTTATATTAATTGGTTGATCATTAGTTAGCAGTGTTTGTTAGATTATGAAAATAACCAAATATTTCATGTATATCGGGTTACGTGCATACATGTATACATCGATGACCCATTCCTATTTATTTAACCCATAAACCTAATTATGAAACTACCTTATTTGAATAACAGTTACACAAGAATGAGTATTGTTGATAGATCTGGGACATATAGGTGATTAATGCCAGATGGTTTCATTAATCTTGAGTTTGTTAAGGGAGTTCAATCATTCATTGAATATGAAAGTTCGCAACCTACATTTATGGATGGTCCAAGAATCAAATGTCTATGTAGAAAGTGCAAACATATTCATTTTTTTCCTTTCTAATGAAGTGCATCTACATTTGTTAAAAAAAGGTTTATTCCAAATTATTTTGAATGGATATGACATTAGGAGCCAATAATTTGTAGCACCTCTAGGGGTAATCAAGTAAATTTGTTAGTAAATATAGATGAATTTGCATGGGGAGTTGGAATTAAACCAAATATGGATACAAATGTAAGTTTTTAACTTGCAATAAATTGAATCTTATAATAAATTATTGTTAAACTTACAAAAATATTATCTTTATTGATTAAATACCCTTTTCTAATTATTTAGGATTCTAAAAATAGAATAGAAAATAAGGTCATATGTGATCTTGTGAAAGGACCTTTGCGAACTATTAAATCATATCCAGTCTATTTCGTTAATGGATACAAATTTCACACAAAAAATTATAGGTATATATAGCATGGAAATAGTAAACAATGGGGTTTACATACAAGGGAACTGATGGATTATTTTGGCAAAATTATTGAGATACTTGAAATTGAATACCCTACATTACTGATAAAATGGTGTGTACTTTTTAAATGTGAATGGTTTGATCCTACTCCAAACGTTGGAACAAAAGTACATAGCCAATATAATCTTATTGAAATCAACCAACGAAGAAGATTTAAACAATTTGAACCATTCATGTTGGCAATGCAAGTGATCTAGGTGTATTATATCTCTTATCCCAGCTTAAGATGGGATAAGTCAGATTGGTTGGCAGTTTGCAAAGTAAAAGTAAGAGGTGTTTTTGAAGGGCAAGCAAAAGAAGAATGCAAGACAAATAAAAGTGAATCATTTCAGGAAGAAGAATTGGATGTACATGAAATAAATACATATTTCGAGAATAAACCTTTAAATGATCCAAATAATAAATTTATGGAAATTTTATTCGAAGAGGATGAGGAATCCATAGATGGGTAGAATTCTAAAGATGAGCCCAACTTTAATTTTGAATATTAAAAAAAAGGATGATTTTAATGTGTAATTAAGTAATGATAACAATTAATTTGTGCAGGTTTTATTTTATTATATCATAATCCAAATGTGTTATTATTGCATCAACGTAATGTTGTTATATATGCTATAATTATACTATTCTATCAGAAAAAGAATAATCCATTTCTTTAATTTTTAGGTACAATATATACCAAATAAAAGAAAGAAGGGAATGTTGCTGCCCAGGCTCATATTAACATCGGATGGAGATGACAATGCACAAGTGCACCCATCTCATTTTGTAGGGTCTATAGGATTAGGTGTGTCATATCCAAATCCTCACCAGCCATATCAAGCTTCACCTTCACCAACTACAAACCCTGATGGCTTTCCTCATCTACCAAGTGATTCAGCATTCAACAGCCTAAATATATTAACACAACTCGTAAATACATCTACTCCCACACTATACTCTAAATCTATATCAATAAATATACCGGAGTTAGATGCTAAGGATGAAGGAGAAGGCCTTCAGCCTGATGCAAAGGGAGTTGATAGAAGAATTTACATTAAGATTATCAATAATATGGGAGTATTAATCAAATTTTATATTAAAAGATAACATAAGTTTATGTCTATTGCTATGGACATCTAATTTGAAATTGATCTAAATTTGTTCATGTTAACAGGTTTATTCCATCAAGTATTTGGTCAAGAAAGATTGGATCCAAGTTTAAAGAGAGGATCGAAATTAAAGGTTATGTTTGAAAGAATCTCTCTCTGCAAATAAGGGATTTTTATTATCAGAAGTTTGAGGTATAAAAAATAAATTACATTATTTGTTTCAAAATAACTGATTTCATACATTAATGAGTTATCTATTGTACTTTATAGTAATTATATTATGTGTTATTTTATCAAAAAGAATTTTTTTGGGATTTAAAATTTAATGGTGTCATTTATCAAGTTTGGGAAAGGTATGCTCATCAACACTATAAAGAATTTGATGTTAAATTACACAAGAGTGGTGAACAATCTCTTTTTATTTCTAAAGAAATATGGGATTGTTGGTAGTAATACTGGGCATCACTGAAAGTAATTACCATTTCAGAGAGGAATTCTTTAAATAGATGGGGAGGCTCAGATGGAAAGAGCTTAGCCGTGCACTTTGGAGGAATTTTGAGCGATCATGAGCATGCAAATAAACTAGTAAGTATTTGAATTTTAAGCTTATATTTTTATTTATGTATTAACTAAATCCAATTACACTTCAATTTAATCTAATGTATGAATTTAGAATAAAATATATGACTATTATGGATAATGATGGTTTAATATATATCCATTTTCATGGATGGCTGCATTGTTGAGATAAATTTTTAATTTTACAAAAGGTAAATGTCATAAAATTAGAGGAAATTCTGCTGATTTTTTTTATAAAATTGAGTTTAATTGGTTATACAGGAAAAGTCTATGGGTAAGAAACCTACATAACTTGAAGTATTTATGTGCACTCGCATAAAAAAACATGATGATCAGATATTTGTTAATATTCGTTGTAGATAACTCAATGTACATAAAATTTATACAACAATATTAATTATTTTATGAAAATATAGCTAATTAATTGGAACTATTTTAATGATAAGAGATAATACAAGAGACTCTCATTCAATAGTGGAAAAACTCTAAAAATGTTTATGAGAGTCAGATATTTCTTGAAGCAGTTGGTGGTAAGAATAACCATGGAAGGATTTTTGGCTTAGGTTCTATTGCTAACACATCCCATTTGCATTCCTCCACATTATTTACAACTACTTGTAGTAGGCATTCTGAACCTTTAGAAAGCGTTATTCAACTAGAGACCACACTCACCATGTTTCTGGATATTGTAATGTAGCTACAAAATCAGGTAAAAGAGTTGGAAACCAAGGGCAACACCTCTCAGTAGCTAGATCATCCTCCTTCACCAACTATATAGTTTAGATTTGTAATATTTAGGTATTGATACAGACTTTATTTTGTGTTTATTATGGTTTTTATGGATTCTTACATTAATTAGTAGAATATATTTTCAGGATTCTTATTACCTTACATTACAATTTTAATAGTATGCTACCAATATTTGTATTTTTCATAAAATCCATTATGAATTTGGATTATATTTATTTGTCAACAAGAAATTTAGATTGAAATTAAAAATTATGCTACCAAAATTGGAAAATTTCTGTTGTTAAATTTAACAACGAAAAAATAAATTTCGTTGCTAAATTTAGCAATGGAATATCAAAAAAATAAATATCTGTTACTAAATTTAGCAATGGAATCCATTTTCCATTGATAAAGTTGACCAATTCAGCGAATTTTATATTGGTTGGATTTAGCAACAGAATAAAATTTTCGTTGCTAAAAAATAGCAATTGTCAAATTAACAACCACCAGTTCCATTGCTATTTATTATTAGCAAAGGAAAATTGACATTTTCCATTGTTAAATTGCTATTTTCTTATAGTGGCCATATGCAAGTCTTTAGTCTGAATTCAGAGGGTATCACATGGCTAAGACCATTAGTCTTTGCCATGTGCATAATGAGAGTTTAGTCAAGTTTGGCTCACATGGCTGAGACCATTTGGTCTCTACAGTGTGCAATCAAGATTTTTCAAAACAGTTTGGGTCATATGATTGAGACCATTTTATCTCAACCATGTCCTTTATAAATTGATGTTGTGCATTTTGGCCCTTTGTGTGTGACTCGATTGAGATCATTTGATCTCTATTGTGTCCCTAGGGATCTCTATCATGTCCATCTATAAATACACCCCAATAGTCATGTCCATTCAATTTTTTTTTTCAAATTCTCTTCTCCCCTCTTGGTGATTCCGACATTCTCACCCTATTTCCCTCATTCATAGTTTATTTTCTCCTTATCAAGCATCTTCAACAAGTAAGTACTCCAACTTTATTTCTTTTTTCTTTCATCTTTACTTTTGTTTTTGGTTTTCCATGATTTCTTTGAGATCAGGGAAGTTATTTGTTGTTAGTGTTATGTTTATATGCATAAGATTTGCTTTAAGTATTTAGAATACCATTGTGTATACTTTAGGTTAGGCAGAAATCCCATTTAAGTGTTTTTACTTCTTTAATTTTGAGAAATGGCTTGACTTTGGTTATGTGCACTTAATGGTTAGTTTTAAATTTTTCATTTAGTTCAAATGGTGTTGTGATTGAAAATTTACTTTATGCATGCCATATGTTCATGAAATGCCTTAGAGAAGTGAAATCATTATGTTCGTAGCCTATAAGCCTTTGGTTTTGTGCTTTAGTTGTCAAGTTGGTACTTTTGGATGTTGGATTGCAATGCAAATGTTTTCATGTTTTCTTGATGTCAATATACTCTTATACCTATTTATAATTTGAACTAGTTTAGTTTTGGTATGAAATTGTGCTTAAAGGGATTTAAACCTTATTTTTGCTCTACCTTTGAATTATTTGTCATGATGGCATACCTTTCTTTGAGAATTGATTTCCTTCATGGGGTTTGCGTTATCTAATTTATGACATCAAGTTAGTCTTTTGCATTGGGCATGAAATTACTCTAACATGGCAAATTTGAGCATGAATATGGTTGTGGAAATAGGCATACTTCAAGTGGTTTTGTGTAGATTGCATCAAACTTTTCTCTTTTATATTGCATTGCGTTATTTTATTTATACTTTTTGCTCTTAATTGTGCTACTCTTGATGGGTGTTAAACTACAAGCGTGCAGTGTATCGATTATATTACTTAAGATATCAATTCCATGAGGACTAAAGATTATTTATTACACATTACTACTACTCAATTTTAATCTTGTTTACTACCATTAATTTCAGACTACGAAACTAAGTTAATAAATATAAAGCTAAAGTTAAATTTTTAATTAAAACTAGTTAATGATAACCAAATAAGACAACTTAGATGTTAATGAAAGATTAATGATGATGAAACTTGATTCCATTCTTTTAGTTTTATAATAGTCCATTAAGCAAGCCAAATTGGAATAATTTTCTAATCCACTCTCTTGATATGAATTAGAGTGCTTAAAACATGTAATTACAATACTAATCTGTTAATTCTCAATAATGAACTAGTCTATTACAATCACATATTCTAAGAGTAATTTTCAATCTATAGAAATTATCTTAACATATCTCTCAATCAATGCTTTGATAATAAATTCCTATTAGCTATAAGAAAAGTATATCTCTCGACTACACTTTAACTTATAAAGATAATTTAGTTGTACTAATAAAGAATTCTGCTTTGGAAGACTACTAACAATAGTGGAAAATAAAACATTAATAACATTGTTCAAGTTTCCTAAAATAACATTCATTTAATTACAAAGAAGAAAGAAATAGATGAAAGAGAGTGAAAAGGAATCCCTCAACCCTTTCTAATCCTTCTAAGAGATTCTTCTTCTTGTATCTTCTTCTTCTAAAGATAAAACAAATTGTACTTAAATTTAAAAGTATCAAAAATTAAGAACTATTATTTTCTAGAAGGTAAGTATCTATCTCTATCTCCCCAATGTTCAACCATATTCTTCTTAAATAAGATTTAAAGATTAATGTCTCTTCGAGTGCCTCTACGAAAGAATGCAACCCTTGATGAAAGTGCATGGGACTTAAGGCATCTTTTCAAAATAACTGGCCCAACAGTTAGCTCTATCGTGCCTATAACCTTTGTTGGGCTTACGACAGTACACAGAGCTTTAGCCTCTACTTCCTTTCTTTGCCGTGCTCGTGACCTCCCACACCCTCAACAATTGACCATCTTTAAGACTTAATTCTGCTCATTCTTCAATTTTCTCCACTTTTACCTATTAAACACACAAACTACATAAAAGAAAATAAAATTCACACATAAACTTAACGAAAAACCATAAAACTTAAACTAAAAACATTTAATAAACACACTAAAACTACACATATCAATTCCCCACACTTGAATCTTTGCTTGTCATCAAGTAAAACTCAAAATACATGGGCACAACCTAAAACACAAAAATATATGAAAACATTTACTCAATCATAGAGCTTACACCCATAATTGATAAAAATTTAGAAACACATAAATCAACCTTCATCCCTCAATGCTTCAATCTAAGTTTGTAAATTTTCAAGCAATACCATTGTTTATTCAACTGTAACAAACATGTACATTTGGAGAATTAGGAAATAGCAAAACACAAGAATATAAATTCTTAAGAAATCAAATGTCTTAACACATGTATAAACTATCTCATGAAAAACATAATCCAAGGTACCCCTTACTTAAACACTTTATTCTTACCTCACTCCAAGGTTTTTGGGTTAGTGTTTCTTTCTTTTCTTTAATATGCCATTGCATACCATAAGCTTGTAAATGAGTAAACATCTCCACTACTAGCACAAGTCAAATACATGTAATCAAATGGTCTTATATAAGGCGATAACTTGGCTTAGGTTAAGGTAGGATACATTTGGTTAAGTGACTCATATGTGTAGAGAAAAAGCAATCACCATATCAATAAAGACTTAAAAATAAGGCATAGCTTGATCATATACAATATTTATACTCAAACTCCCTCATAGATATCCACATTTCTCACTTGTTCCCTTTTTCCACATTTTTTTCTCTTATATTGTTCTTTTTTTCTCTCCTCTTCCTTTTCCTCATGGAAATAATTGAGTAAGGACTAGCTTTTCTAGTATTGGACTTATGATGAGGAGAGAGTTCAACTAACTTCATTATGCTAAACAGAAAATGTCTCCAATGACATAGCAATCATATTTCTCTTCACAAAAGAGGGTATCCAAAGAAAAGTTTAATGTTCAAAGAAAATAGCTTTAGGCTAGTTAAGTGTCTATCAACAAAAACTGGTTAAAGCTCAAAATTGGCTACCTAAAGTCATGAAGGTTAGCTTTTTAAAGTAAGCCAAAGTTAGTTATTCTAGGTGCCCTTATCATTTTCCATGCATAACTTTACTAAATGTAGTCTCAACATTTACTAAAAACATGTTATAGAGGATATGACATACCAAGGCTCTCATACAAAGAAAAATATCAATGTAAAAGGCTTCAAAAGCTCACTTAGCTATAGGTTAAGTTACCACAAACAATGATTTACTAAGATAATCCTATTTACTTGTGAAAAGATAAACAACTTAAAAAGAACCTATGCTAAAGTGCTTTACCAAGTCATAATCCTCACTATGCACATAATATGTCAAAGATAAATAAACAACAATATTCTTCAAAAATTTTGCTAACTAGATCAAAAATAAAAAAAAAAAATTAAGTTAATTCATGCATAAGCTCCCAAATATGCATCTATACAAGCTCCAAAACTAAGCAAACTCAAAATAACCTAAACATACTAAACAAAACATAAACATACACATATCCTTACATTTAAAGGACATAATACCCCCATTATGCAAGAAAAACATAAATCATAACAAACAACCATATAAACAAAATACAAAAACAAAAATAAACAAACAAACAAATAAAATTAAACAAAAAGTAAAGAGAGAAAATTTCGGGTCAAACTCTTTTGGCTCCTATGCACCATTTTCAAATCTTTCTCAATTGCATCAATTTTAATAGCCAAATTCTGGTTGGATTCCTGTAAAGCATCCAACCTCTCCATGACATGACCCCATCCAGCTGAACTTTCTCCTTTATTATCTACCTCCAAGTCAATAGGCTCCTCATCATCATCACTGTTCGCACTAGATTTCTCAGCAGTATTCCTTGGATGCTTACCTTTATCCATACCTTAACTCCTAACGTTCTCATCACAAGAAATAAACTTAAGAGGCCAACCTCCACTTGTTAATATGTTAGAATTTTGTAGGAAGCTCACTTCTAATAGGGCAACAATCTCACCCTCGTCTAACTCAAAACCACGCAATTCTCCAATACAAACAAGCACAATCCCTATTATCATATGTCCCATACCTACAGTCTTACTCTTAGCAATGGACGTATGATACAAACCATAAAAAATAAAATCAATGGAATAAGATATTTTCTTGGACTGAACTAAGTTCAAAACAAAAAGGTCATTGGCTTGCACTTTATTACTCTCATCACGATCAAACAAAGCATGGCACATGAATTTGTGAAACAAAAATAACACATCGTCCTTAAATTGCCTATTAGAAGAGTTTTTTTATCAAACCTACTCAACCCTACGAATTTCTTCCAAACTTCAGAAGAATTGAAAGTTTGAGGCATAAAAGTCATACCATTTAAAGGACACCCAAACCAATCATGCATTTCCTCAAAACCAAACATATACACTACAAGAAAATTAGCAAATAGCAATGGAAATTAGCAACCAAATTTATTGAATTTCTGTTGCTAATCAAAATTAGCAACCAAAAATAGCAATAAAAATTCGGTTGCAATTTTGATGGTTGGTATTTTTAGCAACCAAATCTTTTTTTTGTTGCTAAATTTAGCAACAAAATTTCCAATCCGTTGCAAAATTCAACCAACGTAGAATGCAATTAACTGGTCAAAATTAGCAACAACAATTAATTTTCATTGCTAATTTTAGCAACAAATTAGTAATTCCATTGCTAAATTTAGCCAGTATTACAAAAAAATATACGACAGAATATTTACCGCCATTCTGTCACTAAAAATTATTATAATTTTTAATTATTATTTTTATGCAAAATATATATAAATAATACATTACAAAACCATGCTATATATGGACAACATTTAAGCAAGCAAAAATAATCAAATTTTACAAACTTTCTAATTGCCTTCTTATTGAAATCACAAAAGTCAATTACAAATTCAAATAAATGCATACACATGGTAAGTACAACCATTTCCACACTAATTATTTGCTGTACAGTCCATCCTTCTTATACGTCTATGAAAACATATGAATTCCTCAACTATATATAAATAAACAGCTAGAGAGAAGGACACAGGCAACCTAAGTAGTAGCACCTTTAATTTATGGTGAACTCACTGAATTATATTACAAATAGCATGAAGTAACCTAAACCCACACTTACCATCTATTCAATCCAATTGATCTCTAATTTCAAGCATTCTGCCTTTTCTTTAGCCATTGCAGCCTCTGTTTGAACATTTTGATTGGCAAGTTGTGCAGCATCCAGCACCACCTCCATTTGTGTTCAAACGTGCATTTGCCTCACCAACCTTCATCTTGCTATCAATCATCTCTTTGCATTCAAAGACATCTAAATTGTTGACATTCAAAGAGAACCTTCTTTTCCTAAATAACAAGAAGAAAGTAAAACCAAAAGGATCTTCAAACCATAATAGATTAAACTTTAAAACCTCTCATGATTAGTAATGAAAATTTTGAAGCTTAAAGCAAACTTTTGTATTTTACTATAATTAGACAGAATTAATTAATTAATTAATTAAACTAAAAGCACTACATAAGATGATCCAAAAAAAACTATTCAAATAACATTTATCATGGTATAAGTGAACTGTAAATTAATTAAAGAGATAATTAAATAATCAACAAGATTAAATCTATTCATCATTGACAGGTATAATTAAATAATACTTCCAAAACATTATATGATTATAAGAAAAAATAATGTTGTTTTCTTTTTCTTTAATTAATTCTTAGTATATTGATGCAAGGTATTGAGTCCTTGACTTGTGCAAGTACATGGAATTCTGATCATGTTAGAAACGTTTGTTGATGGATTTATCTATTTGTGCAGCATAATATTGGGGATACCTTCCCCTTGCTCCTCCAAAAGCTTCTTGCCATGTGTAAATTAAAATAAGTATCTTTTCTCTAACATTCAAATCAGGTTGCATAATCATAACCAGAGAATATATGTGTATATACATATATTAAACAACCAAATGAATAAGATAATAACAAAAGAAAATAAAAAATCTCTGTAAAGTTGAGGAGAGAATTGCTACATTCATTTTCACTATTTTAACCATATCATGTAGGATGCCACGCTCAATCATCTGCTGGAAATATCTATTGGGCTGTTTTAGGAGAGGATATGTAGGGAATAAAAGACATTTTTTTCCCTAAATTGACCTATTTATTATTTCTAGATGTGCTCTATTTTCTTTATATTATGCAAGTTTTTCTTATAGAGAGATTACATTTATATTAATTAATTATGCAAATTTATTTTTCAAGTAATCAAAAGTCTTTTCTTTTTCTTTTTTCTAATTTTTTAAATAAAAAGAGTTTTGATATTCACATTAAAATTCTATTTCTATTATACTCACAATTGTTTTAATATGTTATAATTAAAATGAAATGTTATTAATTTTCAATTTCCAATTTGTTCTAAATAATATATTCACCACCACTTTTAGAATATATTTGGGACTATTTAGCATTTCTCCTAAAATAAAATATCATTTTTATGACTTTAAAAAAATAAATTATTAGCATACTTACTGTTTGGGAAGCTAAATTAAGAGCAAGTTCCCGGGCTAGGTCTACACACACTCCTCCATCGGCCGAAGCTTCAATTGCTAAATATACAAATGCTAGCCCACTACTACTATTCATTTTTCAGAAAAATATTATATATATATTAGAAGCATTGAAGGATATTGATTAATGGGATTATTTTGTTTTTTCAGAGAAGATAAAAAATAATGATTTTTACCTCAGGCCAGTTGTTGCATCCAATAATGTTTCATCAACTCTCCATATCTTCCCAATTGATCCAAATAATTTAGCTATTCATTCTCCATCTTCTCCAGTGACTTCATCACCATAGCTTATTATTGTACATGAAATTCTCATAAAACAATTAAAGATTTATATAGAAATATATATTTAATTGTAATTAAATGAGAAGATTGATTTAATAATAAAATTAGTAGCAATTATAAGGGTAAGTAGAACAGTGCCTATTTTTGCTTCACCTACAGCAGCACCACTATCTGGCATCACTCTAAAAAATCACCTGTAGCAGCAATTATAATGTCTCAAACTTCATTAGTTATTGAAGAGCATTTATCATATAAAGCCATTATCACAACTTTCTTGGTAAGACAAAACCCACAAACAACATCAAAATTAGGAGGCCAAATTATTTCAAGAATTGCTTCCATATTCAAGGAGTAGGAGAATCAACTACAGATATGCTTTATAACCTCTATGAATGTAGCAGGCACTAAAATAGCTTAAGAAAAACTGGTAAATAGGCTCAAATGCTATAAGTAAGAAAATGCACAATATCCATTCAAATTATACATAATCATGTGCCTGTTGTTCATAAACCAAGGTTAAAACCCACAAAAAGGGAAGTGTGGTAATTAGATTCCACGCTTAAATAAAAGGAGAATCTTAAGACTATCATATTTCTAGAGACACAAGGGAATTATTTCATCAACTTTCCATATCTTCCCAACCAATCCAAACAATTTAGCTATTAATTCTCCATCTTCTCCAGTGACTTCCTCGCTATAGCTCATTACTGTACATGAAATTCTCATAAAACAATTAAATATTTATATAGTAATATATAATTAATTGTAATTAAATGAGAAGATTTATTTAAGTAATAGAATTAGCAACAATTATAAGGGTACGTAAACAATGCCTGTTTTTGCTTTGCCTACAGCAGCACCACTATCTGGCATCACTCTTGGCAAGCCACAACCCTTAGCACCAATTTTTGCTTCACCTACAATAGCACCACAAAAAGGGAAAGATGTGCCATTATCACATCTTTCTTGGCAAGCTACAACCTACAAACAAAATCACAATTAGGAGGCCAAATTATTTTCAAGAATTACTTCCATATTCAGGGAGTAGAAGAATCAACCACAAATATGCTTCATAACTTCTATGAATGTAAATAAAATGAGAATCTTAAGACTATTATGTTTCTGGAGATATAAGGGAATTATTTATCACATTGCCAGATATAAAAAAGAAGAGTTAACTTGTTAATGATCCAACTTTCAGACATAAAAATATCAGTTAAATGATAGACATTCCTATTATAACCCAATAGATATAAGGTAATATAGTTTTATTTTTCATATTTAGTTAGCATTTTTCTAGGAAAAATCAAAATCAAAGATGAAGGATTTACTCTAATACCAATATCAAATTTCCAAAATTTAGCCACAAGAATAATAAGCAGAATTAAATCACAAATTTAACTAAGATTTATGCCATGAGAACAATAAATAAAATCAAAGAAGAAATTAATCAATAGAAAGAACTAAGAAAATTAAGCTCAAATTTTAGTCATAAGTATAAGAATTAACAAAAAGAAAATAATCAAAAAATAAATCAGAAGGTAGCTTCTTTCAAAAAGCATAGTCACATTACTCAGTATCAATTGTCTCTTTAAAAAGCAAATTAATCTTGCAAAAATAGAAGAACCAAAATCATACAGTAGGAACTATCTCATAGTAAAAAGCAACAATTATCAAATGAAAATTGTAAGTCTCAAAGAATACTTTATGTTACAGATTGTAAATAGTTGGTTAGCATAATCTTAGGAACGTATTTTTTAGCTTTCCTAAATTAGCTAGGTTTCCTTAGATAAGTTGATTTCAAACTCTTCTATTCTTGTATATATATATATGTACCGAGATATAGAAAAAGTGAGATTTAAGAGTTCTCCAATCTGCTTTTAATTACATGGTATCAGAGCCTTAGGGTTCTTCGGGTTTTCTGGGTTCTACGGGTCTTCTGTTCTTCATGAAGAATCTGCCTCTCCTTGGGTCACCAGTTTCGGTGGCCGGTTTGTCTCACCGCCTACTTTGGGAGGTGCGCAAGTGTCCTTCCGGCCTCTCTATAGAATCGGTGTCCATTCGTCCTGCGAGTGAAGTACACGCGCCGTCACAAGCTACTACCCTCTCTATCATGCGCCGGCGAGTAGAGGCGCGTGCCTTGATCTCTGGCCCTCCGATTTCTTATCCGGTGTCGACTTGCTATTTCCGATCAGATTCTGGTGCTTGCTTGAGGTGGTTTCTGCCCTCGGTTGTGATTGGTCTTCTCTGCTTTGGGTTTCTCCTTAGAGGTTCTGCTGCTACTTTATTTCCTATTTTTATAAAGCTTGTTATTGGGTGTCTTGCTGAGGAAGTTGGCATTTGTTTTTTCTTTATTGGCTGAATATATTGGGTTACATTGCTGCTTTAATTATTGCTTATGGATATTATGGGTGAAAATAAAGAAATTGTTAGGGAGACTGTTAGTGAGATAATTCCTTTGTCTAAAATTACAGAAGAAAAATTAGATGGATCTAATTATCTTGATTGGAGTAGAACTATTAAGATTTATCTCCATAGTATGGATAAGGATGATCACTTAACCGATGACCCTCCTACTGATAAAATTGAAAAGCAGATCTGGATGAGAAATGACTCTCGATTACTTTTACAGATTAGAAATTCAATTGAAAGAAATGTGTTTGGCTTAATTTCTCATTGTGAACGTGTAAAAGAGTTGATGGATTATTTGGCTTTTTTATATTCTGGAAAAAGGAATGAGTCTCGCATTTATGATGTCTGTAAAGCCTTTTATCGTGCTGAGAAGGAGACAAAATCACTCACCACTTATTTCATGGAATTTAAGAAAATTTATGAAGAATTAAATATGTTGCTCCCTTTTAGTACAGATATTAGGGAACAACAGACTCAGAGAGAAAAAATGGCAGTGATGAGTTTTTTGGCTGGTTTGCCATTTAAATTTGAGACGGCCAAATCTCAAATTTTGTCTGGGTCTGAAATTCCTACTCTTTAAGATGTGTTCAGTAGGTTATTATGTGCAGATAATGTTTTATCCAGTCAGCTGAATAGTGCTCTTGTTATCAAAGAAAGTGGAGGTGACAATAGTAAGAAGAATATGCAGAGAGGGGGGAATAGATTCAATGATAACCGGAATAATGAGATTGTCTACTACTATTGTAAAGAACCAGGCCATACGAAGCGTTACTGTAAGAAATTATAGAATCACAATCAAAGGGCACAAATTGCTAATGTTCCTACTTCTGGTTCATCATCTGAGCAGAATATCACCATTTCGGCTGCAGAGTATGCTAAGTACCAAGAAATGTTAAAGGGATCCTCGACTTTAGTCACTGTTGAGGCAGGTAATACATGTCTTATCTCCTCTACCAATAATTGAGTCATTGATTCTGGTGCCATAAATCACATGACAGGTAATTCTGATACTTTTTCTAGCTTTCGGTCTCATAAAGCTCCTTCACCAGTTACTATTGCTGATGGGACATCATACAACATTATGGGGTCTGGCACTGTTAAACCAACTCCTTCTATTACTTTATCCTCTGTTCTATATTTGCCTAACCTGGCCTTTAATTTGATATCTGTGAGTAAACTTACCAAAGAGCTTAATTGTTGTGTCTCATTTTTCCCTGATCATTGTCTTTTTCAGGATCTTATGACGAAGAAGATTTTTGGTAAAGGACATGTATCTGGTGGTCTCTACATCCTGGATTCTTGGGTTCCATGTTCTGTTGCTTGTTCCAGTGTAGTCTCTCATTTTGAAGCACATTGTCGGTTGGGACATCCTTCTCTTCCTATTTTGAAGAAGTTATCTCCGCAGTTTCATGATGTCTCTTCTTTGGATTGTGAGTCTTGTCATTTTGCAAAACATCATCGTAGCTTGTTAAGTCCTAGAATTAATAAACGACCTGAGTTTGCTTTTCAACTTGTTCATTCAGATGTTTGGGGTCCTTGTCCAGTTACATCAAAAATTGGGTACCGATATTTTGTTACTTTTGTGGATGATTTTTCTCGTACGACTTGGATTTATTTTATGAAACATCGTTCTGAAGTATTTTCCCATTTTTCTGCCTTTTGTACTGAAGTTAAAACATAGTTTAATGTCTCTGTGAATATATTGCGAAGTGATAATGCTAAAGAATACATGTCAGATTCTTTTCGAAGGTATATGTCTTAACATGGTATAATTCACCAATTTTCTTGTGTTGATACCCCTTCTCAAAATGGAATTGCTGAGAGAAAGAATAGGCATTTATTAAAGACAGCTAGAGCTTTATTATTTCAGATGAATGTTCCTAAGTATTTTTGGGTGGATGCTATTTCTACAGCTTGTTTTCTGATTAATCGGATGCCCTCTACAGTGTTGAATGGTGATGTTCCTTATAGTGTTTTGTTTCCCAAAAAAACACTATTTCCAGTGGAATTACGAATATTTGGCAGTACTTGTTTTTTTCGAGATGTACGTCCCCATGTTACCAAACATGATCCCAAGGCATTAAGTGTGTTTTCTTGGGATATTCACGTGTTCAAAAGGGATATAGATGTTATTCCCCTGATTTGCAGCGATATTTGGTTTTCGCTGATGTGATATTCTTTGAGGATAAACCTTTCTTTTCATCTTCATCCACTCTTATAAGTCAAGGGGAGGAAGATGATTGGCTTATTTATACAGTGACATCTTTTTGAGAGTCTGTTGATGTGTCTCCTGCATCTTCTGGTATTGAGCAGATAACAACTGGTGATCTTTCCACCACAACAAGACCACAGATTGTTCAGGTTTACTCTAGAAGAAAAGATACCGTTGATACATGTCCTGCACCAACACCTTCGTCATCTGATCCTGCTGACCCCGATCTTCCCATTGCTCTTTGTAAAGGTACATGCAATTGTAAATCCATTTATTCTATTGCTAATTTTGTTTCCTATAATTACCTATCTCCCTCGACTTGCTCTTTAATTGCCTCTTTAGATTCTGTATCTATTCTTAAGACAGTTCAGGAAGAATTGAGTCACCCTATATGGTATGATGCTATGATTGAGGAGATAACTGCATTGGATACAAATAACACTTGGGCGTTGGTGAATTTACCTGAAGGGAAGAAGGTTGTGGGGTGCAAATGGGTCTTTACAGTAAAAGTTAATCCGGATGGTTTTATGGCTCAACTGAAAGCTCGACTTGTTGCTAAAGGATATGCCCAAACTTATGGGGTGAATTATTCCGATACTTTCTCTCCGGTCGCCAAATTGAGTTCTGTTCTCCTTTTCATATCTTTGGCAGCTTCTCATCATTGGCCCTTACATCAGTTGGACATAAAAAATGCTTTTCTTCATAGCAACCTTCAGGAATAAGTCTATATGGAGCAACCACCTGGTTTTGTTGCTCAGGGGGAGCATGGAAAAGTTTGTCATTTGAAGAAATCCCTATATGGATTGAAGTAGAGCCCTCATGCTTGGTTTGGCAAATTCAGTGAGGTTGTCCAAGAGTTTGGGTTAAAGAAGAGTCAATGTGATCACTCAGTTTTCTATAGACAATCGGAAGCTGGCATTATTCTTCTTGTGGTTTATGTTGATGATATTGTGATTACAGGAAGTGATTCTGTAGGTATCTCCTCACTTAAATCTTTCATGCATGTTAGATTTCACACTAAAGACTTAGGCCAGTTGAAATACTTCTTAGGAGTCGAAGTGATGAGAAGTAAGAAGGGAATTCTTCTATCCCAAAGAAAGTATGTTCTTAACTTGCTTGCATAAACTGAAAAATTAGGAGCTAAGCCATGTAGTACTCCTATGGTTCCTAATGTACAATTTACAAAGGATGGTGATCCTTTTGATGATCCAGAAAGATACCAAAGATTAGTTGGAAAACTGAATTATCTCACAGTAACTCGTCTAGATATTGCATTTGCAGTGAGCATTATTAGTCAATTTATGGCTGCTCTTACGATCAAGCATTAGGAAGCTCTAGAGCATATCTTATGTTATTTGAAGGGCGCTCCTGGACTAGGTATATTGTACAAGGATAATGGACACACTCACATTGAATGTTTTAATGATGCTGATTGGGCAGGTTCCAAGGTTGATAGGAGGTCAACTACAAGCTATTGTGTCTTTGTTGGTGGAAATCTAGTGTCCTGGAGGAGCAAGAAGCAGACTGTAGTGTCAAGATCCAGTGTAGAATCTAAATACAGAGCTATGTCACATTCTACATGTGAAATCTTGTGGATTCATCATTTGCTTACTGAAATTGGTATAGATCACTCGTCTCCAGCAAAATTTTGGTGCAATAATCGAGCTGCTCTTCATATTGCCTCAAATCCAGTGTATCATGAGCGAACCAAGCATATTGAGATTGATTGTCATTTTATTCGTGAAAAAATTCAGGATAATATTATCTCAACGGGACATGTAAGGGCAGAAGAACAGTTGGGTGATTTATTCACAAAAGCTTTAAATGGGGCTCGGGCTGAATATTTGTGTAACAAGCTGGGCATGATTAATATCTATGCTCCAGCTTGAGGGGGAGTGTTATAGATTGTAAATAGTTGGTTAGCATAATCTTAGGAATGTATTTTTTTGCTTTCCTAATTTAGCTAGGTTTCCTTAGATAAGTTGATTTCAAACTCTTCTATTCTTGTATATATATAGATGTACCGAGATATAGAAAAAGTGAGATTTAAGAGTTCTCCAATCTGCGTTTAATTATAAATACTTTATAAGAAAGAGAATATAGTTATTCCCAATCCAATTAATTCAGATGCACTGTGTTAACTGTATTATCTAATAAAATAACCATATCATTCACTATCTTTTTTCTTTTTAAATAAGATTACGTGACTGTGAATAATGGAATCATTTCATGTAATAAAAAAGAATAAGGTGTAATTAAGAAGTTGGATGGTCAAGAACTACAACCTAAGAAAAATCATAAGGGTTACTGATTGTAAAATTGAAAAAATTAAAGAATCATACCAATCTTAATCTATCAAAAGTGAAATCAATGCTCATTGAGTAACTCTACAGTCCCCTCTTTATCCAAATTACTAGAAGTTGAGCATTCTGATTGGTCAAACACCTTTTGACTTATGTTGTTGTCATCTTTAGTTCGAAAGGCCTTGGTTTTCTATAGGTCCACGAAATGGCGCATGAAGAGAAAATATCACAAGGTAAAACCTCACTCAAAAATAGTCATTTGTACTCTTTATATTTTCATTAAACAAAGCACGTCCAGGTAATTTGTCACCAAGTTACCTCTTAATTAAAGATCTATTATCTCTATGAGCAGTGAACTTAGGTGGTTCAAAAAAAATCGAGGGGATGAAAATGATAGGGAGCTAAACGTTTGATCATTATGTGCAAACTTTACTAACTCTATAGGCAAGAGATCGTTGATGAAATTAAAGATAGGAGAATCCTGCAAAATCAACAAAGCATTTTATGTTTCCTTTTAAGAGCCAACTATCAATGATTGTCAATAACAACAACAACATTCACCAATCAAAACACAACATAATTAGTCATGGAATCGTAGAAACAAATTATAAAGAACAACTATTTGAAGCGATCATTACTCTTAACGTTGTAAGATTTTGAATGTTTTTTCAGACATTTAAAAAAAGAACATTCCTATCATTTTTTACCCTTATGTTCAACTTGTATAATATCTAGACAAATAATTTGGAACAATCTCTGTCATAAATATTCCAAAATCCCATATCAATCAAAAAGAGGAGAAAGGAAAAAGTTGGCCATACTGACAGCAATTCATATGAAGCCCTAAATTTGAATCTCAAAGAAAGAAGAACCACACGAGCAAAAGAGAAAAAAAAGTCGGGACAAACTAAGATTGTAATACATATAAAACATCTCAAAGGAATTGATTTTGGTAAGAGAATGTTTAGGGTTTAAGAATGACAAACCTCATATTGAGAAAGAGAGGTGGAGATAATTTAACTCTTATTGGGTGCGTTAAGTTCCATCTGGGCTCAAGCATAGATATATTCTACATCTTAGAACTACCAATGTCTCACGCCATAGCTTAAACTCCTCTGTCCTTCAGTTTCAAAAGAGTATAAGATGTTAAGGAGAATGAAGAGAATTAAAGATAGAGAGAAAAAGAGAAGCGGTAAGATACGACACAAGACATTTTATACCTAGGGCAACATATATGCAAAATACTTAAATCCCCTAAAATTGCAACAAAAAATGATTTTCATTGCTAATTAGCAACGGAATGCATTTATCGTTGCTAAAATAGCAATCGAAATAACATTTTGTTGTTGTACTACTAGCAAATTATTAAATAGCAACAAAGAATAATTTTGTTGCTAATTAGAAACAGAAATTAAATTTGGTTGCTAATTTAGCAACCAAAAATATTTTTCGTTGCTATTTTTCATTAAAAATAAAAATTAGCAACAAAAATCCAATTTTGTTGCTATTTTTAATTAAAAATGACATTTAGCAACGAAAATCCAATTCGGTTGCTAAAATAGCAACGAAATTAATATATGTTGCTATTTTAGCAACGAAATATTTTTCCATTGCTAATTTTTGTTCCAAAATTTTTTCACCCTCTAATGGCGCCATATTTAACAACGGTTATAGATTTTCCTTGCTATTTTTCATTACTATATTTTGCCACTAAAATTTCTCTCCTTTTTTAGCAACGGAATACTACCATTTTTATTATGTTGCTAAATATAAAAAAATTTAAGCAAATTTAGCAATAGAATTGAATTTTCGTTGCTAATTAGCAACGGAGTACAAATTCCATTGCTAATTTAGAAACATAATCAATTCCGTTGCTATTTTTTCCATTGCTATTTTCAGATTTTTTTGAAGTGATATTCAACACCCTTATGCCTAAATTTTAATTTAATCTTGCTCTTATCAACATATTTCAAAGTAAAAAAAAAACTCTATAGCCCAATCTCTCTTAATAGGCAACATTATGTGAGCAAGATTCCCCCCATTTCATAAACTTCAAATGTTTTTCAAACTCATTCAAAATACCCAAATCCTTCAATAAAGAAAAATCTAAATGCCACATACCCACATAATTTTTCTTAGAGAAAGCTTGAAATTTCTTACCTTTATCCACCGATCAAATGGGAAAAGGGCAATCAAACATATCAAAAAGATCAATAGTACCTTTCTCTTGGCTTGAAGATTAAACTCCCTTGCCCTTCCTCTTGTTGGTAATAATTTTTTGCCTCACTATGGTGCAAATTCCAAAAAAAAAGATAAGAACCACACAAAAATGCAAAGATGGTAAAGAGAAAACTCAAGAAATGAGAAGTAATTTGAAAGAAAATTAGTATGGAAAGATGAAAGAAAATGGAGAAAAACTGTTCATATGTCTCAAATAAGGCTGGTGAAAAACCATAACGGCCAAAGAAAAATCCTTCAAATTAAAAAAACCATATCTTGTAGTGCTTGCGACCTCTGTCGTGCTCGCGACAGAGAATGATGTTCCACTTTCCTTAAAAAGTCACACTCGCGATAGAGGAAAAAATAAAACATACTTACTAAAAAATAATGTATTTAACATAAACACATAACAACAACTAAAGTACAACATCTAAAATAACCTAAGGAATAAATATAAAATTAAAATAAATACATCACACAAAGCTAAAACAAAAAATAATTAATATAAATGCACAAACTTAAAGAAAAATACAAGCAAATATAATCACCTTAATTCCTCAATCGAACATAGAGAGACATATGAAACTTTTCTACCATGATAAGTCTCCTCTAAATATACTTTGCATCATTGACCATTAGCTTTAAAAAATTCTCATTTTTCATTGTTTAACTCTAAGTAGCCATGATAAAAAAACTTGACTAACTTCAAAAGGCCCACTCCACCTAGATCTTAATTTTCTAGGGAATAACTTTAATCTTGAGTTAAAAAAAAGAACCTTGTCTCTCACCTTAAAACACTTATACTTAATATGAGCATCATGCCATTTCTTATATCCTTCCTTATAAATCCTAACATTCTCATATGAAATAAGGCACAACTCATCCAACTCATTCAATTGTAAACATCTCTTCACACCAGCCTCCTTAAAATCATAATTCAAGGTTCTAATTGCCCAATAAGCCCTATGTTCTAATTCTACAGGCAAATGACATGTTTTCCCATACACTAATCTATAAGGTGAAATCTCAATGGGTTTTTTAAAAGTAGTACAATAAGTCCAAAGTGCATCATCTAACTTATGTGCCCAATCCATTCTTGAACAAGATATTATTTTCTTAAGTATGCATTTAAGTTCTCTATTAGAAACCTCAACATGCTTGCCCACTAGTTTGAGGATGGTAAGGAGTAGTTACCCTATGATGCACCTTATATTTATGCAATAAAGAAGCAAAAGACTAGTTTATGAAATGCATACCTCTATCATTTATTATAGCTCGAGGCACTCCTAATCGAGAAAATAGCTTCTTTAAGAACTTCATAACCACCTTGGAATCATTGATTGATGTAGCTTTGGCTTCTACCCATTTTGATACATAATCCACCCCATCCAAGATATAACTTTAACCAAAACATGTAGGAAAGGGATATATAAAGTCTATCCCACAAACATCAAATATTTTTACTTTTAAAAAGCTATTCATAGGAATCTCATCTCTTTTCCCTATATTACCAATCCTTTGACACCTATCACATTGGGCTATAAAACTCCTAGCATCATGAAATAAAGTAGGCTAATAAAACCCACACTCAAACACTCTAGATGCAGTTTTAGTACTCCCATTATGATCTGAATATAAAGATGAATGACAATGCTTCAAGATGTCTACATACTCTTCGTTACTAACACACCTACGGATAATTCCATCTCCACTTATCTTAAATAAATAAGGAACCTCCCAAAGATAGTTCCTAACATCAGAAAAAAAAAAATTTACTGCCAAGTCAACCCTTGTGGCATAATTCCTACAGCAAGAAAGTTAGCAAAATTTGTATACCAAGGTATATGTATATGCTCTAAAAACATTAACGCCTCATTCAAAAATAATTAAATAATATCATCACTATCTCCCATAGGTCCCTTATCATTTTCTAACCTTGACAAATGATCAGCTAATAAATTTTCAGAACCTTTCTTATCCCTAATCTCAATATCAAACTTTTGTAACAAAATAACCCATCGAATTAGATGAGGTTTAGCATCTTTTTTTTGCAAATAAATATTTAAGAGCTATATGATTCGTATAATTTATAACCTTAGACCCCAACAAATATGTTCTAAACTTATTACATGCATAGACAATAGCTAACATTTCTTTTTCCATTATGGTATAATAAAATTAAGGTGATGATAATGTATGGCTAGCATAATAAATGACATGTAAATGCTAATCTTGGTACTGACCTAACACACATCCAATCGCTAGATTACTTGCATCACATATTATCTCAAAAGGTAAATTCTAATTAAGAGAAGTTATAATAGGTGCACTAACAAGAGCTCTCTTCAATTTCTCAAAAGCCTCAACACATGCAGGAGAAAAATTAAAAAGCACATCTTTGGTTAGCAAATTAGTTAGAGGCTTAACAATCAATGAAAAATATTTAATAAATCTCCTATAAAATCCAGCATGACCCAAGAATAACCTAACACCCTTAATAGTAGTAGGTGGAGGTAACTTCTCTATTAGCTCGGTCTTAGCCCTATCAACCTTTATTCCCCTTCTAAAGATCTTATATCCTAACACTATCCCTTTTTCTAATTAAGTACCAAATTGGTTTCCTCACATCTAACTAGGACTGTATCCAAATGATTCAAACATAATTCAAAAGAATCACCATAGATTGAAAAATAATCCATAAACACCTCCATTATCTCCTTTATCATATCCCTAAAAATAAAAGTCATGTATTTTTAAAAAGTGGCTAGTGCATTACATAACCCAAAAGGCATCGGCCTGTAGGCAAAAGTCCCATAGGGAAAAGTAAAGGTAATCTTCTCTTGATCACTAAGGTATATAAAAATTTAAAAATATTTTGAAAAACCAATTAAGAAGCAATAATGAGAATGATTCGCTATCCTTTCTAACATTTGATCTTTGAATGGCAATGGAAAGTGATCCTTCCTAGTGGTCGAGTTAAGCTTCCTACAGTCAATACAAATCTTCCACCCTATGGTGGTCCTAGTAGGGATTAAATCTCCACTATCATTCCTCACTACAGTCATACACCTCTCTTTGGCACACATTGGATGGGACTCACCCAAACACTATCTGAAATTGGATAGATAATGCTAGCATATAACAAATTAATTACTTTTTTTGCTACCTCTTTCATGTTAGGGTTATGCCTTCTTTGCCTATCAGCTCTAGTTGGTAATTGTCTTCCATATGAATTTTATGCATCACAACATTGGGACTAATTCCTTTTAAGTCAAAAATTTGCCAACCTATACTTTTTATTCTCCTTTACACAAATCCTATTAATAATTACTCTTATCTCTAGTGATTTTATTTGACATCATAATAGGTAAGGTGTTGTTACTACCCAAAAAGATAAAACTCAGATGGCTTGGAAGCTCTTTTAACTTAACATTAGATGGACTTACAATGGATGGCGGCAAAGGTGCCTCATTTCGATACAAAATATCTGGCCTTGCACTTTTTTGCCTTTCCTCCTCTTACACTTGTTCATCAAGATCTCCTCTTGACCTGCATCATCCAACACTTCCAGCACACATGCATCAATAACATCAATTTTCATGCACTCATTTTCATCCATGGGAAACTTAAGTGCTTTATCCATATGATACTCTACTTTATCCTCCCTCACTCTTACGACTAAGGTCCCTTTATAGACATCAACTATTGTCCTACCAGTCCTCATGAATAGTCTCCCTAAAATTAATGGGCATTTGGCATCATATGCAAAATCCAACACCATAAAATCTACAGGAAAAATAAATTTATCTACTTTAACTAGCACATCCTCAACTATGTCGTATGGTTTTTTAATGGATTGATCTGCAAGTTGAAAAACCATCGAACTAGGTTAAACATCGTCTAAATCCAACTTCTTAAAAATAAAAAATGGCATGAGATTTATGCTAGCTTTTAAATCATATAAACATCTAGGAAACTCCATATGCCCCAAAATAAAGGAATAGTGAAACTTTCCTGATCTTTAAGCTTTGTAGGTACATTATTAATAATTATAAAACTACATGCCTCAATCAATTCAAAAGTAGATAAATCTTCCCAACTCTTTTTCCTAGAAATTAATTACTTTAAAAACTTAGCATAATTAGGAATTTGAGCTATAGCTTCAATGAAAGATAAATTAATATGCAAATGTGTCAGCTTATCAAGAAAAGACTAAAATTGCTTATCATTATTTTGCTTCTTTAAATGCTATAAAAATGGTAGACTAGGTTAAAAAACTCTACTTTTAGGAACACCGTTTGTCACTCCCATGGCTAGTATTGCATTCGCGACCTCATCCGATGCACCATCTATCGTGCTTATGGCTGGTATCATGCTCATGATACAATGCTCTTTCTCATCCTCCTTTGTTTCATCTCCCTGCAAGACTTTATATTCATTAGTCGAAACAAATTCATTGGTGTAGGCTTTACCTGATCTTAACGTGATGGCCTTCATATGCTCTCTTGGATTCCACTCCAAACCACTTGGAAGATTCCCTTGTAATCTTAAGGGTAATGCATTAGCTAACTGGCCCAATTAAACCTCTAAATTATGGATAGACAAGGCTTGATTTTTGGTAATTTGATCAAATTTCATCTCCAGCCTTTTTTGGTTCTCCTCTTGTGTACTGAACTTTAAATTAATGCCTTATAAAAACCTATCCATTTTAACCTCTATGGCTCCAAAATGGTCTTAGGGTTATTGGACACCTATACCACCTCTATTCTGACTATTAGCATCCCTTAATGAAATATTCGGATGGCTCCTCTAACTAGGATTATAAGTGGATGAATATGGGTTACCGTGCCCTTGTCCTTGGATAAAACTTACTTACTCCTCCATGCTAGCAACACCCAAACTACACACTTCACTGACATAGCCTCATTAACCACATTTGTATATGTATTAGGTGGGTTGCCTCCAATACTTAGGCTATCAATCTTATGACTCAAAGATACAACTTATGCTTGCAAGGTTACAACCGAATCAATTGAGTGTACCCCTTTCCTATCGAAAGAAATGGATTCCCTTGCTCTCTATGTTGGCCAAATAGAATTTTTTAATTACATCTCCTTTAGCAACTCAAATGCAGCATTCATTGTTTTCCTCATTAGAGAACCACCTGTTGCTGCATCTATTGTTCCTATAGTTGTCGGGTTTACTCCATTGTACAAAGTTTTCATAAATAACTCCCTTAGAAGATTATGGCGCAAACAACTTTGCTGCAATTCCCTAAACCTTTCCCATGCATCATACAAAGATCCATGGTCATTTTGCACAAAAGTAGTAATATCTTTAATAATCTTAGCGGTCTTTGCCAAAGGAAAATATTTAGACAAAAATGCTTAAGCCGATTGGTCCCAAGTTGTAATGGATCCTTTAATAAGAGAATTCAACAATGCCTTGGCTTTATCCTTTAACATGAAAGGAAATAGCCTAAGCTTGATTGCATAAGCCAAGACTCCATTAATTTTGAAAGTATCACAAATTTCTAGGAAATTTCTCAAATGAGCATTTAAATCCTCATTTGCCAACCCATAGAACTGTATAGTATTTTGAATCATTTTGTAAAAGATAAGGTTTGATTTCAAACTGATTTACATTTATTGTGGGTCAAATGACTCTTTGTTGTGCATTGCTTAAAGCTGGCATAGCAAAATCCATCAATCTTGATCGATTTTCTTCTGCCATGGTAACTCTTTTAATTTTTTTTTGGGCTTTGATTGCTCAACAGGAACTTTTCTATCTCTGAATTAACTTGTGCAAGTTCTTCTTGTGCACTTCATGTTCTAAGCATAAACTTGAAACACTCAAATCCTATAAAACAAAATAACAAAACTAATTAAATACTATAATCAAAAATTATGAATCAAGATTGATAATGGTAATAATCATCAAATCTTAATAATCACTTACAACAGTGCCAAAAACTTGATGTGTGCTAAACCGTAAACGTATGATGCACTGATTATAGTACTTAAGATATCAATCCCACGAGGATTAAAGATTATTTATTACACATTACTACTACTGGATTTTAATCTTATTTACAACTATTAATTTTAGACTGTGAAACTAAGTTAATAGATATAAAGATAAAGTTAAATTTTTAATTAAAACTAGTTAATTATAATCAAAGAAGATATCTTAGATGTTAATGAAAGATTAATGATGATGGAACTGGATTCCATTCTTTTAGTTTTATAATAGTCCTTTAAGCAAGCCAAATTGGAATAATGTTCTAATCCACTCTCTCGATATGAATTAAAGTGCCTAAAACATGCAATTACAATACTAATTCATTAATTCTCATTAATGAACTAGTCTATTATAATCACAAATTCTAAGAGTAATTTTTAATCTATAGCAATTATCTTAACATACCAATCTCTCAAGCAATGTTTTGGTAATTAATTCCTATTAGCTATCAGAAATAGTATATTTCTCAACTACACTTTAAATTATAAAGATAATTTATTTGTACTAATAAAGAATTTTGTTATGAAAGACTGCTAACATTAATGAAAAATTAAACATTAATAACATAGTTCAAGTTTCCTAAAATAACATTCATTTAATTACAAAAAAGAAAGAAATAGATGAAAAAGAGTGAAAAGAAATCCCTCAACCTTTTCCAATCCTTCTAAGAGATTCTTTTTTTTTTGTCTTCTTCTTCAATAGATAAAATAAATTTTTCTTAAATTTACAAGTATCAGAAATTAAGAACTATTTTTTTCTAAAAAGTAAGTATCTATCTCTATCTCCCTAATGTTCAACCAAATTCTTCTTAAATAAGATTCCAAGATTGATGTCTCTTCAAGTGCCTCTATGAAAGAATGTAACCCTTGATAAAAGTGGATGGGACTCAAGGTATCTTTTCAAAATAACTGCCCCAATGGCTAGATCTATCGTGCCTGCGACCTCTGTTGTGCTCGAGGCAGCATATGGAGCTTCAGCCTGTACTTTTTTCTTTACCGCGCTCATGAAACCTCTTGTGCCCACAACAGTTGACCTTCTTCAAGACTCAATTCTGCCCATTCTTCAATTTTCTCCACTTTTACTTATTAAACACACAAAACACATAAAAACAAATAAAATTCATATAGAAACTTAACTACAAACCATAAAACTTAAACTAAAAACATTCTATAAACACATTAAAAATACATACATCCATACTCGAGGTATATTCATCTTTGTATGTGTAGCTTATGCAAACATTATTCTTACTCTTATTTATAATGTTTGCGCTCAAGTTATAGAATGCCTTATGTTTTGTCTTGTTAAATTGTGTTAATGATTGTGATTATTTTTGCAGTGGCACCTAAAAGAACAAGAATAGAGGTAGGATCTTTATCTTTAGCCCCCCAAGAATCAAGAAAATCTAAAATTCCAAGCTAGTTCCTTATTGAATTCAAGGAGGATTGGCCCATATTCACATAAGCATAGTACTTAGCCACACCATATATTGACATGGAACTGATAGAGCGAATCAATAAAAAAGATGAGTTGGAGTGGATGATTGTCAATGTTGGATAGGTAGAGTTTATTGGCAGAAGGGAGGCCATTTATCCCAACCTCATAAAGGATTTCTTGACAACATTCCAGATCCATATTAGGAAAAATAGCCACAATGATGAGGGGCATGTGAGTTTTTGGCTAAATGGAACTTCACACCAAATGAGCTTCAATAAATTTTTAACCATTTTGGGATTTAACCCCCATGCTACAAGGGGGATTGATAATATGAAAAGACAAGACATATGAAATGGAATATGTGATGAGGAAGAGCCTATTATTTTTTATTCAAGCAATATCAAGGCCCGCCATTTAAAGAATTATCCTTTGAGAATCATGCACCGATACCTAGTCTTGGTAGTTTTTAGCCACCATGGAAGTCTTAGAAATATAAATGCAAATAAGGCTCTCATCCTTAATGCAATAAAAATGCTATCCGACTCAATAGAGCTATATTTATTGCCTTCAAGATTAGTGAATTACAAACTTTTAAGAAAAGGTCAATTAAGATGACCTTTGGTGGTATTGTCACCATATTAGCTAGGGCAATCAATTATACGAACTTGGGTAAAGGTTTGAGCAATCTAATCGTTGTTGACAAAAAGATGCTATAGAGGATATCGGTGCTCATAGACAACCTTAGATTTCCCAAGCAAGGTTGTACTATGATGTCAGGTAGAGAAGACTATAAGGAGGTTGTGAACAAGCAGGCTACTGAGCTCTAATCATCAAAGCTATACACTGCTCTCATGACCCATTTGGACACCATAACTGAACAAATGGATGAGATTGTCATTGCTCTTAGGATGATATGATCCCACTTTGACAGCTACTTTCCTCCTTCACCTTCACAAGAGTGAATTATTCAGGAATTTCCTTAACCTTATAATTTTGTGAATGATATGTTTGTATTTTGCTGAGGTTAACAAAATTTTAAGTTTGAGATGAGGTTATCTTGGAGATTTAAATTGAGGAACTTTTATGAAAGATTGTTGGATGTTTTTACTTACTTTTTTCACCACAGTATTTTTAGTCCTTTTGTTTATTTTATTGTTAGTAGTTAAATTAGTATGTTCAAACTTCTTTAATTGTTAGTTATAATATATTACATTTTAAGGTTGTGTTTATTTATCTTTCTTTTATAGTTTTAACCATATTTTCTTTATTTATGTTTGTCTATTTATTTTATAGCTTTTGTTTAGTTTTAGCTTGGTTTACAACTTTTAATTATTTTTACAGCTTTTATTTTTACCTCATTTTTATTGTTTCTATTTTATCATTGGTGTTTTTTATTGTTATTAAATACTCGAACATTTTAGTTTAGTTTGCCCTTAGTTTTATTCCTATTATGAATAGTTTGAACTTAGATTGAGAAAAACTTATTTAGGATAGTTGAATGATCCAAGAGTAGTTAGTTATTAATTGTTTGCCTTTTCGCTTAGGTTTAATTAAATTGATGCCAGTAGGTGTGCTAATACAATGTGCACTTTAGGCCTAATTTTTTTTTAAATTCTAAAAACCAATGTTTAAAGGTAATTAAGTAGGAATTCTAGAGCGTTAGAACCTTGCTCATCACCCTTCAAAGCAATTAAGCAACTCAAAATGAGATTAGAAATGACTTAGGCAATTTCTTTCTAATCAAAATTTCAAAAGACCTTTTGATCTACCTTTACCATTTTATAGCCTTTGCAATCCCTTTTTGAGCTTTTTTAACATACTTAATGTGTGCTAAGTTATTTTTATTGATTTACACATGCATTTTAATCCTTTAAGCCTAAAAAGCCTTTGTCTTGCCCTCTTTTTGAATTAGCCATTCTAGAAGTAAGTGAGAAGAGTTTTTATTGGGAAATGCTAGTGAGTGAAATGAAGCGTTATGCATGAAGTGTTAAAATTTAAGTGGAAATACATTGCCAACATCAAGTGAGACTGAAATTTTTAGATTATAGTCTTCTTTAAGAAAAATCATGTTGAGTCCTAACTTATCAAATGTAAAATCGATTACTCCATGAAAGAAAAGCTAGTAATCTTGGTTTAATTTAAGTGTGGGGTACTCGATGTGTAAAGAAGGATTTTAAACTCTTTAAACACCAATTAAAGAGAATCATTCCTCTCCTTTGTGTTTTTCCCTTGAGAATAATGTTACATTTTAAAAATTCAAAGTTTAAAAAATATTGAGGGCTAATCAATGGTAGAGTTAAAGTTTACTTTTTAGAAGAAAATGTGTGAGTTGAGGTAGAAAAGGCTGTAATAAATTGTGAATCTTAATCATTTCTTTATATCCATACCTTAGCCATATTATAGCCTTTAAGCCCTAAAGTTCTTACCTTCTTAAAAGTTGTGTGTGGAAATGACCTTCGAGTTTTGGTGCTAAAAGAGAGGCCTATGGCATCACATAAGTTTCAAGAGCAAAACCTTGTGTGCAAATTTTTACACATGAATTCTTTTCTAGGTTGTCAAATTACACTAGAATTTTTATATTTTTAAAGTTGCTTTAAACTATTTTTGCCTAGCACACACACACCTAGAGACTAGCTAGTATGAGTTGATTTGAATTCTTTTCGGTTTAGGATGATAGTTAGTGACTTCTACTATAGTGTTATTTAGCTTCCTCTAAATTTTTAATTTCTTTCTATAAGTTTGGGTATGTGGGAATGTAGTTTATTCATTTGCTCGAGGGCGGCCAAAAGCTAAGAATAAGGTAGTTGATAATTCCAATTTTATGTTTAATTATAATGTATTTTTATCTATGTTTACATCTCATTTTATGTGCTTTTCATGTTTAAAGTGTTAACTTTCTCTTTTTATGCCAAATAGGATTATATTAAGATTTGTGAAGTTTTTGTGTGTTTAATGGTGCAATTTTGACTTTTATGTAATAAAATTGACTTGCACTCGGTTAAGACAATTTATCTTAGCTGTGTGCCTTATAGATCCATAAAATGCATCATTTCACTAAAGAACTCAGTTGAGACCATTTGTCTCTACTGTGTCAAATGCAAATTTTGATAATGTTCAATCCAAAAGGGTGTGTACGACTGAGACAAATGTTAGAGAGTATGCCCTAGAGCCCATGTAATAGGGATGTTTTTCATATGTATGAAATTTATATTCTTAATAAAAGGCATCATTCATTTATTAATGCTGTGTTTGAATACATGAGTTTGTAAATCTTAAATTAATAAATGAAGTCCTAGATATTATAAACACAGTGCAAAGGCAATCATGAAGGTGTTCATGATGTGAGATGTCTATCGCATGCAAATGTGTTAATATCTAAATATCCCTAGTCATAGAATTAACAAGATAGGACATTGTTAATTCGGACAGACTAGCACATGTTATGCTTCTTGAATGGTTCAAGCAATGGTTCTCATAGTTGTGATTATGGATGATAATCAAAGCTAACATGTGGATGCTTGTTAGAGGAACAAGTTCATTGGAGACCTGCAAAGAGAATCCTCATATGGATATTAAATCTATGTCAGTGAGGAATCTCTTCATAGCGGTTGTGCAAGTATCCTTAGACTTGAGATCACCAAAGTTATCTTAAGTAGCAAGTGGTATACTTTGACTCCATAACTGATTACTTCCAACTGGGAGTGAACATAGTTAGGAGATTGGGTATATCATGACCTACTTGAAGATAGTTGAGTGATTGACAAAGGATTCACCATCCCAGATTTAACAAGGGAAGTTATCTCACATGATTCTATAATTACCTTGTTCAGTGAATCTCTGGCCAGAGTAATATGCCGAGATGGATGGAGATCCATGAAGGGCATTTTAGGAACAATGGTTAAATTAATAGAACATACATAATTAGATTTATATGAGTTGACAGAAATCCATACTCAGAATCTGATTGAGATAAGAGTGGTGAAAGGAGTAATTGCACGGTAACTGTTTCTATGGAAGGGTACAGTCAAACCACATGACTTTCCTGACATTTGGGTAGTCATGATGCCTAGCTAGAGGCCAATCATGACTTGTATAATGATGTATCAAAATATCAATAGAGATTGATAAATTGATTTAAAGGAGTTTAAATCATGTGAGTTTTGAATAGAACTCACAATTACATATTATACTGCCAACATGGACAGGAACCCAATAGGTCACACACATATAGAGAAAAGGGTAAAATGGTAAAATGACAAGGATAATAATATTTGATATTATTATAAAGGTAGAGAGGAGAATATGATAATAATTAATTAAAGAGTTTAATTAATTATGATCAAATAAAATTGTCCGCGGAACTTTTGAGAAATGTTCTGTAAATTGGACCTAAATGAAATAATGTATTTCATGATTAATTATTATTGTCTTATAAGTGTTATAAGACTACTATAAGTGTTATAGGACTAATATAATAATTAATAGGACCATTGGAGAAATTATAGAGGGCCAAAGGAATGAAGAAGTTGGAGGAAGCCCTCCAGAAGAGGGCTACACGCCAACTTCATACAGAAGGGCTTAGAGGGCTTTTTCTTGGACCAAATTAATTTATATATGTTACATAAGTGTTATGGAACTCACATATTTAATTTGGTTGGATTTGGAATCCATTTGGGTATTTAAATCCAATTAGATGCACAAAGGGCCTAGTTTGTGGATTTTGTGCATGGTCTTTTATGAAAAGATTTAATTTGGATTTAATTAAGCCCAAATGATTATAATTAATTCCAGAAGCCCAATTAATAATTCTCCAGCAATTTTAAAGAGCCCAATCTCATTAAGGAGTTGGAATTTTAACCTAACTATAAAAGGCCAACTAATGAGAATTAGGGTAAAGTGATTAAAACAAAAGGAAAGTCCTTTCACTTATTCTCTCTCCCTTTTGCGCCACTTCCCAAGCTAGCTCTTGGGAATTTCGGCCAGCCCTAGTTGAACACCAAGTTGTTGGTTCAATTTACCCCTCTCTAGTGTGGATTACTCATTGGAGGTGTTCGATTTTGGACACTGTGGTTTGCGACAACCCGGTGCGAAGTAAAATCAACTGTTCAACAAAAATCAAAGGTGATTTTTCTTATTCTCATATAGTTATATTGTGTATTCATGGCAAGATCAGATCTTATGGTTAAAAAATTTAAAATTCCGCTCATGTATGTGATGCATGTAACCATAATATTCCAACATGGTATCAGAGCCTCGGTTTTGCCATGGATATACAATTCTATATTTTTCTGCGGAATAAGTTTTGTTTTGTTTTGAGTTATTTATTTCATGAACTTTAAAATATTAGATTTGATTGTTCATGAATGAGAAATATTGATTTCTGGTTGTATGTGTGATCAAATAAATTTGACGGAAACAAAAACGGAACTTTTGAAGAAAAGTGACTAGGGTTTTGCGTGAAACCCATTAGGGTTTGGCGTGAAACCCTAGGTAATGTAGGGGCTGTTCTAATTTAATTTTTTATGGATCCATTTAAAAATCATTTAAATGATATTTTATGTGTTTAATATGTGATATTAAGCCGTAGGATCGAACGGAATTAAAATCGAACAAGTTTTGCATGAAAACTAGTTTTGTCGAAAAGTTCGATAAATTGGTGTTCTTGATGTGTTCTTGGTTAGAACGACTTTTGATCTTCTAAATCTGATATATATGATATATTAAAGTGTTTTTAATTAATTGGATTAATTAAAATGGGCCTTAAATTAATTTGATTAATTTTAATTCATTAAAACCACTTAATGGGCTTAATTATGTTTACGGACTTGATTTAAATTAGTGAATGACTTGGTGGGCCCAAGGAGCTGATTTAAATTAACTATTATAAACATTAATTAAGTTTATTAATGGGTTTTAAGGGCTGGAGTGGGCTTGGCTCATTCCAAAAGGCCCAAATGGTCCAAATGACACAAAACTAGTTTGTGTGTGAACACACTTAGGGTTTTTCTTCTGTGGGTTTCGGCCTACACTTGTTTTAAGCCCAAAATTGATTTTTTTTTTAATTATTTAATATGATTAATTAATTAAATAATCAATTTATAATTAATTAATAATCAATTTGATTGATTATTAAGACAAGAACAAATTCATGCAAAAAGGTTTCCTAAAATGAAAGTTTCCAAAATGGAAAAAGTTTCCTAATTTGATCACATCATTAAAATAACTCAAAATATAGTTTCAAAGGTTGAAACAAAGTTAGTAATCCTTTTCTTTATGCATTAGAAAGGCATATAAGGGTGAATGATTGGCATGATGGTTAGTTATGGACAAAGCCCAATGTGATTGAGCATAATGCATGTTTTGGCCCAATGAGGACTTTCATGTCCCGGCCACTTGTTTTTGGTTTGTATTTGATTTCAAATTGTAATATGTAATTAGATTACTTAGATTAGAATTAGAAATAGAGATGGAGACCATTTTCAAGGAGCAAGATGGGCCGGATGGAGATCCAACAAGCTTGAAGATAATGTAATTATTTTTCTTGTTTGAATCATGCATACTACCTAGGTGTGACCTTTTGATTTCCCTCATGGCTCGGGGAAATCAATGTAGTGAAGTCCATAACTATACCATATTTGTATGCTTATATTTATGTGATAGATATAGGATGCATACCAATGTATGCCAACCATGTATGATGAGACTTAATTAACTAAAACCCTCAAACAAATACTAAGGTATATAAGCCTTCCATTAATTTGAGGAGAACCAGAGTTCTTTATAGTGTGGGTTGTTGACCACAGTCAAGCTCACATTATATCGAATATGTTCAAATCTAATTAAATGGGTCATCTTAGCTAGCCCATTAGTTTGTTGACCACAGTCAAGGCTAATGGTTCTAGAGGCAAGATTAGGGAATGCATATATGATATGCATGCATCAAGAGTTGATAACCTAATGATCCAATAGTTGTGTAGAGACACAATTGGTATAGAGATACCTACCTTTCAAGGGTATGGAATTTGACTTGTTGACCACAGTCAAGGTCAAATTACATATCAAGGATTGGATATTGGCCCACTAAGAAAACCATCGGGTTTTCTCGGATTAAATAGTGAGGGCTATTAATTCGCAATAAAATAGTGGGAGTAAATGTATTAATTAAAGACCTTATTAATGCATACATATATATGAACATACTCTCATATCTCTTCATTTTCACATCTAGGTCATCATCATGAGCACATCAAACATTAATATACGATCAATCTTGGATAACAAGCTGGTTGGCAACAACTATTCTGACTGGATCAGGCAAGTGAGAATTGTTCTCAGGGCTGAAAAGATCCATTATGTCTTGGATAAAGATCCACCACCACTTCCATCAGATGATGCCATTGATGAGATCAAAGGCATTTATCGAAAATACATGGAGGATAGTGAAGCAGCAGCATGTTTGATGCTGGGTGCTATGTCCTCGGAGCTTCAGAAGCAACATGAAATGATGGATGCTAGAACCATTGTTTTGCATCTAGAGGAGCTTTATTCTTCTCAGGCTAGAACTGAGCAATATGAGATTGCTCGAGCTCTATTTAGTTGCAAAATGGTGGAAGGCACTTCAGCTGCTGCTCATGCATTGAAGATGTATGGGTATATTGAGCATTTGAGTAGACTTGGCTATGTTATGGATAATGATCTATACATAGATTTAATCTTGTACTCGTTGGCTCCAAGTTATGCACCTTTTGTGCTTAACTTCAACATGAACAAGATCCAAGTATCCATTCCTGAGTTAATCAACATGCTCAAGACAGCTGATGGATCATTTAAGAAAGATCCAAAAAGTGTCATGGTTGTCACTTCTGCTAAAGGCAAGAAGCAGAAGAAGAAGATGATAACCAAGGCGCAGCCAAAGAATGGTGGGATCTCCAAGAAGAAGGTTGCCAAGAAAGAGAATCCCAAAGGAACTTGCTTCCATTGTGGAAAAGATGGTCATTGGAAGCGTAACTGCAAGGCCTATCTAGATTCTCTTAAGGAGAAGAAGCAAGCTGTTGCATCTACTTCAGGTATTCATATGATTGAAATTAATACTTATTCTATTGCTTCAAAACAATCTTGGGTATTAGATACCGGATGTGGATCTCATTTATGTAATGATCTACAGGGGCTTAGAAGCTTTAGAAGAGTTGGAAAGGCAGAGATTTGTTTGCAGTCAGCTACTGGACAAAACATCTCTACAACTGTTGTGGGGACTTATCATTTGCCTCTTCCGAGTGGATTAGTACTGGAATTAAATAATTGTTATTATGTTCCAGCTTTGTCCAAGAGTATTATTTCTTTCAGTTGTTTAATGAACGATTATGATATTTCTTTAAAGGACAAATGTTGTTACATTTTTAAGAACAATATATTTTATGCAAAAGCTATCATTGAGAATGGTATATTTGTTCTTGATTTAATTAAAGAAGTACATAATGTGGATACCAAGAGAATGAAATATGATAATCTGAATACCTCATACTTATGGCATTGTCGTTTAGGCCATATAAATGAAAAACGCATGACCAAGTTACACAAGTCAGGTGATTTGGGATCATTTGATTATGAATCATTTGATACATGCGAATCTTGTTTATTGGGAAAAATGACAAAAGCTCCCTTTATTGGTAGAGGAGAACGAGCTAAAATGGTTTTGGACTTAATACATTCGGATGTATGTGGTCCAATGACTACACATGCTAGAGGAGGTTACTCCTACTTCATTACTTTCATAGATGATTATTCCAGGTTTGGATACATCTATCTAATGAAATATAAGTCTGAAGCATTTGAAAAGTTCAAAGAATTCAGAAATGAAGTAGAGAAACAACTTGGCAAAAGTATTAAAACACTTAGATCAGATCGAGGTGGAGAATACTTAAGTCAAGAGTTTCAGGATTATCTTAGAGATAATGGGATTTTATCTCAATGGACTCCTCCATATACACCACAACACAATGGTGTATCCGAAAGGAGGAATCGAACACTATTAGATATGGTTCGATCAATGATGAGCCGAGCGGACTTGCCTAAGTCTTTTTGGGGATATGCACTAGAAACTGCTGTTTATGTGTTAAATAGAGTTCCTAGTAAATCGGTTGATGTTACTCCATATGAGATGTGGAATAACAAGAAACCCACGCTTTCTCATATGAAAGTATGGGGTTGTCCTGCTTATGTGAAGAGGACAATGTCAGACAAACTGGATGTTAAGTCTGACAAATGTTTATTTGTGGGATATCCAAAAGAAACGTTTGGATATTATTTCTATAATCCCTTAGAACAAAAAGTGTTTGTTTCAAGGCATGCTGTCTTCTTGGAAAAAGAGTTTCTCCTACGAGAAGACAGTGGGAGTAAAATTGAACTTGGTGAAGTTCAGGACCCACAAATAGAAGTAGATCAACCGATTGAACCCGAAACTGAATTTCATAATGATGAGATTACAGTTGAACCTGATTATACACAGAATCCTAGAAGGTCTACTAGGATGCGTTCTATCCCTGTGAGATATGGATTTCACATTGATTCGGATAGAGGCATAACTGTAGTAGAGGACAATGAGCCTACAAGCTATCAAGAAGTTTTGAACAGTTCAGAACGTGATTTATGGCTTAAGGCTATGCAGTCCGAAATGGACTCCATGTATGAGAATAAAGTATGGACTTTAACTCAACCACCTGAAGGGATAAAACCCATAGGGTGCAAATGGGTCTTCAAAAAGAAGACTGACATGGAAGGTAATATAGTTACCTATAAAGCTCGCTTAGTAGCAAAAGGTTATCGTCAAAAAGAAGGTATTGACTATGACGAAACTTTTTCTCCTGTAGCGATGCTTAAGTCTATAAGAATACTTTTAGCCATTGCAGCTCATTATGATTATGAGATTTGGCAGATGGATGTGAAGACAGCTTTCCTTAATGGAAATCTTACCGAGGATGTGTATATGACACAACCAGAAGGATTCACATCAGGAAATGGCGAAAAGGTATGCAAGCTTCAAAGATCCATTTATGGATTGAAGCAAGCCTCTAGGAGTTGGAACATACGATTCAATGAGACAATCAAAGAGTTTGGTTTCTCACAGAATGAAGATGAACCTTGTGTGTATAAAAGGGTCAGTGGGAGTGCAATTGTCTTCCTAGTTCTATATGTAGATGACATATTGATCATGGGAAATGACGTTTCTCTTCTCCAATCTGTTAAAATATGGTTATCCAAGCAATTCTCCATGAAAGACCTTGGAGAAGCATCCTATATTCTGGGAATAAGGATCTATAGAGATAGATCCAATAGGTTGCTAGGTCTTTCTCAAAGTACATATATAGATAAAGTATTGAAGAGGTTCAATATGGATCTCTCTAAGAAAGGGTTTATACCCATGGTGCATGGGAAACACCTTTCTAAGTCTATGTGTCCACAGACACTGGAGGATAGAGAGAGCATGAATAGAATACCATATGCATCTGCAATTGGTTCTATCATGTATGCTATGTTATGTACACGTCCAGATGTAGCATTTGCTTTGAGTGTCACAAGCAGATTCCAATCTAATTTTGGAGAGGAACATTGGGCAGCTGTCAAGAATATTCTTAAGTACTTGAGAAGGACTAAGGATATATTCTTGGCATATGGAGAGGGCAGTTTGGAAGTAAACGGGTATACAGATGCCAGCTTCCAATCTGACAAAGATGATTGTAAATCACAATCTGGTTATGTGTTCATAATGGGAGGAGGAGCAGTTAGTTGGAAAAGTTCCAAACAAGAAACAACTGCTGATTCCACGACAGAAGCTGAGTACATTGCTGCTTCAGAAGCAGCCAAAGAAGCAGTCTGGATCAAAAAGTTCATAACTGAACTAGGAGTGGTGCCTAGCATTGTTGATCCGATTCCTTTATATTGTGACAACAATGGAACCATTGCGCAAGCAAAGGAACCACGGTCTCATCAGCGATCCAAACATGTTCTCAGACGCTACCATCTCATAAGGGAAATAGTAGCTAGAAATGATGTGAAAATAGAAAGGGTTCCCACAGATGACAATGTGGCGGATCCCCTCACTAAAGCACTTTCCCAGATAAAGCATGATCACCATATAAATAGCATGGGTCTGAGACATATGAGTGATTGGCTCTAGTGCAAGTGGGAGATTGTTAGAGAGTATGCCCTAGAGCCCATGTAATAGGGATGTTTTTCATATGTATGAAATTTATATTCTTAATAAAAGGCATCATTCATTTATTAATGCTGTGTTTGAATACATGAGTTTGTAAATCTTAAATTAATAAATGAAGTCCTAGATATTATAAACACAGTGCAAAGGCAATCATGAAGGTGTTCATGATGTGAGATGTCTATCGCATGCAAATGTGTTAATATCTAAATATCCCTAGTCATAGAATTAACAAGATAGGACATTGTTAATTCGGACAGACTAGCACATGTTATGCTTCTTGAATGGTTCAAGCAATGGTTCTCATAGTTGTGATTATGGATGATAATCAAAGCTAACATGTGGATGCTTGTTAGAGGAACAAGTTCATTGGAGACCTGCAAAGAGAATCCTCATATGGATATTAAATCTATGTCAGTGAGGAATCTCTTCATAGCGGTTGTGCAAGTATCCTTAGACTTGAGATCACCAAAGTTATCTTAAGTAGCAAGTGGTATACTTTGACTCCATAACTGATTACTTCCAACTGGGAGTGAACATAGTTAGGAGATTGGGTATATCATGACCTACTTGAAGATAGTTGAGTGATTGACAAAGGATTCACCATCCCAGATTTAACAAGGGAAGTTATCTCACATGATTCTATAATTACCTTGTTCAGTGAATCTCTGGCCAGAGTAATATGCCGAGATGGATGGAGATCCATGAAGGGCATTTTAGGAACAATGGTTAAATTAATAGAACATACATAATTAGATTTATATGAGTTGACAGAAATCCATACTCAGAATCTGATTGAGATAAGAGTGGTGAAAGGAGTAATTGCACGGTAACTGTTTCTATGGAAGGGTACAGTCAAACCACATGACTTTCCTGACATTTGGGTAGTCATGATGCCTAGCTAGAGGCCAATCATGACTTGTATAATGATGTATCAAAATATCAATAGAGATTGATAAATTGATTTAAAGGAGTTTAAATCATGTGAGTTTTGAATAGAACTCACAATTACATATTATACTGCCAACATGGACAGGAACCCAATAGGTCACACACATATAGAGAAAAGGGTAAAATGGTAAAATGACAAGGATAATAATATTTGATATTATTATAAAGGTAGAGAGGAGAATATGATAATAATTAATTAAAGAGTTTAATTAATTATGATCAAATAAAATTGTCCGCGGAACTTTTGAGAAATGTTCTGTAAATTGGACCTAAATGAAATAATGTATTTCATGATTAATTATTATTGTCTTATAAGTGTTATAAGACTACTATAAGTGTTATAGGACTAATATAATAATTAATAGGACCATTGGAGAAATTATAGAGGGCCAAAGGAATGAAGAAGTTGGAGGAAGCCCTCCAGAAGAGGGCTACACGCCAACTTCATACAGAAGGGCTTAGAGGGCTTTTTCTTGGACCAAATTAATTTATATATGTTACATAAGTGTTATGGAACTCACATATTTAATTTGGTTGGATTTGGAATCCATTTGGGTATTTAAATCCAATTAGATGCACAAAGGGCCTAGTTTGTGGATTTTGTGCATGGTCTTTTATGAAAAGATTTAATTTGGATTTAATTAAGCCCAAATGATTATAATTAATTCCAGAAGCCCAATTAATAATTCTCCAGCAATTTTAAAGAGCCCAATCTCATTAAGGAGTTGGAATTTTAACCTAACTATAAAAGGCCAACTAATGAGAATTAGGGTAAAGTGATTAAAACAAAAGGAAAGTCCTTTCACTTATTCTCTCTCCCTTTTGCGCCACTTCCCAAGCTAGCTCTTGGGAATTTCGGCCAGCCCTAGTTGAACACCAAGTTGTTGGTTCAATTTACCCCTCTCTAGTGTGGATTACTCATTGGAGGTGTTCGATTTTGGACACTGTGGTTTGCGACAACCCGGTGCGAAGTAAAATCAACTGTTCAACAAAAATCAAAGGTGATTTTTCTTATTCTCATATAGTTATATTGTGTATTCATGGCAAGATCAGATCTTATGGTTAAAAAATTTAAAATTCCGCTCATGTATGTGATGCATGTAACCATAATATTCCAACAACAAAAGTGTCTCAACATTATATTAATGCTACAATACTCTTTTAACTGATTGAACTTGACTGAGATCATTTGTTTTAGTCATGTCCCTCTGTAAATAAGTATAAAAGTTGCATTCTATTTGGCTTTAAAAGAGATATTTTTAGGTTTTTGAATTTTAGGTTTTTCTTTGTAGTTTTAATTCGTAGTTTCTCAAATTTCTAAGGTTTTATACTTAGCATATATAGTTTTACTTGTAAAAATTGCATTTTTAATATAATTGATATACATAATACAAAAATACGTAGATATAGCTTAGTTTATAGAGTAAAGTTATAGTATTCAATCAAGTTTAACTTGGAGAAGAAGAGAAGAAGCCATTGCAACTTCAGATCTATATTCCAAAATGGGTTAAGAGTTTCTTTTTTCATTTTCTCTATTTTTTTCATCACGTGTAGTGAGTAGTTCTTTAGTTGTTTGGAGATTTTTAGTTATTCCCTTATTTATATTTTTAAAAAATATATTTTATTACTTTATTTGGATTTAGGTAAAAAAATACACATTGGTTCCTTTTAAAAAAAACCTAATTAATTAACAAAAAATGTTTTAAGTGCATTTTCCTTTGACCTGCACAAAAATCCTTTTTTTTTTACTTACTATTAAATTTCAGAAAGAAAAAAATATAAAATAAATAATAATTGAAAAAAATTAAGATAATAAATAAAATTAAAAAAGGTGATTAAAAGAGATAACCAAATGGGTTGAGAGTGGACATCCAATCGGAAGCATGATTCCTGATGTAAAAAACCCCATATAATCCTCCAAAGCAAAGGAGTTTAGATAATAAAAAATAATATGGCAAACAAATTAGCATTAAAAAAAATTGTAAATTTAATTATATAGTACAGAACTAAGTTACATATAGCATTGAATCATACAAGATGATGCCTTAATATCATAAAAATCAAATAAATGGCATAAACCACATAAAAATGTAAAAAATACCCAAAAATTGCCATGGACACCTTTAAACAGATGAGGAATGCCTTTGACTAAGCGAAAGATGGGATGAGAAGAAGGCTCATGACATCTCATCTTTTGCTTTGTTAGATGGGCATCCGTTGAGTCATCTTCCCACCCATCACTTGCTGGACAGAATATGGTGTTGAACTTTAAAGACAAAAACATGCAAAAGTCATTCAAAGCATATTTTTACCCTACACATGTGTACAAAGCCCTAAATCATGTCAAAACTGTATTACATCATCAAACCATGCTTGAAACTCAATAAAAACATTTCAAAGTGCAAAATTATAGAAAATAAAAAAGCTTAAAATTACAACAATAGAAGAATCTTAATTCTAAGCATGCCTTTGCATGCTCTTTGATCCAGATTTATATCTCATTGAATTTTAGGCATACCAATCACACAAACGTAGCATTTAAGTATTTTCATTTGTAGTAAATAACTACATAATCATGTATGGCAATTTTAAAGAGAAAAAGTAAAATAGAAGCTTAGAATATTATCCTCAAGAGATATTCTGACTCTTAAATTCTTATAATCTAGATCTCTACTCTAATTTATACTTCTTGTTTTTAAAAAAACTAAAAAAATTTATGTATGTTTTGAGTGTTTGATTCAAAGAGATTGTTAGAGTAATCAAATCTTAGAGAGAGTAAGAAATTAGTTTTTCTCCTTCCCTAAAGTGGCTCTTTATAAAAAAGATTCCACTTTTAAGAAAAAACCTAGAATTTTAGGTTTTATATCTAAGTTAGAGTTGGATTCCAACTCCAACTTGCCAAATTTGGAGAAAGATCCTTAATAAATCTGGATAAAATCCTTTTAAAGAGTTATTCCCTTTTTTGAATTCCAAAAATGTGGAATTCTAGAAAATGAGTCATAGACAGGTGCCCCTCATTAAGAGGCAATTGTCCTTTAGGTAGAAGTCCTAAAATTCCTAAAATATCCCTAATTGAGCTTGTACAGGAGAAAGAGAGCCATAGATGGGCACTTCTTAGATGATAGACGGGTGTCTGACATAATTAAAGGCCTAAATCAAGGTTTTTATGTATCTTTTGTTAAAACACTTGGAAAATATTTGGAAAATAATATAAATATTTAAGAAAATGTGAGAAATTCATAATTGAAGTTTCGAGATCCGAACCTACTATTAGTAGAGTCTATTCACATCATAAATGATCGTTTGTCAGCACGATAGATGGGATATCGCAATGCTTTCTCCTCTTCTTGCCCCTTATCCTATTTAGGCATCATTCCTGTATCTTGGGGCATCTACGGCATAATCTTCTTGATTTTCTTCATATTGTAATGATTTCTATGGTATTTTATGTTGTCTTTAATGTTTAGATGCATGTTAGATTTTTTTCACTCCTATAAGCACAATTTATATTCTATGTTTGTTTATTTTATTTATGATAACTTTTTATTCATTTAATTTTAGTTTCTTAATGAATACATTAATTAATTTGTTTTCCTTGCATTTTGGGGTGAGCTATTAATTTTGTTCCTTTTAGGAGTTTTTTGAGGGAAGGTGATTCTACCTTAGAGATCGTGCGTTATCCAGTTTCTTACTACCCTTTTTTTATTTGCATTTAGATTTTTTTACATTATTTTTATATTGCTTTACTTATGCTTTAATTTATTTCTATGTTTTTTTTTAATTTTTGTATTATATTTTTGGATGTAATTGCTTTGGAATTTGTAATAATTTAGTAAAAAAGGATTTTTCTGTGCATGTAAATCACAAAAGTCATGCAAATGCTTTTTACTTAATCAACTTGCATTTTCTAATAAAAATGGACCAAAGTTTAATTTTCTAGCCTAAAACCACAATGAAAATGAGAGTCTATTTTTTTCAAAATTAGGATCACTCATCCCGCATTTTATTAAAATTGGTGAAGACTCTTCATATCCCGTTTGTAAAATATGTATATGGGCACCAATATTTCCAAACTTAATGAATAGCCAAATTTATGTATGATGTTCTTCTTGTTTACCCTTTAGATGATTTGCTCTTTTAATAATTTAAGTAGGATTATTTTACTTATCTTGTTTATCGCTTTATGTGTATGCCTAAAATGTTTATTTATTATGATGCACCATGTGAGAAAGGAGATAGTGGATCAATAATAAAAAACTTAATTATAAGAAATACCTAATCAGGATGTGAAATAAGAGTGATGTCTCAAGCATCAAAAGGATTAATAATCATTTCTTAGCATTATGTTGGGTGGTGACTCCATAATACCTACCTCTTTGATCCCAGTTTAGATGCCTTTGTATATTGACTATCAACAATAGACTGTGCATAAATAGCTTTCTATTGTGAAATGGACAATTCATAAGATATAGTAAGCCTCGATCTAGTCTTAGACCCTAAAAATGGGCCTTTAAGAACTAACTCAAAATCGATAGCGGGCTTTGGCACACATCATACTGGTAAATCCACTAGGAACTGAAAAGACCTTGCTCCCAAAAGTATCTTGGTTAAGTTATTTGTAATTAAGTTTCTTATTAATCCTAACTCCATTTAAAATTAAATTTTTTGCATAAATGCTAGAGCCTTATAAATAAGTTAGGCATCCTTTTTATAGCCCGGTAGTATCTTAAAATATGCCCTACATTCTCTCAATATAGGGAGGTGTCATGGAGATCCATCAGCCCAAATCTAGTATCAAATGGTATATAAAATGGTGATCCATCGGTCGTTATGCTTGTGATGAGCTCGACTTATTGGTAGGGACCATGCTTAGGTAGCCCTAAAGTTTCATCAACCCAACTCAAGCCCATGTAATGATAATAGCTACTTCCCTAAGGTTGTATAACCATCACAAATTTTTCTTGTTATGTGGGCCCTTATGTATTGATAAAACTCAAAAAAATTAAGAGGCTACTATTCATAGGTTGTCATACCCCGACGAGCCTAACTTGATCTATATGAGTTAGTCAAAATACATAATGGCCAAAACTTATATGCCTGCAATTTCAATTAAGAGAGGTTATGCTATCAATTTTCTATCATACACCATATGCATCCATTGGGTACCCCATTAACCCATAGGCTAAGCCCACCTAGAAAAATGACTATTCAACCTCTAATATGGGAATAATAAGGTTGGAAGGATTTTTCTATGCTTGTATGTGATTATGATTGATGTCTAATGAAAGCATCCATTGCATTCATGCATCATATATATATCATGCTTATACATCACTTATCATGCAATATTCCAAACATTTTATTTTTTTAGCCATCATAGTTGTACTTGGGTGGTCCAGAGGGTGAAATGATTGCCTCATCCAGAGATCCTTGTCGAAGCTACCAGGGTTGAGAACATAATCAAGTTCAAAGTTAGGGTCTGAGGTCAGTTTTTAGTTTGAACTTTCAGGAAGTAGTAAAGGAACAAAATTAAGGATGGATGATGAATAGCTAAATGAAATTGAAAGAGTTATAGATTAAGCAGCAAGGCTCACATCCATAAAGGAAAAGGTTAGTTGTTTCTATTTTGGGGCCTTCAGTGACATGAGATAAACTAGATCAAAAGCTAGATAGAAGGTTTTAGGAGTTCAAGGAAAGGATATTGGCTATGATTTCTGGACTAGTAATTCTTTAACAATAAACACTAGAACTCAACTTACAACATCTGCTCATGAGATAGTTGAGCCAATGCATATTGGGGATGTTACCTCGACCGATGCTACTATGCCTTGAGATTCACCAATAAAGGATAGGAGGTATAAGCCAAAGAATGACTATATTGAAAAAGAGGATTAAATGTATGACCCTTCTATGATGAATGTGAGGAATATGTGTCCTAGCACCGAGAATATACCCTTCAAGAACATGAAAGAGAAGGTTGAAGCAATGTCTAGGTTATTATTCGTCAGAAGAAGAATAAACTCTAAAGATAAGGATTTAGATAAAGATGAGCCACTATCAAGATGCTAGATTTTCCTAGGTTCGATGATACTTTTGATCCTTCTATGCATGTCAAGTAGTATAGCCTGATCATTAAGGGAACCACCTTGACCTAAAAATAAAAGGTGGAGTATTTATGCTTAAGCTTAATAGGCCCGATGATAAACTAGTATTATAGGTTAGATAGACACACTATGGCGGATTAGGACTTATTAATTGAAGAGTTCTTCAAGCAATACAATTGTATTACAAGGATGGAGGTCACTCTAAATGACCTCGAATTGCTCCGGTAGAATCATGATGAGTCATTTCATAAGTGTTTAACAAGATAGAGGAATTAAGTAATATAGATGAAGAATAAGCCTAATATAGCTGACCATATTAGGATTTTTATTCGAAATGCAAGTCCCTAGCTGAGGGGTGGCCTAAAAATGAAGGGATTAAAGGATATAACCATAAAGGCTGAATGTGAATGTTTGGCCAAAAGAGCCAATAATAAAGGTGCAAAGAGCAACTATGCCAATAACAAGATAGTTGGAAGTAGTAGTGGAGCAAATAAAAGTGATAAGATAGCTAAAGTGTTTGCTATAGAGGTCAATCAGAAGCACTACTCCAACCTTGGTAAGTCTTAGGTTTTAGAGCGTCTGTGTAAGGAAAGGAAACTACAACCATTGGTATTAAGGCCTGCCAAGAGCCAAGGGATACCCCATCATAGAGAGGATCAATACTACATTTACCATCAACATATAGGGCATCTCACTGATTATTGCCACACTTTGACGAATAAGATTCAGGATCTTATAGACAATAAATAGATTTTAGATCCTAAAAAGAGAGAAGAAAAAAGAAGGGTATAATGTCGTATCACCTTTAGTATTCATGATTGGATCTAACATACCTGAGTGGTATGTGATGAAAAACTTGTATGGGAATGAGTATGTGGTCATTACTCATTCCACCCCTAAAGTAACAAAGCTAAGTGAAGAAAATTAATTGGTTTCAATGATTGGTTGTTAGGATTTCCCCACTGAGAGCAAAGACAAAGGAGCAATAATGCCTGTTGATATCTAGAGTTCAGCTAGTAAAGGTAAGGAAGAGAGGAAAGTGAAGGCATTCACTAAAAGTGGAAGGGTGGTGCTTAAAATTGAGAAGTAACCAGCTCCTACTGCAGTGCCTTTAGAGAAAGAAGCTAAAGAAAATCAAATCATAAAGCAGTTAAAAAAGACACAAGCCTAGATTTCCATTTGAGATTTACTCAAATAATCTCCATTATATAGGCAGAAATTGATAGAGGCCTTAAATGAGTCTATTGTTGCCATTACTATTTAACCATCAGATTTATTGAATTTGGTCAAGGGAGGAACAGGAGAAAATGTTATGTATTCTTATGCTAATCTAGCTATTGAAGGTAGAAACCATAATCATTCTCTTTACATTAAAGCTTAGGTGAATGGTAAGCATACAACATGTGTGATGGTAAATGATGGATCCTCGATCAAGGTGTGTCCCTTGGTTGCAATCCCTACTTTTGGGCTAAACAAGTGTGTGTTGAACAAGTCAAACTTGACCATTTTTGCTTATGATAATTCAAAAAGGTAAGCTGTTGAGACCTTCAAAGTAGTAGTAAGGATAGGCCTAGTTGAGATCGAAATTGAATTTGTAATGTCACCCAATTCTGCCAACTTTTTTATGCTGCTTGGGAGACCAAGGTTCCACAAGTTAGGTGAAATGCCCTCTACATTGTATCAAATGATCAAAATACCTCATGATGGTTAGGTGGTCACCATCAAAAATGCAAGAGAGAAATAGGTATTTATGCTGGAAATAGCTAAGCAGCCTTTTAGTGGGTTCCATGTGTCTATGATCAGTGATGAAGAGAGTGAAGGTGGCTTTGTTAATAGCCTACAAGTAATAAATATGTTGAAGAAAATGCACTTCTTACCTGAAGCTGATTTTGGTAATAATTCTTAAGGACCTTAGAATGCTATTACCACTAAGGGACTGAAAGATAGGAAAGGGTTAGGCTACCCTATTCAGGTTTGAACAGTAAAGGAAATGAGATAGCAAAGGAGATCCCTTACATTTCTAAGAGCTTCATACCAGCTTCAGGGGCCTGCCTCTATTATGGAGAGAACGAGCCTCAGCTAGTAGGAGATAAGGTAGTGCCTAGTTTTGAACTATTTAATTATGTCTTTGATTAGGAACAAGGGATTATCAAGCTAATCGAGGGTTTCTAGGATAAATAGATTCTTCTGCATCACTCAGTATGGGATAAAGAAGAGCCTAGAGAAAGAAACTGTTTGTTGTTCAGAAGAAAGGCAAAGAGAAGATTAAAGTTGAAGCTTCATCTAAGCCAAACCTAAAAGCTGGAGAGGCATCTACTACTACCAAGATTGAAAAAATGGTACTTTCATTGACATTGTTTATGTTTTGGAACTTTTTGATGAGAATAATGATTTCTCTTTTGACTATATTAAAAACATGAACAATTTTGCTTACTTGTGTAATATTTCTACTGATTTTAATACATATAATCATGTTTGACATTAACTTAACAACACATGTTCATTTAATCTTAAAACAAAAGAAAACCCAAAAGAAATCTTATTAACATTAGATATAACTCTTAAAAAGAGAGAAAATTTTGAGAGAATATTGAAAAATATGAAAAAGTCTTTGCCTAAATCTATGAAGACATGCCAAGAATCGATCAAGAGATAGCTAAACATGCCATCCTAACCTACCTAGGGTATAAGCCAGTCAATAAAAAGCTTAGAAGACTTAGGTTGAAATGGGCTGAAAAGGTCAAATATAAAGTCAGAAAATAGATGGAGGCCAAGTTCCTAATAGAGGTCTAATACCCGACATGGTTAGCAAATGTAGTTTCTATAACTCAAAAGGATTAGAGTCTTATGGACTATAGGGATTTGAATAAAGCTTTCCCTAAGGATAACTTCCCCTTGCCTCACATAGATGTTTTGGTGGATAGTGCAGCTGCTTATCCTATGTATAGCTTCATGGATGGATATGTCAAAAACAAATAGATTCTGAACAAGATTGTGGATAGAATTAAAAAAAAAAACTTTCATCATAGAGTAGGGTACCTACACCTATTGGTTTATACCTTTTACACTTAAAAATACAGGTGCCACCTATTAGAGGATGGCAACAAAGATATTAGATGACTTGATCTATAAAGAGGTGAAGTATATATGGATGATATGATGATCAAGTTAGTTACTCGAGAAGGCTACTTTGAGGCATTAGAAAAGTTCTTTCAAAGAATTGGCAAGTATAATCTTCACCTTAACCCAAAAAAGTGCATATTCAGAGTTACTTTAAGTAAGCTTTTAAGGCATATGGTGATCCAAAAAGGAATAGAGATAGATCTGGACAAGGTAAAAGCCATTAGAAAGATGCATATACCTCAGTAGGTAAAAAAAGTTAGAGGATTTCTAGGTAAGCTTTAAATATAAATAGGTTCATAGCCAAGTTAACTTTAATTTGCAAATCAATTTTCAAGCTACCGAGAAAAGATTAGCCATTGGTTTGGAATGAAGATTATCAAAAGGCATTCAACACCATTAAAGAATACCTTTTGTATCCACCAATGCTAAGGCCACCATAGGTAGATAAGCCTTTGATCTTGTATTTAACCATAGTGGATAGTTTAATGAGGGCAATGATGGCTTAAGAGGATGACTTTGGGATTCAATACATGGTTTATTAACTTAATAAGAAGTTTCTTCCATATGAAGCTAAGTATATAGAAGTTGAAAAGATTTTTCTAGCACTCATTTAGGCTTCAAAGAAGCTAAGATATGACTTCCATTCCTACAGAATGTAAGATGTGGCTAAATAGAATCCTCTCAAATACTTGCTAGAAGCACCCTTACTCAAAGGAAAGATGGGTAGGAGGTTAATCCCCTTACAGGAATTTGACATCAAATACATCACTAGAAAGACCATTAAAAGAAGAGTTATAGTAGAATTCCTAGCTGATCAACCACTAGAGGGGGAAGAGGTAACCTTTGAGTTTCTTAAAGATGATATTGAAGTTATAATAGTATAAAGATCGTAGATGTACTTTGGTGGGGTTGTAAATAATAAAAGAGCCAAAATTTGAGTAATTTTAGTAACCCTAGTACCTTTAGACAAGAAATTAAGGTACAAAGATTCAAATAATGAGGTGGAGTATAAGGCTTACATTTTTAGGTTAGAAGTCGTACTGACTATGGGGGTAAAGTTTGTGAAGGTATATAGAGTTTCATCTTTGGTAATTTATCAAGTGAGGGGTGAGTGGTTAGCAAAAGAAGAAAGGTTACTGCCTTACATCAAGTGTCTGAAGGCTTTAAGTAGCCAATTTGAGGTATGCACTTTTGGGTACATGCCTAGAAAGGAGAATCAGTTAGCAGATACATTATCCACTTTGGCATCAATATGGGATAACTCAAAGTATGTATAAAGTCGATGTTGGTCTCAAGTTTTGATAAGGTGTACTTCAAAGCTGAGCAAGTAATAGAAATCGAGGTGGATGATGAGAAGTTTTGGTATTTTAACATTTAGAATTATTTAGAAAAATTGGTATTTACAGAGGAGCCCATTGAAAAAGACCAAAGAATGATCTGTAAGTTGTCAGCTTAATTCATCACTATAGGCAGAGTGCTTTATAAAAGGCAACCCGAGGGAATTCAATTGAGGTGCTTAAATGAGAAAGAGGTTAATAAGGTCATAGAAGAGGTACATGCAGGGGTGTGTGGAGCTCATATGAATGGATTAGCCTTAGCAAAAAAGATCATGCACCAGGGATTCTTCTGGCATACAATGGATACTAATTGTTCCAAGTATGTTAAGGAATGCCAACTATGACAACAATACACAAATGTAAGAAACTTACCAGTTTTTGAGTCGTGTAACCTTACATTACCTTGGCCATTCACCGCATAGGGAATAGACATAATGGGCATGATCTATCCTCTAGCTTTGAATAGAAATAGATTTATTATAGTTACCATTGACTATTTCATAAAATGGGTGAAAGTAGAATCCTTCAAGAAGGTGGATGTTAGAGATATGGCTAATTTCATTGAAAAGAATCTAATTTATAGGTATGGCTTACTGCACCATATAGTGTCTGACAATGGGTTGCAATATTTTGGGAAAACTAAGTGGATGTATAGGAAATATGGAGTTCAACATCATAGGTCCTCTTCTTATCAACCTCAGGTAAATGGGGCAGTTGAGGCAGCAAACAATAATGTAAAAAGATCCTAGCTTAGAGCAAAGGGCATAACTCATGGTATGTAAAAATGAAAATATAAACCACGAGTCCCAGTATTAGGCAGCAAAGAACATCAAGGCTCTATCTAGTTTCACCCTCCTTAAGAACTTTAAACTGTGGTATGGGGTCAAAATAGAGTCTTTCTAGGTTTTTGGGTCATCCAATAAGCTATTTAGTTTGGTCTTGATCGGGGTTGACATGATAAAAATGCTTGGGTGATCTAAAGGCTAGAAGTACAAACTAAAATGATAACAATAAGAAAAATAAAGAAAAATAAATAATACGAAAAATGGAATTTAAAAGGCAAAAGAAAATATGAGAGAAGGAAAATACCTAGAAGAGAGCTTTTTTGGAAGAGGGAAGGTCAAAAGGCATAAAGACCAAGGAGGAAATCAAGCTATTTATAGAAAAAGGCATGACAAATAGGCCATCTGTCAAGAGCAACTCATGGTTTGGCCATCTGTCAACCTTGAACCACCCAAATGAACCTCTTTACATGTTCCATGTATTATATATACATCTTTGCAACTCCTTGTTTTTATTTTACAAGGAATTTAAGGGACACATTGACATTACAAGGCTTATTAGAGAAATTAGATTCAAAATAAATCAAAAGTTCAGGAAGTACTTAATTTCAAGGAGTATTTCAAAAAAAGGGGGAGATGATGATAATAATAATAATAATAATAATAATAATATAATATAACTTTAAATAATGCGAAAATAAGATGTAAAAATAGATTAAAGTAAAAGGAAAAAAGGTAAAAGAAAAATAAAAAATCAAACATGGAAAAAGTGGTGATAAATGAGACATAAATGGTGGCCATCTATAGCTGGCGATAGATGACCGGTGTCTAGCAAGTGTACTAGATTGGCCAATAACATAGGAAAATATAGATTAAAATCCTAAATATCATACCCAAGGGAACATGGATTGCTAAGCCAAATATTGTTAAGTGAGCTAAATTAATCTGAGATTATTCCCCAAATTTTTTATTTTAAAAACAACTACTAAACTAGACGTAGACTAACAATAAAGAAAAATAAAAACTAAAATTAAACTAACATTAATTAAACACAATAACTAAAACACTTTTACTGAAGAACTTTCCACCTCAATATCTTATGCATATAACTTAGTTAAAGATAATGTAGTTGATTATGGAAAACTGGCAATAAATTCAGATAACCTCTCAGAATATCTTTCTAAGCATCGAATTCCCTTACTTAGAACAATTTAATACTCAGCATAAAAATCTAGTTTATAAACTCTTAAATATCTGTCAGGCCCTTTCTCAAGAAATGTCACTTCAATTCATTCTTAATTCACCCCTTCATAACCTTAATTCACCTAAAGTCAATACACAGTTACCATGTTTTTCAGAAAATAACCATGCATCAAATTAAATGAGTTAAACTATGGACATGCAACCTTAAAGTCAATATTACATTTGATCATTAACCATTTCTTAACAAATCTACAATCAAAGTAAATGTTACTCAAGATAAGGATTTTTGCTCAAGAATTAAGAAATAACCAACTAACATTTAATTAAAGAAATAACTAAGTCATTACATAAAAAAAATATGAGGGTTTAAGTTTCCCTCAACAAAAGAAAATGAACTACTCACTCATTGTAATAAAACTTAAATAAAAATAAGATAAAGGAATGATACACATAAAACGCTTCAGCTGTTCTTGAAGTTTCCTCAGAACTCTTCAATCCTGGACTTCAAATTCTAAGTGAAAAACTAAACTAAAAGACTATGAATTACGTAAAGAATTTACCTCTGAATAAATCTATTCTCTTGGTGTTCCTTATGCTTTTTATAGCTTGAAAATAAGAATTAAAAACAACATCTAATTCCTATTTTTTCAAGACTTCCAATTGTAACAAAAACTTCCTGTTTAGCACAAGACTTCTTATTCCAGCAAAAAATTTCTTGTTTAGTGAATAATAGAATCCAATCGCAAATAGGATTTTCTAGAATTGGTGGAGTAAGATTTGAAATTGTTGAGTCAAGCTTGGTTGAATTGCCTAGCTTAGTAGAGTGATTTTTCACTCTATCGATTACTTTTCCTTAAGACCCACTCCATGGAGTGGAAAGTCACTCTACGGAGTGACTACTCTCTATTAAACACGATCAAGATTCTTCTTTCTTTAAAACTTCCAAAAACCAAAGTTTTATTTAAGTCCTTCAAACTTTTTTCTCTTTTTTTTCAATTAGGTCCCTAAAAACACCAAAATAATTAATTAAACAATTAAAACACCAATTAAATAAATTAATTCATAACACAACTAAATTAACAAAGAAATAACATAAAAACATATTAAAAACACATTAATAACATAGTTAAATTCACACTTATCAAATACCCCACACTTAGCCTTTGCTCGCCCCCAAGCGAATCTTAACAAACCAATTTCTAAGAATAATCAAACTCAAAATTAGATTTATACAATTCAAAACTAAGTTCAATAATTAACAAGAGCATTTAACAAAATACTAGCTAAAATAAACTGAAACAAGGAAATAAAAATTAGTTTCCATGTGTGTGTACAAGACCAAAACAACTTAAGCAATGTTCAAAAACAAAACATCACTGCACTTTATAATCAAGCTTTAGAATTGATGTATAGTAAGTATACATATGGCTTTACAATTGAAACTCCAGAAACACCATAGGTCTTTCCTTTAGCACCGAAATTCGAAGGTCATCTTCACTAAACAACTCAAAGCAAAACATAGAATCACTTAGGTCTTAATTGTGTTGTAATATGGTTAAATTATTAGTTATTAAAGAATGTACAATAGATAAACAAAAAGAATAGCCATTCTATGACAAGATAGACTAACATTTCAAAAATTCAAACTACTAAGCACAATCCCCTTTACAAAACTTCTTTACTCACACCCTTAAATATTGAACATATCCAAACAAAAAATATAATACTAGAATCCTTTTCATTTTGATCAATTTTAATTTGTAAGAAGTCACCACTTCTTTCTCTTATAAATACCCGACACTTAAAATTTAGCCATATATGGTAGCTTTATTTCAACATTTCTTTCTTTTTATCTTTCTTTTCCTTTTCTTTTTCTTCTCTTTTTTACTAGCTTCTCTTACTAGCAATTTACAATAACGTGGGTAAAACAATGACATTACACAAGTACTTGACTTCATCTCGCAATTCCTGCCTTTAATGATACAACTTTTCCCATTACACTTAATTGAAATACCCAATAAATGTAAATCCATCCAAATCTAGAGTGGCCAATTCTAGAGGGTAGATAAAGGATTTTAGGCTATATGGTTAATAGATGAATGTAACTACAATAAAACAAATATGGTACTCTTTAAGCATACCTCATTAAGCTCAAACTAGCTAACAAAGGTTAATTATATCAAAAAGGTAGAAAAATGGTCTTTTTATTAGCTAAATAAGAAAATTTTGCCTAGATCATTTTTTAAGTTGCTTGAGTTATTTTATACTTCGAAGGGTGATGAGAAAGGTTCTAGTATCCTAAATTTCCTTGGTCAACTATTTCAATGCACTAGTTTTTCTAATATTTAAAAACTGGTCTTTCGTGCTTTATGAGTGGAAACTAACAATTATAACCCCAGTTGAGTGTTAAACTAGCATAAAATTTCATTGAATAACCTACTTGTCTTATTGCTAAACTAAAATTTTAACTTATGCACATTCGAAGTTTGAGTTTAATTTGTTCAATTTCTAAAAAGAACTGGGGCAAACTAGATTTTATATAAGTTTAGTGATAAATGAACTAACTATAACACTAGCATGCAAACTACAAACCAACTAAACAAGTAACAAAAATATAACAACTAACACAAAACAACTAAAACAATTCATGAGCAAGATAAAAGAACTTTCCTAAATTTTTGAGTTCAAAACCAAATTTAGCTAGGCTTTATCCCCCTCTTTAAAATTTGGTTGTCCTCAACAAAGTTGAGCTTTGATATATGTGGGAGCAACAACATTCTTTGTTCTCATAGGGGCCACTGTACAAGTCTCACCAAAACTTATGTTTCTCTGCAGAACTAGATGCTTCATTTTTTTGTGTCCTTTTAGGTGCCACTGCATGCACAACAAAAACATAACTTACATCCAATGAAATTTAAAGCTTAGCTAAATCTCTAATATAAATATATGAGATGAAATACTAATTATGTCTCATGGTAAATGCAGTAGCTCAGGTGGAAAATAAATGCAATTTAAGTGTAGGGTTGAAATTGAAGAAGCAAATGAAATTGGTGCAATGAATTAAAATTAGGCATATAGCTAAACTTAGTCATTTAGGCATTTTATCGAACATGTTGTGTGCATAACTTTACTAAGCTATAACTAATATAATTTTAATTATCTCAAACCCAAATTGATATATATAGGATTTATTACAAGCACTTAATGCAACTATTACCATAGAAAGCACAAAAGGAATCATAAACAAGGCAAAAAATTAAGCCAAAGTAACTACGTAACTACACTTTTTGTAAAAGGAAAAATATTTGAATTAAAGAGACATTAAAGCTAAATTAAACTTACTTAATCAATTTGATGATTCACAAAGAAGATTTAATAGCAATTGAAGCACTTGGTGGAGTATTTTGCAAAAGAAAAAGAGAAAGTACAAAAACTAGGCAAAATTTTAAGGTGCGGTGGAGTGTGTGAGGGAGTGTGGGCATTTAACAAACAAAATGGGGGACACCACTCGGTTGAGTGATGGGCCACTCGATGGAGTGATGGGCCACTCAGTGGAGTGATCAATTCCAAACTAAAAAACTTGAACATGCAACTTAAAAATTTGCCTAACTAACATAAAATAGCCAATAATTTTTGCTTCAATTAAGATAAAAAATACTCCTAACTAAGGTTTCTAATTGTGCAAATTTAATCAAGATACATGCCACTTTTGTGAAGAAAAGTTTTAACGCCTGTTATGAATAAAATTTGCTTGCGTGCATAGATATCGCTACTGATATAACATATTTAAATCATATTATGAACATGAAGTATGAATTCCCCTTTATTTATGCATGAAACACTTAAAATACTATACAACACTCAAAAAGTAGGTTTTTTAAATTATTTTTCCCTTTTATTGACATGCTAAAATTAATGATCCTAGAAGAACATGCTAATTTAAGTTATGATAATTAAGTACAAAAAAATATTAGAAGTAGCTTCTTAATTTTTAACCTCATGAATTGTCGGACACAAATACAATAAACTCAAGAAAACCTAAAACACATGCATTGAACTATAAAAATCTATTAAATTAAACTAAAGCGAGGATAGCAAACTATTAAAAATAAAATATAACTAATAATAAAAAAATTATGAAAATTTAAAAAGAAGGGTTAGAGAAGTTTTAGTTTATTGAGTCCCAGCTTGACTCATGTTACTATATGGAGATCGAGCTTATGATCTAATTATAGATCTGTTCGGACCTTGCTTTTCATTTTCTCCCAATAATATAAGAAACTTGTAATAGTTCACCAAAGTTGGACACTTCATATCCTCAATAAAATATAAATCCTCATTTGGCTCATTAAATATGAACTCTATCGGCTCTTCTAACCTAAATAAATTCTTCAAATGGATTGATTCTTGTGTCTCCACTTGAGAATTTTTTTTCCTTCTTGCTCCTTTGGTGATAAATTCTTCATGAGGAGTTCTAATACACCTTCCAAAGGACAACAAGACTTATCTTCATATATGAATTGCTCATTTTATTCCTTATCCACCATTAATGAATGATTTGTTTCCTTCTTTTTACCACAATCACCTTAAAATTTCAAAGAAACACTTAAAAGTTCTAGTTTAGATCCCAACCTTTCAATTCCTTCCTCTTTATCTCTTAATAGACTCCCTTAATGCTTGATTATTTTCACTTGAGTCCTTAACTTCTCTTCTTGAATTCTAAACCTTTCCTCTTGATTCCTTAATGTGGCCTTCAACTCCTCTTTTTCAGCATAAAATTTCCTTTCCTTTCATATAAACAAGTCACACATATCTTGAGTTTCGGAGATAATGACCTCTTGCATGGCCCTCCATCCTTTTTTCTAGCCCAAAATTGTTTCTCCTTACTTATAAGCAAGTCATAAAGATGTTGAATTGTTGAGTTACTAATCTCTTATGAATATTGCAATAAATATTGGAGTTCTTGATTCTCTCTTCTCAAATCTTCCATTTGTGCTCTCAAGGAATCATCAAAAGGTGGTGAATAAGGAATTTGTTAATGTGCATGTAATAGCTCCAATTCCTCCCTTTCCCTCATTAAATCATTCATTTACTATTGTATAATGAATAATTTATAATCTTAGACATCATCTTGAATAATTTTGAGGATTATCTTTAAATTTTCTTGCAAATATTAATCACCAAATCAAAAATAAAATCAAAATCAAAATTCCATACTAACTCAATCAAATGTATTAAACAAATAACACCGTTGTTCCCCGACAACGGCACCAAAAACTTGATCAGTGTCTAAAAGTTTTCGGTGTCTAGCATGTATACTAGATATACTAGTAATATAGGAAAATATACATTAAAATCCTAAATATCGTACCCAAAAGAACATGGATTGTTAAACCAAATATATTTAAGTGAGTTAAATTAATCTGAGATTATTCACCAAATTTTTTATTTTAAAAATAAGTACTAAACTAGACGTAAACTAACAATAAAGCAAAATAAAAACTAAAATTAAACTAACCTTAATTAAAGACAATAACTAAAATACTTTTACTGAAGGACTTTTCACCTCAATTTCTCATACATATAACTTAGTTAAAGATAATGCGGTTGATTATGGAAAACTGGCAATAAATTCAGATAACTTCTCACAATATCTTTCTAAACATCAAATTTCCTTACTTAAAACAATTTAATACTCAGCATAAAAATCCAGTTTATAAACTCCTAAATGTCTATCAGATCCTTTCTATAGAAATCTCACTTCAATTCATTCTTAATTCACCTTTTTTTAACCTTAATTCACTTAAAGTCAATACATAGTTACCACGTTTTTTAGAAAATAACCATGCATCAAATTAAATGATTTAAACTATGAACATGCATACCTTAAAGTCAATATTACATTTGAACATTAACCATTTATCCACAAATCAACAATCAAAGTAAACATTAATTAAGGATTTTTGCTCAGGAATTAAGAAATAACCTACTGACATTTAATTAAAGAACAAACTAAGTCATTACATAAAGAAATATGAGGGTTCAAGTTTCGCTCAGCAAAAGAAAATCAACTACTCACTCATTATCATAAAACTTAAATAAAAATAAGATAAAGGAATGATACACATAAGACCCTTCAGCTGTTCTTGAAGTTTCCTCAGAACTCTTTAATCCTAGCCTTCGAATTCTAAGTGAAAAACTAAACTAAAAGACTATAAATTACTTAAAAAAATAAAAAGCTCTGAATAAATTCTAAGTGAAAAACTAAACTAAAAGACTATGAATTACATAAAGAATTCAGCTCTGAATAAATCTATTCTCTTGATGTTCCTTGCTCTTTTTATAGCTTTAAAAGAAGAATTAAAACCAACTTCTAATTCCTATTTTTGCAAGACTTCCAATTGTAACAAAAACTTCCTATTTACCATAAGACTTCTTATTCCAACAAAAGACTTTCTATTTAGTGAATAATAGAATCCAGTCGTAGATAGGATTTGCTAGAATCGGTGGAGTAAGATTTGAAATGGTCAAGTTAAGCTTGGTTGAGTTGCCTAGCTCGGTAGAGTGATTTTTCACTCTATTGATTACTTTGCCTTAAGACCCACTCCACGAAGTGGAAAGTCACTCCACAAAGTGACTACTCTCTATTAAACACGTTTAAAATTCTTCTATTTTTAAAACTTCCAGAAACCAAAGTTTCACTTAAATCCTTCAAAGTTTTTCTCTTTTTTTCAATTAAGTCCCTAAAAGCACCAAAATATTTAATTAAATAATTAAAACACCAATTAAAGAAATTAACTCATAACACAACTAAATTAATAGAAAAGTAACATAAAAAATATTAAAAATACATTAATAACATAGTTAAATTCACACTTATCAATAGACTCCTTGCCCATCTATCACTCAAAAATTTAAAAAATAGATTTTTTTTCTTCTTCCCCCTCTTTCCCCCTCGTAGCCACCATTAACAGAAATTTTGAATATTTTTTGTCTCAATTTTCTCTCTCTTTCTCCTTCATTTTTTGTCCATTTTGAGTGCCATTTATGCCAAAATTTCACAAGGGTCAATGTGCACATCAAAGAGCTTTTTCGTTCGTATTTACTTTAGTCTTTAAATTTACCCATTCTAGGTTGGTATTACTATTTCCCTCTATCTTTCTTTTCATTACGTTAATTTATTTAGTTAGAATAAATGCCTTTAGATGAGTTTATATTTACTTGATTTTGATAAATGCTTATAGATGAGTTTATATTTATTTGATTTTATTTGGTTAGTTTAAATGCCTATAGACAAGTTTATATTTATTGGATTTTGTTTTTATTTTGGATAACCTACTACTTGTGTATTTTCTTAGTTTTGTAAATGCAATAGTAATTTCTTTTTGGATAACCTAATACTGGTTTGATATAGTTAGTCCTATAAATGCAATAATAGATTTATGGATAACTTGCTCCTACAGAGAACAACTTTTTAGGTTTAATTGGCTTTTATATGCCTAGTTAATCGTATTTTTTTCTTAACAGACATGCTTATGGGTCATTGATGGCTTGTGTTGTTGCCTTTAAATGTTTTTTGTGCAGGGGGGTAAGGCACATTTATAGAGAAAATGCTACTGAAATTTTATCAAAATTTTTCATATTTTCATAATTTTAAATGTCATGCATAATTGCTAGATGCCCATTGATAGGTTTAGGATGTTGTAATCTATCATGTCATGCTTAATGCACATTTTGATACAGGTTGGCCTGTATTGGTTTAAGCCTGCATGCTATCAAAATTTTTCCAAAATCTTTAAAAATTTATTTTTGTAATTACTTGTAGCATAAGTTAACTTTGAAAAACTAACATATAACTTTTGTAGGATGCCATGCAGAAAAGCATAAGCTATACTAGCTTTACCTACATTGAGATGGATGATCCCACGATAGGCCAAGAGATATTGAGCCTTATCTTGAGTGTAGTATCAATCTAACAAGTTTATATCGTGATAATTATGCAGACCATAGGGATTATTGATGAGGTTAACAGATTGTTGGCTACTGTAGGGTGGATCACCTTCTTTACCCTATCCTTTTAGACCTACCCCGATGTCACTAGAGAGTTTTTTACCACCCTACAATATGGAGGTTTTCAAAAATCTAATACAGAGGAGGGAATAGTCTAGTTCAGGGTGCAAAAGGTCCAATACTACATTACATGTTGCCATTTTACATAGACTATGGGGATTCTAGTAGGAGCAACTATCCTGATCCCAAAAAAGGGGTAGTTAGAGAGCATTAGACATCCATCAAGCTTTTTGGAGTATGATGTTAGCTACACAAATGCTAAGATACATTTACAGGGTCCTATCCATTTCCTATCTTGGCTGCATTGATAGTCCTAGGTTAGTCAACACGGTTGATAGTGTCTACTTATAGGCGATACACACAGGTAAGAGAGTTGATATAACACACGAGATCATCAGCACCCTGCTCAAAATAGCTACTTAGTGGACATTATAGATATGTATTAGGGGAGTGGTAAGCCATATATTATTTGACTATAAGGTAGATAATTCAACCTCTATCGAGGTTACCTAATGAGGATAATGCATTTTTAAAATCTACTAGGAAGCAGCAATGCTTTATCCTTCTCCAGCATTTGTTTTCAAAAAAAATTAAATTTCATGGTTTTAAGAGTCAAAAATGGTGCCTTAGGGGCATGCATATATTTTCTCTTTCTTTGATGGGTGGAACAAGCATACATAAAGGCTTTAAATTAACTTAAAAATGAGTCATAACCTTACTCATGGGTCAAGACCGTGACTCGCTTCTGAGTCATGACCTTTAAGGGTGACTCACTCCCCAGTCATTTGAGTCACTAGGCATGACTCCTTGGAGAGTCATAGCCCTAAGCCCATGACTTACTTATTTCCTATTTAAAATGGGGTTTTAAGCTTTTCTAGGGAGCCCAAGTCCTAGTCATGCCCTTGACTCACCAGTCAAGGCCATTATTAGGAATTTTTCATCAAAAATTGTAGATTTTTCCTAGGTAGCAAATGATTAATTTTTAAGAAAAAATCATTTGCTTTATTACTCCTAATCTTGATGCATTTAAAGGTAATGATGTTGCTTAAATGAAAATAACTAAGTCTTAAAAAAAAGAAAACAAAAAATTTAAAGAGAGAAAAATAGGAGAAAAGCTTTATTTTATCTGGTTTTGAAAAAAGAAGAACGATGGAAGAAGAAGGATAAAAGTATCATGCATTCACACTGGCTTTGTTAAAGTAGCCCTACTGAAGGTAATGTAAAAGGAAAATTTCTTGCTCACATGTAGATCTATAGTCTTAGCTCTCGTAAATATTTATGTTTAGTCTTGCATAATTTTTATGTTTTGTTTCTTTGACTTCCTTGTGTAATATATGCATTCTTTGTTAGTTTTTGTGTAAATGAAGTTTTGAAAGTTTAAGCATGTGTGAAATTAAGTTTCATGCATGAATTCTGAATTTATATGTAAATTTGAGTGAGTTTAATGCTTGATGGTGTTTACTTTCTCTCTCTATAACTTGATCTTCTCACATGGTGATTTCTTGAAATAATGGTTTTCGGGTGTTTTATTGGTTGTTTTGAGCATTTATGCGAATTTTGAGGAGTTTAGAGGCCTTTTATGCATTTTTGGACCTTAGAATGCCATTTAGGTGGTTTGAAATAGCCATGGCATCATTCCAGTAGCTGTTAGACAAGCCATGAGTGACTCATGGCCTTGAGTCATAAGCGAACCATAGCATAAGTTTTTGACTCACCATGACTCGCTCATAGAGTGGCCAGTGACTTACTTGAATGGGGCATGACTCGCCCTACTCAAGGTCATGACTTACCCTTTCTTCTTCCTGGATGGGTCCGTGACTCATTTCTTTGGCCTTCTTTATGGTTTTTTTCCTTCTTAGTCTTCTTTACTTTGTCATTTTTTCCCTTTTATTTCCTTTTCCTTTCAAATTCTTATTTTTTATTAATTTTTATTATTTTGTTAATAGTTTTCTTTTATAATTTAAATGTGCTTTTATTTTACTTGGCTAATCCTTGTGTTTTTTTCTTTTTCTTAACCAAATCATATAATAATCTTATGGAAGGGAGCTTGAAATTGGACACAAAGGCTAAGCTAGTTTTAGCTTAATTTTAGTACATTACCTTAAATATTTGCTTATTTTTGTATTTGGCCTCTTTATTCTTTTTTTATAAATTCATTGTAATAGCTAGTAAAAAATGAATTTTTGCATGATAATTAGAAAAATTCAGACTAATAATTTTCTACATAATTATTTGGGTTTTTTTTCACACAAAAAAAAACCAATGTCACCTTTTATCTAAGAAATCACATATTAATTATTCTTTTATAAAATATGTATAAAGGAACAAATATTTCCAAATAAATAAATAGCTCGATTTATGCATACTTTACTTGTATTATTATTCTTTAATCCCATATTTTCATTGCAAATAAATAGTTTTTCAAGCATTTAACTAAAAACTCACTAATGGTTTTATACACATTTAAGTGTGATTTTTCTATAACAAGGGGGACCAATGTCCTGATTTTCACCTATAAAAAATATATAAATTAAAGACTTATTTCATTAAATATAAATAATTCTTTTACCATAAAAATTAATTAACACGATTCTCTTCCCAAGGTCTCAAAGGATCAATTATCCCTATTTTTTTCCTTAAAAATACACCCAAAATTCTACTTTTTTCTTACATATGCATTTGAGGACCAGTGTCCTTATTTTAATAAATTTAATTAACTCCTTGATTTATTCATGATTCCTTTATTCTTTTTAATGTTTTCCTACATATATTTTCCTGCTTTCTATGTGTTTGTAATGCGCTACTTAATTCCTTATCATGAAATGTTTGAGAAGGAGTTTGGGATGATTAACCACAAATAGTCATTCATGCAAACTTTAACCAAGTTGTAAATAGCAATGAAGTTCGAACTATCTCTAGTTTTGACTTTGTGAGGTGAGAACTCACTTTTCCAATATTTTATTATGTGGTGACTTAGTGATACTTGCCTTGTGGTGCCTAACAGATGCCCTTGTGGTTGATCGCCAATAGTAGATGCGAATAAAATCTTATTTATTTTAAAGCGACCAGCCTTTATGAGTTAAATAAACCTCGATCTGATCTTGAGCCCTAATAGTGGATTTTTAAGAGTACACTAAATGCTTATGCGGCTCAACATGTATCATAATGGCAACTTTAATAGGGACCCATAAGATTTTTCTCTGAATATAACTTGGTTAATTTAACGTAAATAAGTATTTATGGTTAATTATTCAAACATTGCTCTAAATTAGGTTACGTTAGAACATGTTATAGCCTTAGAATTAGGTTAGACATCCCCATTTGACCAACGGTGCATTCTTGAAGCATAACCTTATGTTCACTCAATCTAGGGAAGTGTTAGGGAATAATTACTTGTCCGAGCCTTGTACCATTTGGTATATTAAATGGTGACCTGATCGGGCATTACGCTTGAGATGAACTTGATCTATTTGCAAAGACCATGCTCAGGTAGCCTTAAAGTTGTACTACTAGACCAATGCCTCATGTAATGATAGTAGATACTTTTCATTAGTATTATGTACCATAATATTGTGCTTGCTACATGGATCCCCATATATTTGGTTAAATTTGGGTAAATTAAGGTAGGTACTGTTCAAAGGTTGTCATGCCTTGGCCAATTTTTCTTAATTTGTTTGAATTGCCTAAATGCATAGTGAGAAAAAAAATGCATTAACATGTGCTTCAAATATAGAGAGGTTATGTTATCGATTCTCCACCATGCACCATTTGTGTTCATTGGGTTCCCTATTAACCCATGAGCCAACCCCACATAGGAAAGAAACTGTGTGATCACCTATGTAGAAGTAATAAGGTTAAAAGGTTTTCTTTAGACTTATGCATGTGTTTTGAGAATGATGTATAATATACCTATGTATTACATGTATAATCATGCATCATACTAACAAACTTTCCCTCTCAACCATTATAGAGTCATCTAAGTGGTATAGGGGGTTTAACCTACCATCTTAAGAAAAGTCTCTGCAACATAAGAAGATGAGTACCTGTTGGTTAGTTTTAAGCCTGAGTTTCTTTGGGAGTTTACCTTAGGTAAAGCAATAACTATATTGTTTGAAATATACTTAAGGGAGGTTGATCTCTTAGCCAAGTTGGATGATCCAATTCTTGTTGGAGGATTGTTTTAGATCACTAAAGCCATCATAGAGTCATTCAAGTGGAATAGAGGCCCAAATGGGCATCTTCTAAAAGAATCTGCATTAGAATCATTAGAGTTAAAGACTAATTTGGGATTGGAAAAAATCTTTAGGCTAGTGTCAGAAAATGCAGAAATGGTAGATTTAACACAAATAAGAGTTATAGTCAGGAGTTAGACAGGAGACTTAATGAATTTGAAAGAAAGATAAGGGCCATAATGACTGAAATGATGAGTTTCTTAGTGCAACCTGCTGGCCAACAACCTTTAGCACCTGCTACCACACATGCATAACCTATTGTTATTGGGGGTACTTCAACTGTTGTTGTTATATGACCTTCTTTAATATCCCAATCTAAAGGATTATCCCAAGAGTTTTTCCTGTTGAACAATGAAATGATAAGAGTGTTGCTCCTGAGGGGGATTTCATTCTTGAGGGGGAGGAAAATTCAATAGTGACATAAGTCCCAAAGAGTAAGTCACCTAAAATAGAGGATCCAATTTTAAGGAAAATAGAGGAGAAGATAGAAGTGATGGCTAATGTATTATCGGTTAAAAAAGGGGACAATCCAAAAGATAAGGATCTATAGAGTAAGGATGTGTTTCCTTAGCAATTTAAAATGTCTAATTTGCTTAAGTTTGATGGTACTTCTAATTTGTCTGCCTACATAAATAGTAAACTTTGGTTATGAAGGGCACTACTCTCATAAAAAGATAAAAGGTTTAGTATTTTAGCCTTAGCTTTATAGGCCCTACCATTGACTGGTATCACGGCCTAGATAGATATACCAAAGAGGATTGGGATAGACTGACAAAGAAATTTTTAAGGCAATATGACCATAGCACTCGAATGGAAGTTACTCTAAAAGATCTTGATTTATTGCAACAAAAATAGGGTGAGTCATTTCATGAGTATTTGATGTAGTGATGGAATAATGTGATGGAAATAAAAAAAAGCCTAATACAGCTGATCAAATCAGTCTTTTTATTAAAAATGCCAGCTCCTATTTGAGAGATGGTCTAAAGAGAAGGGGCTAAAAGATTAGAAGTCCTTAAAAGATATCGTTATTGAAGCTGAGGGTGAGTACTTAGCAAAGAAAGTGAGTTTTGTTGGTGGTACAAATTTCAATTCTTGTTGCCAAGGTTATGAAGGTACGATGGGTAAAATTAATGCTATAAATACTACTAGGAAGATAGTTGAGGTGTCTGCTGCTAAAATAACTCAAAGAAATTTTTTAAATACAAGAAAATCTTTATCTTAGGTACTTTATCGACTGATAAAAAAAGGGAAATTATAGTCATTGCCAGCTAAACTTGCTAGGACTGAAGGTCAACTTAACCATCAAACTGATCAATATTATATCTATTATTAGCATATAGGATATCTCATAGATCATTATAGTACTCTGAGAGATATAATTCAAGTTCTCATTAATAGAAAATAGATCACTGATCCGAAAAAGAAGGAAAAAGAAAGGAAATTACAATGCAATTTTATTGATAATGTCAATGATTGGTTCAAGTCTACAAGAATAGTATGTGCTACGTGACCTATATGGCTATGAGTATTTGACCATTACCTATCCTGCATAGTCATAGGTAGAGAATGAGGTAAGCTGCCAGTATATGTAATTGATTATTATGATTCACCTAGTGAGGATGACCCCACAAACCTATGGGATTTTAATAATGAGGAAGAGAAGCATAAAGTAAAGCTGATAACCAGAAATGGTAGAGTAGCATCGAAAGTAGAGAGGCAACAAGGTCCTCAACTTTTACCTACAGAAAAGGAATAAGCGGAGGACTAGATCCTTAAGCAGCTAAAGAAAATACCTGCTCAGATTTTTATTTGGAATTTACTTAAGCAATTGTCCTCCCATAGATAGAAAGTGGTGGAATCTTGTATGAGTCTACTGTGGCTACCAGAATTTTGCCTTCAGAATTGTTGGACCTGGTTAGAGGAAGTATAGGAGAAAACATTATTTATAATAATAAGGATTTGCCTATTGAAGGTAGAGAGCATAACCGGCCTTTATATATAAAGGCACAAATTAATGGTAAACATACAACATGTGTGATGATGGATGATGGATCCTATATCAATGTATGCCCACTTATAGCACTTTTAGCTTTTGGGTTAAGTGAGCTTATACTAAGCAAACCCAATTTGGTGGTGATAGCTTATGATAATTCAAGAAGACATACACAGGAATTTTCAATGCTAGCTTCAAATAGGGCTGGTGGACATAGAGGTAAAATATATGGTATTGCCTATACCGGCTAACTTTTCTATGCTAATAGGATGACCTTGGTTCTATAAATTAGAATGATTTCAAATGATCAAGATCCTTCATAAAAGTAAAGTGGTTACTGTAAAGGCTGCCAGGGAAAATCAAGTTTCTATTTTGGGTATAACAAACTAGTTCTTTAGTGAATTTCATATGACTACTATTAATACCAATGGTGAGAGTAAGCTAGAATCCACTCCTCAAGTGGTGACTATGATGAAGAAAATGAACTTCTTTCCAGAAGCTAGGCTTGGAAAATATTCACAAAGACCTTCTGAAGCAATTACCACAACAGGACAGATGAGTCAAAGAGGATTAAGCTATAGCAAGTTATGTGCTAAGAAAAAGGTTCCACTAAAGCCATAAGGTATCCTACATATTTTGGATAGCTTTGTGTTGCATTAATTGTACCTCAGTATTGTGGTGAGATTGAACTTGTGCTAATTGAAGGGAAGGTTATCCCTTATTTTGACATATTTAACAATGTTTTCAATTGGGTTAGTGGAATCATCAAGCCTATTGGGGGTTTTGGGATGAAAAAACAATGTTTAAGCTATCTAAATGGTATGATGATGTCCCTATGGAGATTTTGATGCCAGAGCTAATAGCTTTTAGAGTTAAAGGAAAAGAGAAAGTTTAATTTGAATGTCCAGTGCCTGAACTGAGGCAGGATGTTATAGAGGTTATTATAGAAGTGGATAGAAAGGCTCCGCTAAATGCAGAAAATGGGAAAGGCTTATATAAGGCATCAAACTTAACGGATGTAAATGAGGATACTTCTGTAGATCACTTTTTATACCTAAACTTTTTAACTATGATGTATATAGCTCCTTTTATATTAATAATACGAATAACTTTGCTTACTTGTCTAATATTTTGCATGATTTCATTTCACATGATCATGATCATAAAGTATCTATATTTGATATCAATTTAATAAATACTACTCTATTCAATCTTAGAACCTTTAAAAATCCAAGGGAAATCTTGATAGCATCTAATTTTACCCCTAAGGAGAGAAAAAAATATGAGAGTATTAAAAAAATATGAAAAAGTCTTTGCTTTGACCTATGAAGACATATCAGGGATTGTCAGAAAGTAACTAAACATGCCATTCCCACTTATCCTGGCTACAAGCCTAATAAGTAGAAACTCAGAAGGCTCAAGCCGAAATGGGTAAAAAAGGTTAGCCCTAGGGGTAAAGAATGTAGAAGGTTTATGGCAATTCATCTTTGGTGATTTACCAAGAAAAAGGTGAAAGGGCTATGAAAAAAGAATGATTATTGCCTTACACAAAGTGTTTGAAGACCTTGAGTGGTCAATTTGAGGTTTGTACTTTTGGGTATGTTCATCAGGATAAAAACCAACTAGTTGATGCTTTAGCAATATTGGTGTCGATGTGTGATAATCTAGAAAGAGTGAGTATAAAGCTTGTACTAGTTTTTAATTTTGATAAATCATGTTTCAAAGTTGAGCAAGTGATGGATATCGAGGTGAATGATTGGAAGCCATAGCATTTTGACATTCAAAATTACCTCAAGAAGTTGGTGTTTCCAAAAGAAGCTATAGAAAAGGGTAAGAAAATGATATGCAAGCTATCTACTTAGTTTATTAGCATAGGAGGACTACTTTATAAGAGACAATTAGATGGCTTACAATTAAGATTTCTAGATAAGAAAGAAGCCAAAAGAGTTATAAATGAGGTATATGCTGGAGTATGTGGTGGTCATATGAATGGACTTGTTTTGGCAAAGAAGATTATTTGCCAAGGTTCTTCTGGGTCACTATGGATACAAATTATTCTAGATATGTGAAGAAATGCCATTTGTTCTAGCAGTATGCTGACTTGAGACATGTGCTAGTGTCAGAACTATGTAATCTTACTTTTCCTTGGCCATTTGCTGCTTTAGGCATTGATATCATTGGAATTATCCATCCACCAACATCCAAAAGACACAAGTTCATTGTGGTGGATATTGATTACTTTTCAAAAAGGATAGAAGTAGAGTCTTTTAGAAACTTTGATGGAAGAGAGATGGCTAAGTTTATTAAGAAAAACCTAATATATAGATAGGGCTTCTGCATTATATTGTGCCTAACAATGGGTGCTATTTTTGGGAATAAATTGAATGGGTGCTTAGAAAATATAGAGTTTGGCATCATAAATCCTCACCTTATCATGCTCAGGCAAATGGAGCAGTCAAGGAAGCTAAAAAAATGTGAAAAGAATTGTGGCCAAAATGGTTAGACCCTATAACGATTGGGCCAATAAGTTACCTTTCACATTGTGGGGGTACAAAACTACCATTAGAACCTCAATAGGAGCCACTTCCTTTTTACTAACTAATAGAATATAAGTTATATTACCAGTGGAAATCGAGCACCAATCACTGAGGGTGGTTCTAGAGGCTGAGTTATTGGAGATAGAATGGGCTATACAAATGTTGCTTTAACTTAACTTACTAGATGAAGATAGGATACAAGCTTATTATCATAATCAGATTTACCAAAAAAGGCTAGCTCAATCTTTTGGGAAGAAAGTCAAGAAGCATCCTTTGAAAGAAGTAAATTTAGTCTTCAAGTAGATAAGGCTAGGCATTCCAAACATTAGAAGAAAGTTCATACCAATATAGGAAGGCTTATTTGTGTTGTATAAGCTTCCATCTAAGGGAGCTGCAATTCTGAGCGATAGTGATGAGAACAAATTCAAAAAGCCAATCAACTTCAACAACCTCATAGCTAAACTCGAGGAAAATAGAATAAAAAGGAAAAAAGAAAAATAAAATATAGCCCTATGAGTAGAAAATCAAAAAATAGCAGCCTTGTTAAAATTAGGTGCCTTGCCAAGGTGAAAATAAAAAAAAAGGCATCTTAGAAAAAATTAGATGCAAAGTGAGAACTTTTAATGAAGAAAACCCGAAAGTGATGATTAATAACAAGAGAAATATGCTTTTAAGGTTTAGTCATAAAGTTAAATAAGATTTTTTACTTTTAAAGCTTGATGTTAAATAATGATCACATGCAGAGAAAGTATGTCAAAATGTTCTTATATGTAATTTAAACTCATACATTAATAAAAATAAGAGCAATTTATTTTACGTACTCTGAGTTATCTTGTTTGATATAAAAAGTAGTGCATAGTTTTCTACATTATAGTGCAAATTTATGGATCATCCTCTTTTGCTTTTGCATGAGCTTTATCATAGCCAATTTGCTTTGTTTTCAATTACGGGGATATTAAGCCTAAAGGCGATGATGACCAAAGACAAAGGCAATAGATATGATGCCTCTTTAAAATGATAGTGGGTGACTTATAATGTCTTATCGCTCTCTAAATTATCAAGCACAACGATAGAATGCACAAAAGGTAGCTTTATATAGACCGTATAATGATACACATCCAGAATACCCATCGTGGGTTACATAATCTAATACTAGCCATACACACATGAAGTTAATATCATTATCAGCTACTATTACTAGCCATACAAAGCCTTTTAATGGCGAATCAAAGTCATAAAGTTATCTTTTAGGAAGATAATACCTCAAATAGCATATGTTGACTAACCTAGAAGGAGTTTCTTCTAGTAACTTCAGTTTGTACTATAGCCATTTCTAAAAAAAAAGAAAAAAATGATAAATGATAAAAAAATGAAAAAGGAAAAAAAAAGAAAAAATGACAAAGTAAAAGCTGTTAGGGTGAATTGGTTTCATCCTAGGCAAAATTAAGGCATAAGGTTGCATGAAAATTCAAAAGGACACGTTTCCCACTAAGAAAAGCTAGTGTAAAAACCCATAAGGGGCACACTACCTTTTAAAATGATGACTATTACCAGGGGTAATAAGGGGCTCCTAGAGAAAGGTGTAGTAGGGTCAGTATAAATAGTATCTAGATTTATGATGGTTTCTACCAAGATTATAAGAAAGGGAGTCAGACCATTATATATACCTTCAATAATGCCAAGCAGCTAGTAGTCGTCGGTTGGTTCCCCTAAATTCACTGTTAAATATAGAGCTAGATAGATTAGCAAAATAATGCTAACATAAAAAGTGGATATGTTAGAGAAATTATCTAGAGCTTCATACAGCGGCTCCAAAAGGATAAGAGCTTGTTAAGGAACTAATTTGACAGCTGCAGAGGGAAGAATTCCTAGGACCTGATTTGCATCTCTTAGGTAATTTGGCACATGACTCGAGACATAAGGTAAAGTTCTAAGAGTGAAGTTTGCATCTATAATGTTGGCAAACTCTTCAACCAAAGGATATAATTCCTGATTGGTAAACTTGAAAATGTGGAATCTAGGATCCCAGTATTAAACAACAACCAAAAAATGACTAGTATCAAGTCTGGCTCATCTCAGGAATCTCAAGCTAGAATATAGGTCTAAGATAGGATTTTCCTAAGTTTTTTAAGGCATCGAGAATTCTGTGCACCTTAGTGAAGAAGGCAATGGCCAATGGACTAATAAAATTCATGAGAATGAAAAGACAATAACGGAAAATGAACATAAATAATAAAATTTTTATAACCAATAAAGGGCCACAAAATGATAATTAGTTGAATAATGATAAAATATGTGTAATAAAATACACAAATATACAAGATAATAATGGCGACAATAATAAACGAAACATAAGTGTAAAAAAAAGGATATAATAATAATAGTGTAATATTAGAATAGTATAAGCATTAAAGAATAATATAATAAATAATAAGTAAGGCAAAATGAGATAATAAAAGTAAAAATAATAAATAAAGGTAAATAATAAATAATAAGATTAATTAAAAAGAGATAGGAAAAAATAAGAAGAGCAGTTACCTGAGAAAAGAAGACCACTTAAAGAAGCTTACCATGCCAAATGGGAAGATTTGAAGGGTATTTATAGGCCAAAGGTGAGTCACTTCTTTTACTCATTTGAGTCACACCCTGAGGCCTTGAGTTACCTCTAGTCTACTTAGATGATCCATTTTGCATAGGATATGTATTCTTCTAGCTTATCTTGCAAATATCTTGGGTTTTACATGAAAATTTCACAAAAATCACACAAGGGATCAAGAGCATCACATAATTCAAGGAGTAAAAATAATAATGATAATATTATATATACCAATTCTTAATAATAATAATAATAATAATAATAATAATAATAATAATAATAATAATAATAATAATAATAAAAAGAAGAAGAAGAAAAAAAACAATAGGAAATTATATGGGTAAATATAAAATAATATTGTGTATATTATGAAAAAATACTCAAGTTGAAATTAAAAGGTTGTTTAATTGATATGTTTAATTATTATTTAATAGAGAGTTTATAGAATTAAATGCCACTCACGACTATCAGTTATTTTTTTTACCATTTTGGTTAAGTCATACCCTAAGGCCGTGACTTGCTTGTCAAGTCATGCCCCCAAAGTCGTGACTTACCTTTTTAATTGATCATATACCATTTTTCCTGTGAGTCACACCCTTGAGCCGTGACTCATCAAAAATTGATTAAATGAACCATCTTTTTCCTCTCTTATTCTTTTTTTATCTTTCTTCTCTCCTTGACACGACTTACGGACTCCCAGGAGCATTTTTCAGTCATTTATCCTTTGTTTGAGCTTCATTTTATGCACCATCTTCGTCGTTGTGTTTGTAATTAAATTATGCGTGTTTAGGTACCAATTATGTCAAGTTTTATCTTCTAAAATTCAATTTTCCATTAAAGGAGTGAGGTTAGTATTTCTTTAATTTTCATATTTTACGACTTAGTATATCTGTTTTTTCATTTTTTTAAATGATATTTGTTTATTTTAAAGTCAAAATTTACTTACATTATGTTATTTTTATTTTATTTATTTTGGTATTAGTTTGATTATTTTACTGTAATTGTTGTTTCTGTTTGATTATGTTGCCAATTGTTGATTCCTATTAGCCAAAATAATTGAACAATATAGGAATAGCATTTGTGAAAAGAGAAAAAGGCAATAAGTAAAAAAATGAGATAAAGTAAAAAATGAGAAAAACAAAAGAAAAATAGTAAAGGCAGTAGAAGAGAACGAAAAAGCAAAGCAAGAGAAAAAAACTAAAAACTAAAATTAATCAAAAATCTCTTGTGAATAGATTTGTAGGCAAGCACTTTTTTAGATGTAGTTATTATGAAAGGTTATTTTGTTTACATATAGATTTGAAATGAGTGTGCAATAGCCTAGTAAATTAAGTATGCATGTATAATTAAAAATAGACATATAAGTGATTTTTGCTTAATCAAAATATAAAAATGATGAGTGCATGAATGGTTCAAATAGCTATGTTTGAATGATGGTGCATGTACAGTTACAAGGGAAAAACATAATTTTCTAGTCAAAGTGTGCAAAGTAAAATGATTAACATAGATAGGATTTTAGTTTATAAACCAAGAAAGTTGTTATACATATTCAACTAAGCAAGAAAATAGGTACTACGCATTTGAATTGCAATTTAAGTTGATTTATTACATATAGAATTGTTTGTGGCTTGCTGTGGGCATTGTTTGTGCCTTTTTTTTGTAAGGGGTCTCTAACTCTTAGTTGTTATGTTACCCGATTTTTGTCAAAAACATTGTCTATTTTTATGCTAGTTCACACATAACCAGTCGATGCTGAGTTGAAGCTAAGTCAAAATTTAAAATCAGCCATAAATGTATGTTAATTTGGATTTTGTTAATAATGAATTGATGCTGCTAATTTTTCTTAGTTTCAATTTTTTTTCATCTTGATACCGTTGAGAAATTTCAAATTATGCACTCATGCTAGTTTGGCTAAGCTTTGTGCTAGCTAATCCCTTTGATTTTGCTAGAATATATAGTATCGTGTTTTACCAATTTTCTTGACATTTATAACATCTAGCAATCTCACTATCATCTGGAATCAAATTTAACAAATTATTATGGCTACTTCTCTTATAATTTAATTTTTGGAAGTTTAATCGCGATCAATTCTCAATTTGAAATACCATAGCTAAAATGATTGTTCGATATTATTGCTCTATCAAAAGGACTAATGAGAAGTATATTTTTGCAAATGCCTCATCGTAGATATCCATAGGCACAACCTGATGTTCAGGCATATATTCGATGACAAGGGGAGTAAGCTAACAGATATCAATCTCTATGTCATGTACATATCCAACCCAGTAAGTTTATAAGCTAGTATTTTCTTGAGACCATAAGGATCTATCATGAGGCATAAGAGTTGATAAATGAGCTAGCTGGCTGGATTTCTATGCTTTTACTTTTGCTATATATCCTAAGGTAGTCTGATAGTTCTTAGCCACTTTTGACTATCGAGGATACCAGCACCCTAATGCCGAGGTGATAGCCATTACATTTTGAGTTCTTGATATTCCATTCAGCCTATCAGGAGCATAGGTAGCAAAGATTTTTGGTTTGCTTATGGGTAAGGATGTTGCTATCACTAGAAAAACTACTAGGCCAGACTAGTGGGCCATAATTGTCAAGTCGGGCATTCTTTATAACCCTTCGACAGCAAAGGTTACCATATTATCTTTGCAGGTTCTGAGATACCTACATCGAATCTTATCATACTCTTACATGGGATGATCAAGCAGGCTGAGGTCCCTCAATGTCATATATATTTGGAGCTTGTGGGTTTTGATCGCTGGGCAGTGCCTCAACATTATTCATGACTAACTATAAAATATCAGCAGGGTAGCTTAATCGCTAGGCATGTCAGTGGTCATTGGCAGGATAGTTATACGACTGCTGCTAGCATTTAAGATTCCAAAGTAGAGATAGGACCAACGGTCAAGGGTAGTGTGGTTTTGAGCTTTGAGATGGTGTTAGATATTCATATGATTAGGCTTACACCTACAGAGTACAGGATGCTCTCAGTAGAAAAGGCTAAGAGAGATTTGAGAATTCATAAACAATAGCCTACTGCACAATCCGATGAGGATTAATCAGAAGGCAAAGCATCTAGAGGTCATTCTCCCTCTCACCAGGTACATTCTATGGAGACTCAGACTTCTAATATGAGATCCAGCTCGAGCCACTTTATAGAGCATATGAGGTTTTAACCTACACCACCTTGAGGTTTTAATGGATTACAGATACCGATGCCATATGAAGCCCATAGATTCCATCTGTATGGCAACCTCAATGTATTTACACTTCTCAAGGGCTAGTGCCACCCACTTCGATTTCCTCTGCTCCTATTGTTACAAATTTAAAGGGTAAATTGACTCATCTGGAGATCACCATCAAGGTTTTAGGATAAGATATGCATAAAGTCTAAGAGATAATTACTACATCTAGCCATCTTTCTGATCGAAATTATCAGATCTTAGGTGCCTCAATAGCTATAGTTAGGCAAATAGCATAGAGAGTTGAGATAGAGGTTCTTGGTCTTAGAGAGAGTATGATAGAGGCTTAGGAGCACCACACTGTGCATCTTAATTGGGTAGAGGTGGTAATATATCGACAAGAGATAGCCATGAGACAGATACATGAGAGTGTGGACCATTTATGAGGCTTGTGGTTTAGATCCTGACCCCCTTAGCTTAGGTGATAAGTTTTTAGTTTGAGATGCCTCATTCACCATCTCCACCTACTGATCCTTTCTAGGTACGCCTTTTCCAGCCTTTTCAACTGCCACCAAATCCCTCAGCTAAACCACTAGGTCCCTTAGGATTTAGACACCGGAGATGATCTTTAGGTAGTTACATTTAATTTTTTTATGTTGATTATCTAAACTATTATTGGCGATCAAACTACAAAGGCATCTGCTGAGCACCACAAGGTAGGTATTACGATGTCATCATTCAATAAAATATTAGGAAAGTGAGTTCTCACCTTATAAAGCCAAAACCAGAGATAGTTTGGACTTTACTACTATTTACATACTTGGTTGATGTTTACATAAATGATTGCTTATGGTTAATTATTCTAATCCTCTTCTCACGTATTACAATGTAAAGAATTAAATTACGCATTGCAAGCACAAAGAAAGCAATAAATTGTATAAGATTTCTAAATAAATCATGCATAAATTTGGAAATTTATTAATCGTACTTTGATGAAGATATTGATCCTCGTATGCATATTTGTAAGAAAACAGAGTTTTGAATGCATTTTGGATAAAAATAGGGCACTGGGCCCATGCGACTTTTAAACAAAATAATCATGTTAAACAATTTTAAGGTAAATAAATATTTGTATTCGTAAAGGAAAATCCTTAATTTGTATGTTATCTTGTTAATGAAAATCAGGACATTGGTCCCTTTTATAGAAAAATTACACTCAAACTTGTATAAAATCATTTATGAGTTTCAAGTTAAATGTTCAAAAAATCCTTTATTTGCAATAAATAAGGAAGGCATAAAATAATAATAATACGAATAAGAAAGGACATACATAAATCAGCCTATTTATTGAATTAGAAACATTGGTTCCCTATGCATATTTTATAAAAAAAAACCTTTATTGTGATTTTTAGGATAAAAGAATGGACATTAGTCCATTTTATAAAAAAAAATCAATTAATTAAGTAGAAAATATATAATATGCATTTCCCTAATTATCGATCAAAAACCATTTTGACTAACTATTACATAATATCATGTAAAAATAAAATAAATAATAAAATATAAAATAAATAAATGAATGAATAAACAAATAAATAAAGCTAAAAAAATTGATGTCAAACCATATGATAATAATCTCTAACTCCTAACCTATTCCATACAAAATCATAATACATTTTATCAAGAAAAATATTAAAAAATTTTAAATTAATTAAATAATAAAATTAAATTTTAAATGAAGAGAAAATTGTGCAAAATGATAGAAATTAGGCCAAAAATGAAAAAACAAAAGTAAAAACACAGGTGGAGAATAAATATAAAGTAAAAAAGATCATAATAAGTTAGGCAAAGGAAATTAAAAAAAAAAGGTAAAGAACACATGAAAGCCAGAGGAAAAGGTCAGGAGTGAGTCATGGACTCACTGTGAAGGTAAATAACAAGTCACGGCCCTAAAGAGTGAGTCACGGCCTTAAGTGGGGCGAGTCAAGGCGCATTCCAAAGTAAGTTACAGCCTATTCTAGAGCGAGTCACGGCGAGTCAAGAGCAAGTAACGGCCCAAGGTTATAAGTCACCTTTAGAGTGCCCAATGGCTGCTAGAATGATGCCATAACCAATTTTAAACCTCCTAATCTACCTTTTACGGCCCCAAAACACATGAAAAGCTCTTAAACTTCCTAGAGTAAATTCATATACTCAAACAAGTACTAAAAGAAAAAAATTATATTATTTGCACAAAAACACCATGTGAGAGAAATATGTTTTAAAGAGAGAAAATGAAAACTAAGCATCGAACTTACTTAAATTCATATACGGGCAAGATATTCATGTATAAAATATCACTATTTGAACAAGAACATCAAGAATAACATATTACATAGGAAAAAAAGATAAGACACAGAGCATAGAGAATTTACAGAAAACTAAAAATCATAATTTACAAGAACAAAAGTCCTAGATCTACACAAGAGTTATAAATTTGCCTTTTACATTACCTTCAATAAAGCTACTTTAACAATCCAGTGAGAGCACCTCTATTTTCTCTTCCTACTTCTTTCATTTGCCAAAAACAATATGAAAAATAGAGAGTATTTTCTTTTCTTTCTCTTTCTAGATTTCTTGGTGTGTTTTCAAAAAATTTTGTTATTCTTATTGAAGAGAAATTATTACCTTTAAATGCCTTGGATTAAGACAAAAAAAACTAGAAAATTTTTATCTTAAAAATAATACCCTATTTTATAGGGAAAATTTAGAATTTTGGATTAAAAAACCCAGTCACAGCCTTGACTAGTGGGACATTGCCTTGACTCATATGTGGGCTCCCCATAAATGTCTAAAATATCAGTTTACTTGCAAAATGGTTGAGTCATAAGTCACAACCTTGAGTCAAGTCCAATATCTCAAATCACGGTCTAGGAGAAGGGGAAGTGAGTCACCCCTTTAGGCCGTGACTCAGAAGCAAGTCATTGTCTTGACCCATAATTCAAAGTCGTGACTCATTTATAAGTCAATCCAAAGCCTACAGATGCACTCATTTCACCCATTTCAAAGAGAGAAACACATGCATGCTGATAAAACATCATTTTTTGACTCTCAAAACTTATGATAAAATAATTTTAAAAACTTGATGCTAGAGAATAATAGAGTTCTACTGCTTCCTGGTTATTTCTAAAATAGCATTATCCTCATTAGGTAACCCTAGCAAAGGCTGCTTAGGCCTAGTGTCTACATTGTGAGTGAGTCACAGCCTAAGTTTTTAACTCGTCGTGACTCGCTCATAGAGTGACCAATGACTCACTTGAAGCAAGCGTGACTCCCCCACTTAAGTGTATGATTTCCCCTTTCTTCTTCCTGGATAAGTCTATGACTCATTTCTTTGGCTTTCTTTATGTTTTTTTCTTCTTAGTCTTCTTTATTTCTTCATTTTTGCCCTTTTTATTTCCTTATCCTTTCAAATTCTTATTTTTTTATTGATCTATTTATATTGTTTTTCCTTTTATTAGATTTCTTTATTGATTTTTATTATTTTGTTAATAGTTTTCTTTTTATGATTTAAATGTGCTTTTATTTGACTTAGCTAATCCTTATGTTTTTTTTTCTTGACCAAATCATATAATAATCTTGTAAAAGGGAGCTTGAAATTAGACACTAAGACTGAGCTGATTTTAGCTTAATTTTAGCCCCATTAGCTTAAATGCTTGCTTATTTTTGTATTTGGCCTCTTTATTCTTTTGTTATAAATTGATTGTAATAGGTAGTAAATAAAGGAAATTTTTGCACAATAATTAAGAAAATTCACATTGATTGTTTTCTACATAATTATTTGGGTTTATTTTACACAAAACTAACCAATGTCCACCTTTTATCCCAAAAATCATACAAATTATTCTTTTATAAAGTATACATGAGGGAACCAATGTTTCCAAATAAATCAATAGCTCGATTTATGCATGCTTTACTTATATTATCATTCTTTAATGCCATTTTTCATTGCAAATAAATAGTTTTTCGAGCATTTAACTAAAAACTCACTAAATGATTTTATACAAGTTTGACTGGAATTTTTCTATAAAAAAGGGATCAATGTCCTAAATTTCACCCATAAAATAATATATAAATTATGGATTTATTTTTTAAAATATAAATGATTCTTTTACCATAAAAATTAATTAACATGATTCTTTTCCTAAGGCAGCAAGGGATTAATTATCCCCATTTTTTTTACTCAAAAATATGACCAAAATTCTATTCTTTTCATAAGTATGCATATGAGGACCAATGTTCTCATTTAAATAAATTTAATTAACCCCTCAATTTATGTATGATTCATTTATTCTTTATTGCTTTCCTGTATATATTTTGCTGCTTTCTACATGCTTGTAATGAACAATTTAATTCCTTAACATGAAATGCTTGAGAAGGAATTTGGGATGATTAACGTCAAAGAGTCATTCATGTAAACATCAACCAAGTTATAAACAAGAGTGAAGCTCAAACTATCTCTGGTTTTGGCTTCACAAGGTAATAATTCACTTTTCTAATATTTTATTGGGTGGCGACTCCGTGATACCTACCCTTGTGGTGCCTAGCAGATACCCTCATAGGTTGATAGCCAGCAATAAATGAGAACCAAATCCTATCTATTACGAAGTGACCAGCTTTCATGAGTTAAATGAACTTTGATTCGATCTCAAGCCCTAAAAATGGGTTTTCAAGAGTACATCGTATGCCTACAGGGTTCGATGTGCATCATCAAATTAAAGTTCAATATAAATCACTCATTAAAACACATAAAAATCTATTTAACATAAAAATTGAGGATCGAAGTAGAGATTAGCTTTTCTAATCTTACAAAATCAAAATATCCTAAGGGTAATATTCTAGATCAAACTTTCCCTCTCTAGCTTATCATCATAATTATATGAATCTACAAATATGTTTGTGATACTGTACTGCATGCCTTTATATTTTTTTATTTAAATCTATATGATTTTAAGATACCATGATGATTTAAGATTGTTTAATGTGCTAGGATAACATACTAGGGTTTATTTTACTCTATGAATTTGCATGTGATTTATATGTTAAAATTTTATTTTGCATGATTTTTTTTTATATTTGGTTAAAAATATGTTTTAAATGTCATGATTATATTTGTCATATGTTAGAAACTTCAAAATGCATTTAGGGTTTAAAATTGGTTTTTATTTTTTATTTTTTTGCTTGAAAAATTACTTTTTATTTCTGTCCTTAAGTGACAGATGGGAAGAAAGCATCGTAGATGGTCGTCTATCAATGCAACAAATAGGACTTGATGATACTTTCTCCTAATCCCATCCCTCATGTTGCTTAGGGCATCCGTCGGTCCCCAAAGGCATCTATGGCTTGATTTCCTCTTATTTTTAATATATTTTAATTTTTATCATAAATTAAGCCATTTACTTTAGTATTTTTTACACTCTTTTCTATGTTATTATGAGTATTATTTTTGGTCTATATTCATGCTTTATTTTGTTAGCATGACTATTTTGTGTATTATTATAAGTTATTTTAAAATTTATTTCTTTTTAATATGCTAATTAATTTTGGTTTCTTATGTTTTGTGTGAGCAAATTATTTTATGAGTTATTTGGAGTTCTCGAAGGATGATTGTGCATTAGGAGTCATGCCACCACTCGATTTCTTTCACTCTTTCTCTACTAATTTACATTTAGATTTGTTTTGTTCAATCTTACTTTATTTATTTAATTTTGATATTTTTCTTATCTTTGGATGTATTTCTCTTTGGGGGTGTAATAATTTATTAAAAAAGAGTTTTTTCTAGCATGTTAACTTAACTAAGTCATTTCAAAGTTTTGTATTTTAATTAATTAGATATTTCTTAATAAAATGAACTAATGTTAAATTTTGATCCGAAAATTACACCATAAAAGGAAGCCTCATTTTCTCTAAAATTGGGGTCATTCATCCCACTTTTTCATTAAAATTAAGCAAAGGTTCTCCATCTTTTTTTTGTAAAAATCATGTATGAGGGAAACAATGTTCCCAAAAATTAAACTAACTTCCCATTTTATGTATGCCATTTTATTTTGTATATTATTATTCTCCTTGGGATGATTTACTTATGTAACTCGATTTGTATGAGTTAGTCAAAATACCTAATGGCCAAAAACCCATGCACTTGCACTTTCAAATAAAAGAGGTAAGCCTATTGACCCATGAGCTAAGCCTTTCCACTGTACACTATACACTTCCATTGGATACCCTATTGACCCATGAGCTAAGCCTACCTAGGAAAGAGATTGCATGACCTCTAAGGTGGGAATGATAAGGTTGAAAGGCTTTGTCTATGCTTGTATGTGATTAAGATTGACATCTAATAAAAACATTTATTGCATTCATGCATCATGCATATATCATGTTTATACATCACTCATCATGCATCATTCCTAATATTTGATCCTTACATCTATCATAGCTTTATTTAGGTGGTTTAGAGGGTCAGACGGTTACCTTATCTGAAGATCTATGTATGAGTTACTAAGGTTAAGGTCAAAATTAAGTTCGAGATTAGAATCAGAGGTTAGTTCAGAGTTGAGTTTGAGCTAGTTATCAGAAAGCAGTCAAGAAATAGGATCAAAAATAGATGATAAGTAATTGAATAAGACTAGAAGAGTTATGGATGAGGTAGCAAGGCTTGCATCCTTAAGGGAAAGGTTATCCACTTCTGTTGTAGGACCTTCAATGATAAGAGATTAATTGGATCGGACCACTTTAACCAAAAAGCAAAAGGTGGAATACTTCTATCTAAGCTTAATAGATCCCACGATTAACCAGTATCATAGGTTAGATAGGCACACTAAAGAAGATTAGGACTTGCTGATTAAAGAGTTCCTTAAGAAGTATAACTATAGTATAAGGATTAAGGTCACTCTGAAGGACCTCAAATTGCTCCAATAGAAACATGATGAGTCTTTTTATGAGTATTTTATAAGGTAAAGGAATCGGGTCATGGAGATGAAAAGAAAGCTCAATATAGTTGATCAGATCAAGCTTTTCATTCAAAATGCAAGTCCTTACCTGAGGGATGGCCAAAAAATGAATGGATTGAAGGATTAAAAATCTTGAAAGGACATAACCATAGAAGCTGAGAGAGTATTTGTCTAAAAGGGCCAACAATGAAGGTGCAAGGAGGAATTTTAGCAATATTAAGATAGTTGGAAGTAGCAGAAAGAAAGTTAAAGTTTCTACTACAAAATTTAATCAAATGCACTACTTTAACCTCAATAAGTTATTATCTTAGGTTTTGGATTGGCTGTGTAAGGAAGGATAGCTACAGCCATTGCCATTGATACCTGCTAAGAATTAAAGGATATCACATCATAGGGAGGACAAGCACTATGCTTACTATCAACATACCAAGCATCTCACTAATTATTGCCACACCTTGAAAAGGATCTGATAGGTTATAGATAGCTTTCAAATTCTAAAACATGAGAAAAAAAGGAGGGTATAATGCCATGTTGCCTTCAGTGTTCATAATTGGGTATAATCTACCTGAGTGGTATGTGATGAGAGATCTATATAAGAATGAGTACATAGTCATTACTCATTCCACCCCTAAAGTAACAAAGCCAAGTGAAGAATATTGGCCAATTTCTATGATTAATTGTTAGGATTCTCCTACAAAATGCAAGGATGAAAGGGTTATGGTGCTTATTGATATATGGAGTTTAGCCAGTCATAGTGAGCAGGAAGTGAGGGAATAAAAGAAAGTGAAGGTGGTCATTAGAAGTGGAAGGGTGGCCCTTGAAATTGAAAAGCAACCAGCTCCTACTGCAGTACCTACAAAGAAACAGACTGAAGATAACCAGATAATAAAGCAGCTAAAAAAGACATGGGCCTAGATCTCTATTTGGGATTTATTGAGCCAGTCTCTATCTTATAGGTAGAAATTAGAGAAAGCCTTGAGTGAGTCTACTATTGCCACTACCATTTCACCTTCTAAATTGTTGGATTTAGTCAATGGAGAAATGGGAGAAAATGTTATGTATTCAAAAGGTAATCTGCCTACTAAAGGTAGAAATCATAATCATCCTCTCTACATTAAGGCTCAAGTAAATGGTAAGTATACAGCATGTATGATGGTAAATGATGGATTCTCAATTGATGTACATCCTCTGGTTGTTATTCCTGCTTTTGGGCTAAATAATAGTATGTTAAACAAGTTCGATATGACCATTTTTGCCTATGATAATTTAAAAAAGAAAGTTGCTGGGACCTTTAAAGCTATAGTAAAGATAGGGTCGATTAAAACTCAAGCTGAATTTGTGGTATTACCTATTCCCGCCAACTTCTCTATATTGCTTAGAAGGCAATGGTTCCACAAGTTAGAAGAAGTTCCCTCTATACTGCATCAAATGATCAAGATGCCTCATGATGGTCAGGTGGTCACCATCAAAGCTGCGAGAGAGAATTATGTATCTATGTTGGAAATAGCAAAGTAACCTTTTAATGGGTTCCATATATCTACAATTAATGATTAAAAAAGTAAAGATGGTTTTACTAATAGCCTATAAGTAATCAATATGCTAAAAAAATATGCATTTCTTAACTCGAACTAGTTTGGGTAAGAACTGTCGAAGGTCATAAACTGCTATCATTACCAAAGGATAGAAGGATAGGAAATGGTTAAGTTACACTAGTATTTGTCAGAATAGTAAAAGAAAGAAAGCATCAAAGGTGATCCCTCACATTTTTGAGAGTTATATCCTAATTTCAGGGGTATGCCTTTATTATAGAGAAAATAAGCCTTAGTTTGTGGGATATAAGATAGTGCCCGATTTTGAGCTATTTAATGATGCCTTTGATTAGGTGATAATGATGATTTATATGATGTTTTTAGTATGTTTTTAGGTGTTTAATTAGGTTAATTTGGTATTAATTAGGTTTAATTTGAGTTTAATTTGTTAGTTTTATGTTTTTGGAGTTAATTGTAAATTTTGGTGCTTTTTCAGGGTTAATTTGCAAGAAAAAGGATTTAATTGTAAAAAGGCAAGAAGATTTGGGCTAAAATTGTAAAATTGGAGAATTCATGTTAAGATTTTATCGTGAAGTCTAGAAGACAAATACGTGGCCACGTGAAGGAATGAAGGATGAAGAACCGTGGCCATGTGAAAGACCAAAAGGAGAAACCAAGCATGTACACGTGACCACGTGGATTCCAAGTGAAGGACCACACGTGGCCACGTGTGAAGGAAGGCTTGTGGAACACGTGACCACATGTTCAACTACAAAGTGAAGGACGTGGCCACGTGCAAGTTCTCCCATGCAACGAAGGATTTGCGATCTTTTCCAATTCAAGAAGGATTCTTTTCCTACTCCAATTTGGGAAGTTTGGAAGGCTTCTACAATATCTTTTGCTTATAAATAGACAACTCTAACACCAAAGAAAGAGAATCAATTAGTAAAATCAATTAGTAAAATCAATTAGTCGAATCAATTAGAGATATCTTAGAATTAGGCTTAGTTATTTTACATTATTTTTATGTTTTCATTATTTTTCTTCAACTTTGTTTTAGTTTTTAATTATGTTTAGGAAGTAGTTTTTCTCCTTTTGCTAATGGATTCTTGAAATCTTATATTTTCATTGTTATGACTTTATTTTGAGCTTAATTTTCAATATCGGTTGATTATTTCTTGGTTTTAAGCATATTCTTATCTTTGATTGCGTTGAGATTGATTGTTGGTTTATTGAATAAATAACTAAAAATTGGTTTTGACATAGTTAATGATTTACATGTTCTTAGATTGACTCTTTAATGTTTATGTATGATTATTATCCGAAATATGAGATGATTATGTGTGACTTTTATTGGTTAATACTAAGAGAGGAGGAACTAAGAATGAATTGGAGTTGAATCACTTAAGAAAGGCTTCAATGAATATTTAGGAAGTTAAAACTAGACTTGCATGCTATGTATTAGATTTTTCTATGAGTTTAATACTAAGAATGATATACTTGAATAAAGATATCTTACTCTATTACTAGTTTTTCCATAATCACTGGTGTTTATATTGAATTTAAGTCATTACAATGAAAATTAAGGTTGATAGTTTCTTTAGCAAGAGAATTCCAGTTATTGTTTTGTTTAATTGTTTATTTTGTTTAATTTTTACCTTTAAATCAAAAACATTTGGGAAACAATCTCGGGTTAATTTAATTCATATATAGGTATTATCCTTAGCAATCCATGTTCCCTTGGGTACGATATTTGGGATCTTAATCTATATTTTCCAGTATTACTAGTCGATCTAGTACACTTGCTAGATACCAACCATTAGGTTCAGGAGATTATCAAGCCAATTGAAGGTTTCTAGGATGAAGAAATTCTTTTATATAGCATTCAACCTAGGATAAGGAAATGCCTGAAGAGATCATGATCGAGAAGCTACTTACCCTTCAAAAGAAAGGAAAAAAGAAGATTGAAGTCGAAGATCCACCTAAACTGAACCTAAGAGGTGGAGAGGTATCTGCTACTACCGAGACTGAAGATGATACTTTAATTGATATTATTTATGTTTCAGAACTTTTTGATTAGAACAATGATTTCTCTTTTGATTATATTAATAAGATGAACAATTTGGCTTACTTGTGTGATGTTTCTTTTGATTTCAATATACATAATCATGATCATAAATCATTTATATTTGACATTAACTCAAGAAAAATAGATTCATTTAATCTCAAAACAAAAGAAAATCCTAAATAAATCTTATTAGCATTGATTATAACTCCTGAATAAAGAGAAAATTTTGAGAGAATATTGAAAAAATATGAAAGTCTTTGTCTGGACCTATGAGGATGTGCCATGAATATATTGAGAAATAGTTGAACATGCCATCCCAACCTATTCAAGATATAGGCCATAAGTAGAAGCTTAGGAGACTTAAGCTAGAATATGCTGAAAAGGTCAAAGATGATTTTAGAAAACAAATAAAGGGCAAGTTTTTAGTAGAGATCCAACACCCAACATGGTTGGAAAATGTAGTCCCTATAGTGAAGAAAGATAGAAGGGTTAGAGTTTATATGGACTGTAGAGATTTAAATAAAGCTTGCCCTAAGAATGACTTTCTTTTGCCTTATATAGATGTCTTGGTAGATAGTGTAGCTGCCTATGCAATGTATTAGCTTTATGAATAGGTATGTTAGGTACAACCAGATTCTAAATAAGATTATGGATAGGATCAAGACAACCTTTATCACCGAATGGGGTACCTACACCTATCAGGTCATGCCTTTTGTACTTAAAAATGTAGGTGGCACCTATCAAAGATGGCAACTAGGATACTAGATGACTTGATCTACAAAGAGGTTGAGGTGTATGTGGATGACTTGATGATTAAGTTAACAACTTGAAAAGGTCACTTCAAAGTATTAGAAAAGTTATTTCAAAGGATCGATAAGTATAATCTTTGCCTTAACCCAATAAATGCATATTTGAAGTTACTTCAGGTAAGCTTTTAGGGCATGTTATGAGCTAGAAAGGGATAGAGATAAATCTTGATAAGGTGAAACCCATCAGGAAGATGCATGTACCTTAGAAGAAGAAGAAGAAGAAGAAGGTTAGAGGATTTCTAGGTAGGATTTAGTACATAAACAAATTCATAGCCAAGTTACTTTAATTTATGAATCGATATTTAAGCTACTTAGAAAGGATCAACCAATGATTTGGAATGAAGACCATCAAAAGGCATTTGACACCATTAAGGAACATTTTCTACATCTACCGATGTCGAGACCACCGCAGGTAGGTAAGCCTTTGATCTTGTATTTAGCCATAGAGGATAGTTCAGTAGGGGCTATGATGGCTCAAGAATATGACTTTGGGATTGAATATGCAGTATACTACCTAAGCAAAAAGTTTTCCATAAGAGGCTAAATAATAGAAGTTGAGAAGATTTATCTAGCAATAATTTTGCCTTCAAAGAAGCTAAGGAATTATTTTAATTCCTTCAAAGTATAAGCAATGGCTAAGCACAATTCTTTTAGGTATTTGCATGAAGCACCCTCACTTCTAGAAAAGAAGAATAAGTGGTTAATTAATCTACAAGAGTTTGATATTGAGTACATCACTAGGAAAATCATTAAAGGTAAACTTGTAGCAGAATTCCCATTTGATCAACCACTAGAATGAGAAGAGAACTTATGAGTTTCCCAATAAGGATATTACAGCTATAACAATTCACGGTTGGTAGATGTACTTTGATGGAACCATGAATAATAAAGAAGTGGAAGTAGGAATAAACCTAATGAATCTAGAGGGAGAGAAGTTGCCTTTAGTTAAGAAATTAAGGTATAAAGCGCAAATAATAAGGCAAAGTATGAAGCTCCCATCTTTAGATTAGAAGCCTTACTAGCCGTGGGGTTAAAATTTGTAGAAGTATTCGAAGATTCCTCTTTGGTAGTTTATCAAGTGAGAGGCGAATCTTCAGTAAAGGAAGAATGCTTACTACCTTATATTAATTGTTTGAAGGCTTTAAGTAGCTAGTTTGAGGTTTATACATTTTGGTATGTGCCTAGAGAGAAGAACAATTTGGCAGATGCTTTGGTCACCTTGGTATCAATATGGGATAATTCAAAGGTAGTAAGTATGAAGCCAGTATTGATCTCAAGTTTCGACAAGCTGTACTTTAAAGCTAAACAAGTAATGGACATTAAGGTGGATGATAGGAAACCCTAGTATTAAGACATTCAAAATTACTTAGAGGTCAGTATTTCCAGAAAAGGCCACTTAAAAAGATCAAAGAATGATATGCAAGCTATCAACTCAGTTCATTACTATAGGTGGAGTGTTTTATAAGAGGCAATCAGATGGTATCCAGATGCTGGAATGAGAAGGAGGCTAAAAAGGTCATAAAAGAGGTGCATACAAGAGTATGTTGAGCTCATATAAATGGATTAGCCTTGGTAAAAAAGATCATACACCAAGGATTCTTTTGCCTTACAGTGGATACTGACTACTCTAAGTATGTAAAAAAATATCAGTTGTGCCAACAATATACTTACCAATCCCTGAGTTATGTAACCTTACATTGCCTTGGCCATTCACTGCATGGGGCATGACATTATAGGTATGATTCATGCACCAGCCTCGAATAGGTGTAGGTTCATTATAGTGGCTGTTGACTATTTCATTAAGTAGGTAGAAGCATAATCCTTCAAGAAGGTAGAAGCTAAGGATATGGCTAAGTTTATTGAAAAGAATTTCATATACAGGTATGGCCTACCCCACCATATAGTGTTAGACAATGCATTATAGTTCTCTGGCAAAACTAAGTAGATGCTCATAAAATATGGTGTTTAACATCATAGGTCCTCTCCTTATAGACCTCAAGCCAATAAGAATGTTAAAAGGATTTTAGCTAAAATGGTTCAAACTTACAAAGATTGGACCGATAAGCTACCTTTTGCACTATAGAAATCTAGGACTACAGTCTGAAATTTAACAAGGGCTACTTCATTCTCTTTAATCGATGGGATAAAAGTTGTGTTGCTGGTGAAAATTAAACATTAGTCTTTAAAAGTGGTTTTAGATGATGAATTCCCAAAGATAGAATAGGCTAGATAGAGATTGTTGCAACTTAACCTACTAGATGGGGATAAGACGTGAGCTTACAATCACAACTAGATCTACCAAAAAAATTAGCTTGCTCATTTGGAAAAAAAAGGTTAAGAAGCATCCTTTGAAGAAGGGAGACATAGTGTTCGAACAAATAAGACCTGGGATTCTAGATATTCAGGGCAAGTTTAGACCTACTTAGAAAGGAACTTTTATACTGAAAAAAGTTATTATCCAAAGGACCTACCATTCTAACTGATGGTGATGGTAATGAGTTAAGAGAACCGATAAACATTGATAGATTAAAAAAGTTCAATGGCTAAGACTTAAAGAGAAAAATAAGATAATAAAAGCTTTACGAACCAAAAATAAAAAAAATAGTAGCCTAGCTAAAATTAGGCACCCTATTAGGGTGGAAACAAAAAAAAGGCATCATGAGCAAAAATTAGAGGCTAAGAGAAAATAATCAATCAAGAAAATCCTAGAAGGTTGATTGATGATAAAAGTCTTGATGCTTTTAAAATTTTACATCTAGATTAAGTAATGTGTTTCATTGAGAAAATGTTGAATAATGATCATATGCATTTAAATCAAAAAGAAAAACCACATTTGTATCCAAAACATCATTAATTCATTCAAAAGTAGTACTTTTTTCTTTTCATGTGTTCAAACTTTAAAAGTTCTAAAAAAAATAATCCATGATAGTGTCTAATCTAATCCATCTATATCACATTGCTTTCTCTATCCTAGTGCTTAAGCTGAAATGTCTTATTATTGACTATTGGTCTCATGATCTACTGCTTATTTATGATAGAAGAGGTAAAGTCATTGGCACTGACTTTGAGTTTGACAATCTTCATGGGAAATTGAGCCCAGATCCGTCGATAGTAGCCTGTCAAAAAAGGAATGGAGAATGAACCACCATAAAAAGCCAATATGCACCTGACAACATCCTGATGGTCCCCTATACTAGTGAGCATAATGAGCAATAATATAGATGTAAACCACACAGAGGGATGCATCTAGAAGCTATAGGCAACCAAGGGCACCTATAGTTGATATCACCATCTGACAGCTTAGCCAACTAGATAACTCCCTCATGGGTCGAATAAAATGTATACCATCTATTCCTAAGGTTATAATGCCTCATCGGATAAGTGTTTATGGCTCTAGCTTGAAAATGAGGTTTTGTTAGCAACTTGTGCTTCTTATGTAGCCACACTCAAAAAAAAAGAGCCACTAGGGTGAGTTGGGTTCATCTTAGAAAAAAATAAGGCAAGAAAAGCTAGTGTGAAAATCCATAAGGAGTGCACTACCTTTAAAATAATTACATATCTAAATCAATAAGGGATTGCCGATAAGACAAGCAGCAAGGTCAACACAAATGGCATCTAGGCCAAGAATCGTCTCTACTAAGACCAAAAGGAATGGGGTATGTCCCCTGCTCACACCATCCATGATACTGAATAATCCATAATCTATAGTCAGGTCATCTGAGCATACCAACAAGCATCAAGCAAAATAGTACAACAAAATCATACCAATCTAAAATGTAGGCACATCATCAAAATTGTCCAAACCATCAGTCAGTTGCTTCAGTGAAAATGTCCTCCTTTGAGGTATTAAGCTTTTAGCCTCAAAAGGGAGAACACTCAAAGCTCAAGTTACCTTTTTTGGGATAATCAAGAACAATAAATGGTAGATAGGGTTAAGTACTAGGCGTAAATCTCACACTAATGATCTTAACAAATTTTTCAAGTAGCGTACATAATTCTTGATGAGGGAATCTAAAGACATTGAGCCTGGGGTCCCAATACTGGGCAACAAATAAAATCAAAGTCCTTTCAAATTTCACTTTCCTCAAAAATCTCAAATTCGAGTATGGGGTCAAAATAGAAGCTTCCCAAGTTTTTGGGTCATCTAGCAATTTCTACAATTTGTCATAGCCGAGGTCGACATGGTAGAAATATTCAAATGGTCTAAACACAAAAATGAATAAAAAATAATAAATAAAAGAAAAATGACTGCAATTGAAAACCAAAAGGAAAGAGAAGAAGAAAAAATACCTGAATGAGAGCTCTCTTGGAGGAGAAAGATTAAAAGTCATAAAGACCAAGGAAGAAAATCAAGCTATTTATAAAAAAAAGGTGTGATAGATGCCCGTCCCTCGAAGAGAGAGCCATAGCCTATCCGTCTGTCACCTCTAGATTGCCCAAGTGAATCTTTTATGCATGTTCCATACATTGTACATACATTTCTTTTTGCATTCTCCTTATTTTCATTTTGGCAAAAGTTTAAAAGACCCATTATTAGTATGGAATCTTTCATAAGATTTTAAAATTCAGAGATTTCAAAAATTCAGGAAGTATTTTAATTCAGGGAGTATTTCAAAAAAAATTGATTATGTATATATGTGAATATGTATGATAATAAATGTAAATAATATAAAAAATTGAAAATAAAGAAAAATAATAAGACAAAAATAAAAGACAAATAAAAATAAAAATGAAAAGAAAAATGTTGACAAATGGAACATATAGAGCAGCCTCTATCGCTAGAGACAGACACCCTACCTATCTATCATTTAAAAATTTGAAAAATAAAAACCTTTCCTTTTCTTCTTCCTTTCTCCATGTGTTTCTTCTTCCTTACAGTTTCCTTTCGATTTCTATCAATTTTCTTCTCATTTTTCCTTTGTTTTTGCATCCTTTAGTGAGCCGTTTGTGCCAAAATTTTCTGGGGATTAGCGTACACATCATAGGAGTCTTTATGTTGAGTTCTATTAAGTCATTTGTATTTTCATTTCTTTGCTACAAACAATTAAGCACTTGATTAACTTATCTTTTTTGTTTACTTGCCCTTTTCTTGTATTTATTCCCAATTTAATGCATAGATTAATAGAAATTATTGCTCTCGAATTATGTGTTAGAAAAAATATTACATGTACTTTTTTATGGTTGCTTGTTCTTATGATTGAAGTAGATATAAATGTATTGTGCTAAAATACAATGAATTTTTGGTAAGTTACCCATATATCCTAGTCTTGTAAATATTTAATATCTAGATTCCCTTAGATGTAAGTAAATTATTTAGCAAAATAGGCTTTGCCTTAATTGATTAGATTATCAACTTAAATGTTTTTTTTCTAGACAAACATGCTTATTGGCCATTAATGGCTTGTGTGATGCTTTTTTATGCAGGAAGCATGGACATTTCTAGCTGGAATTTTGCTAAATTTTGTCAAAATTTCTGTAGATTTTTTATGTGTAAATTACCTTGATTGATGTGTATGATTGCTAGGACCACCCATTATTGGCTTAAGATGTTGTAAATTGTTGTATAGCACTTGATGCGCATTTCCAAATAGGTTGGCTAGCCTGATTTAAGCTGGCATGCTATCAAAATTTTGCCGAAAATTTTAGGAATTTAATTTTTTCTTACTTGCAATGCAAGTTAACTTTAAAAATTTAACATTTAATTTTTTATAGGATGCCATATAGAGAGGTATGGGCTACACTAGCTCCCACCCACTCTATAGTTGGATGCCCTCAATAGGCCGAGAGATACTAGAATTCATCTTAGGTTTTTGATCTAACCGATTTATGTCATGATAGTTCCTTCAGACTATGGAGATAACTGATGAGGTCTATGGGTTGCTAACTGATGCAGGATGGGCTGTAATTTTTGCTCCATCTTTTTAGATGTATCCCGACATCACTAAAGCATTTTTAACCACCCTTCAGTACAGGGGCTTCCAAATGTTAGATATAGAGAAGGGGGTAGTCCAGTTCAGAGTGAGGGATGTGAAGTATAGTGTTACACACTACTTCTTTATAAAAGCTACAGGGCTTCCAGTGGGACCAAATGTCCTAGCCCTAGAAAAGGGGGTGGCGAAAGAGCACTAGGTAGCTATTACACTTCCCAAGGCCATGTACAATTCAAACACGACCAAGATCATGATGCTAGCCATGCAAGCTCTTAGATACATCCAAAGGGTCCTATCCATTTCATACCTCAGCCGCACTAGTAGCCTCGGGTAAATCAACGTGATCTACATAGTCTATTTATAGACCACTAGGTAGAGATTCAATGCAACCTTATAGGTGGTTAATCATTCCCTCACACAAATCAAAGAAAAGTGAGGTCACATCAAGGCAGAGGTCTCTAGGGGCAGATAGGTTGTAGTTGAGATTGATGAGAAATTGAGGAGGTACATCAGAGACTTAAGGAATGACTTGATGAGGTACATGTACCATTACTTCTAAGCAGTCTTAGGGATGGGCCAAAGATCAAAATGCTAAGCTGAGGTGATAGCATAGATTTCTAACCACTATTTATTACGCTACCTAAATTTGAGTTTAGATTTAGACAGTAAGGGGAGCAGCCACTAGAACCACCTCAGGTAGTGGCACCGCATAGACCTCCTAGGCCTTCAGCTTTTCATCCTCTATCTGGACCACCCAACCATAGAGGGCCAGGACCTTCTCAATAGTTTTATTTTGCATTTAAAGAGTTTTGAAACTTTTGAACATTTTGATGTATATGAAAATTATGATATGTATTTATACATTCTTTTTTGTTTCATTTATTTTGTATATATGGTCGATATATCTGAAATAGAAATACATTGTAAAACTAACAACAAAATGCATGGTCGAAGTAATAACATAGCAATTGAAAAAAGATAAAATGGCAAGACAAATGACAAAAAAAAATAAATCAAACATAATCAAAATGGTAAATGTAAAATAACAAGATCAAGTCTAATAAATAAGGCACTAATATCATACCATTTCTCATAGGTATTCAAAACCCTCTCAAGAGGTATATATTCCACATTTCACGAAATTTAAAGGAGGCGAGTTCTTTTATTATACAATAGAGAAAACACTCATACTAAATTGGATCAGAAGGATAAAGTGTTTGTGAATAGAGACAACACTCACACTGAACTGGATCAAAAGGATAAAGTGTTTGTGAATGGGAATGACATCCACACTAAACTAGATCAGAAGGGTAAAGTATTTATGAATGGGGAATGGATAGGAATCTATGATGGTCCTTAGTTCTTGGCCAAGGTTCTAAGACAATTATGAAGCTATAAGAAGTCACCTGAATAGGTTGAAATTAAAAGAAATGCACAACAAAGAAAAGTCCGAATATTTTTTAACTGTGGAAGGATTTAAAAGAGATGGTCAAAAGTCATCCCTATTCCTCTTGGAAAAAAGAATTATTGAACTGATGGAACACTTCACCAGTGATTGATCCACATGGCTAAAGATAAATTTAGAGACTTCACCAATGATTGGTCCGCTTGGCTAAAGATAAAGTGAGAGACTTCACCAGTGATTGATCCATATAGCTGATGATAAAGTGGAAGACTGCACCATAATTGATCTACATGGCTAAAGCCAAGTTCATAGTAAAACATTGAAGCACATTAAAAGAAGGATAGTCTAGAGGGTTTTTTAAATTCCAATGATGAGGGAAAGAATTATGTTGTAGTGTCTTCAAGGTAGATCTTAACTTCCAATGATAACCAAAATAATTATGCTATAGTGTCCTTAAGGCAGACCTACATATATGGAGCAAGCTTATGAACACATGCTATAAGTAACCCCTCACAAATGCATATTTGCCAGAAATTCTCTAATAAAAAATTGATTCAAGAGGGCAAATACGCCTACAAATGGCATCAACCACAGCAATTGCAAGGTTATGCATGCCTACAAATTGCACCAACCATTCTACAGTTTCATTTGATTCTACATACCGATAAACTAGCGTTAATCAAATACAACAGCCTTATTTGGTTTTGTATGCCAATAAAATGGTGCTAATCATATGCAATCAACTCATCTCAATTGTACATGCTGACAAGCTGGCACTAATTAGACATTTCTCCAAGGGTTAACACATCTATAAATTGATCATAACTACCCAACTAAAGGTAAACACATCAATAAACTAATGGTAACTATCTAATTAACGGTTAACACATCGACAAGCTGATGGTAACTATCTAACCAAGTGACTTACTACCTCAAATGGTATGTATTTTAAAATAATCAATTAGAGATTCACTAACTTATATGTGCATCTTTTTTCCTTTACTCTAAATTTTGGATCACTATTGCACTAGTGCACTAGTGCTCAAGTTTCCTAAAATTAAGTGCAACTATAGACACCATAATCTGAGGTAACCTAGATCGAAGTTACCTAATGATGAGAAAATAGTATATTTTTTATGAAAAGCATAAATTTCAAAGCTCTGACCTCAATTTTCACAATTTTATAGAAACTTTATGGTTTTCTTAGTGTTTTTTTTTTAAGGTTTTGGCAAAAGAGCATCAAAAACCTTATTTTTGGCCTTTGGCAATAAAAATATATATCTATCATAAGAGGGATGGTCCTCTATGGCCATTTTCCTCTAATCTAGGTTAGATCAGGGATATTTTTATAAATTCTTGAGAGTTAAGTGAGGAACAATAGTATGTCAATGATAGATGCTTATCTGTGGGATTGTTTTTATATTTTCCATGTTTTCCAATTTTGAAAATAAAGATAATATTATATTTGATTTTGCCCCAATTTTGAAGGAATTAATCCTTTTATATCTGAAGAATAAGAGTAGGAGTTGGTTTCTAACTCTTTTTAAAAAATAAAAAGCCAAAATTGGGGTTTTGAAGGGGTAGATCCAAGAGATACGCAGAATTGGATAAAGGAACAATGTTTGAAGAGAGAGAGAAATGAATTCTCTTTTCTTAAAACCAAAGTTCAATACAAATCACTCATTAAAACATAAAAAAAAGTCTCTTTATTTTTTAACAAAAAAATTAAGAATCAAAGTGGAGATAGCATTTCTAACCTTACAGAATCAGAATATCCAGAGGGTAATATTCTAGGTTAAACTTTCTCTCTTTAGCTCATCATCATAATCATATGAATATACAAATATATTTATGATACTGTAATGCATGCCTTTATGTTTGTTTATTCGAAACTGTATAATTTTAAGATGCCATGATATTCTAAGATTATTTAATGTGTTAGAATAAAATGTTAGGGTTTATTTTCCTCCATGAATTTGCATGTGATTTCTTATGTTAAAATTCTATTTTGCAAGATATTTATTGTTATTATTTGGTTAAAAATATGTTTTAAATGTTATGATTATATTTGGCATGCATTAGAATATTCAAATTGCATCTAAGTTTTAAAATTAGTTTTTTAATTTTTAAGGTTTGAAAAACTACTTTCTATGTTTGTTCTTGAGTGGCAGAAGGGAAAAATACATTATAGCTGGCCATCTATTAATATAACAGATGCGACATCATGATGCTTTCTCCTCATCCTATCCCTCCTCTTGCCTAAGGCATCCATGGCTTGATTTCATCTTATTTTTAATATATGTTAAAGATTTTTTATCTTAAATTAAGCCATTTACATTTGTATTTTTTAGACTCTTTTCTGTGTCATTATGAGTATTGTTTTTGGTTTGTATTTATGTTTTATTTTTAGCATGATTATTCTGTATATTATTTTAAGTTATTTTAATATTTATTTTCTTTTAATATGCTAATTAATTTGGATTTCATATGTTTTATGTGTGCAAATTATTTTATGCATTATTTGAAGTTCTCGAGAGATGATTATGCATCGGGAGTCATGCCCCTAATCGGTTTCTTTCACTCTCTCTCTTGATTTACATTTTGATTTTTTTGTTTAATTTTTCTTTATTTATTTAATTTTGATATTTTTCTTATTTTTTTGATGTATTTCTCTTTGGGGATGTAATAATTTAGTAAAAAAGAGTTTTTTCTAGCATGTTAACTTAAATATGTCATTTCAAAGTTTTGTAATTTAATTAATTGGATTTTTCTTAATAAAATAGACTAATGTACAATTTGGATCAAAAAATTACACCATAAAAGGAAGCCTTATTTTCTCTAAAATTAGGATCACTTATCCTGTATTTTCATTAAAATTAAGCAAAGGCTCTTCATCCTTTTTTGTAAAAATCATCTACAAGGGAACCAATGTTCCCAAAAATTGAACTAACTTTTTGTTTTATGTATGCCATTTTATTTTGTGTATTTTTCTTCTCCTTGGGATTATTTGCTTACGTAATAATTTAAGTAGGATTTTTATTTGATTTATCACTTTTTTGAATGCTTGAGATGTTTATTTAAATTTATAACCATGCATTGTGTGAGAAGGTATGTAGTGGACTAATGATAAAATTTTGATTATAAGAAAATACCTAACCAAAATGAGAACCAAGAGTTATGTCATGAACACCGTTCTTTATTTGGGCATCAAAAGGTTGAAAATCATTTCCCAACGATATGTTGGATGGTGACTCCATAATACCTACCTCTTTAAGCCCACTTTAGATGCCTTTTTAGGTTGACCATCAATAATAGACGGGGCATAAACCCTTTTTATTGTGAAGTCATCATTTTATGATATATAATGAGCCTCAATTCGATCTTGGACCCTAAAAGTGGGCTTTCGAGAATCAAACTAGAAACAAGCAAGCTCTGGTGCACATCACAACATAATTTAGGTGTTTGTCTTCCATTAATTCATATTTACTTTCTTTATTTAAATTCTATTTTTTTATGTTATATATTGTTCTAGTGTGAATTAGAAGCATGTTTTAGATATTATAGTTAGATTTGACATGCGTTAAAGTCTTAAAATTGCATATTTAGGGTTTAGTTAGGTTTTCTTTATTTTTAGCTTAAAATTTGATACCTGTATCTATCTTTCAAATGATAGACAGGAAAAAATCATAAAAGGTCATCTGTCAGCGTTATAAATGGGACTTCGCGATGCTTTCTCCTCGTCTTATTCCTCATCCTGTTTTGGCATTTGTCCTTCTTTCCTAGGGCATCTATACATGATCTTCTTGATTTTCTTCAAATGTAATGATTTCCATGGTATTTTATGTTGTCTTTAATGTTTAGATGCATGTTAGATTTGTTTTCACTCCTGTAAGCACAATTTACGTTTTATATTTGTCTATTTTATTTATGATAACTTTATTCATTTAATTTTAGTTTATGAACAGCATGTTAATTAATTTATTTTCCTTGCATTTTGGTGTCAGCTATTCATTTTGTGACTTTAGGAGTTTTTTAAGGGAAGGTGATTCTACCTTGGAGATCATGCACTATCTGATTTCTTCTTACCCCTTTTTTATTTGCATTTAGATTTTTTTACATTATTTTTATATTGCTTTACTTATGCTTTAATTTATGTCTAGGTTTTTTATTATATTTTTTGATGTATTTGTTTCAAAATTTGTAATAATTAAGTAAAAAAGAATTTTTATGTACATGCTAATCACAAAAGTCATATAAATGCTTTTTACTTAATCAACTTGTATTTTCTAATAAAAATGGAATAATGTCCAATTTTCTAGCCTAAAACCACACAATAAAAATGAGAATTTATTTTCTTTAAAATTAGGATAACTCATCTCGCATTTTATTAAAATTGGTAAAGACTTTTCATATCCCATTTGTAAAATATGTATGTGGGGACCAATATTTGATAATTGTGAATTATACTATATTTTTAGTGTATTTGTATATATTTAAATTAGTTAATTTATGTTTAAAAAGTTAATATATGTGTTTTGAGATTTAATTGTAAATTTTGGTGTTCTTCAAGGCTAAATTAAAGAGAAAACGGGCTTAATTGAAGAGAAAAATGGCTTAATTGAAGAAAGGAGAAAGTATAGGGGCAAAACCATAAATTCAAAAAATTACCTTAAGAATCATGAAAGGAAGCAACCCATCACTTGGCTAAGTGATAAGGACCACTCAGCTGAGTGAAGGGAACACTCTCCTAAGTGTGGAAATTACTTGCCCAAATAAGACATTTCACTCACCCACAAGGCAATTCATCCTTCCAGCAAAAGGTCACTCTCCTGAGTGAAAAGGTCACTCTTCTGAGTGTGAGAGTCACTCACCCATCACTCTTCAGAGTGTTTTTGGAAAAACAACGATAAAAGACTTCCTTTTTGAGGCAAACTCTTATTTAATTTGGAATAGGAAGTTACAAAAGGCAGAAACTTCTTCTTTGAGGCCAATAAAAGGATACTCAAGACACCAAAACAAGGAGGAACCACACAATTATGAATTTTACTTAGTTTTTTATCTAGTTTTCTTTAGTTAATTTTGTATAGTAGTTTTTAGATTAATTTTATTATTTTCTTAGTTTACAATTTTCTTTATTTTAGTGGTTCTTTCATTTTTATCATGTTTGGTAAGTAGTTTCTTCTCTTTTGCTGAGGAAAACTTAAACCCTCATTCTTTTATTATAATAACTTAGTTTGAGCTTTAATTCAATGCAAGTTGATTATTTCTTATTTTTTAGCAAATTCTTATCTTTGATTGTATTAAATTGATTATTAATTTTTTTGATTAATAGTTAATGATAGATTTAAGTATGATATACATATTCTTAGATTAGTTCATTAGTGTTGATACATGATTATTTTCTAATTTAGATGTAATTACGTATTGATAAGAGTGGATTAGTACTAAGAAAAGTTGAACTAAGAATATATTCAAGTTAAATTTACTTAAAAGATGATTTAATGAATCTCTAGGAGTTTAAAACTAGATTTGTATGCTAAATATTGAATTATTCCTAACAAAAAAGTTTAATACTTAGAATGATATTCTTGACTAAGATAGCTGGCTCTATTTATCTAGTTTCTCCATAATTACTTATGTTCTTTTAAATTGAGTCATTGTAATGGAAGTTAATGTGGATAGTTCCTTTAGCAGAAGTATTTTAGTTATTATTTTTTTTTAAATTCATGTCAGACTAGTTTTAGTTTTTATTTTACTTTATTTTTCATTTAGTTTAGTTTTTGCTTTCAAATCAAAAACTTAGGGAAATAATCTAATATTAATGTAATTCACACATAGATATTCTTTTTAGTAATCCATGTTTCCTTGGGTATGATATTTGAGATCTTAATCTTATTTTCCTATATTACTAGCTGATCTAGTACACTTGCTAGACACCGATCAATATTCCCAAACTTAATTAATAGTCCAATTTATTGAGGATGTTCTTTTTGTTTTCCCTTTGGATGATTTGCTTTTATAATAATTTAAGTAAAATTATTTTAGTTTTCTTATTTATCGTTTTATTTGTATGCCTGAAATGTTTATTTGTTGTAATGCATCATGTGGGAATGAAGATAGTGGATTAATAATAAAAAAAACTTTATTATAAGAAACACCTAATTAGGATGTGAAATAAGAGTGATGTCCCAAACACAGTTCTTTATTTAGGCATCAAAAGGGTTAAGAATTATTTTTTAATATTCTGTTGGGTGGAGACTCCATGATACCTTCCTCTTTAAGCCAATTTTTGATGCCTTCATAGGTTGACCATCAACAATAGATTAGGCCTAAACCCCTTTCTATTGTGAAGTGGGCTTCGATGTGCATCATATCCAGTTCAATAAAATCCAAGTCCAACTATTCTTCATTTATTCTTTTAATCTTTCTTTTTAAAAAATCTAAACCTTAAAAAAGTAAATAAATAAATAAATAAATATCCATAGAAATATGAACACATATATACATAAAAAAAAGGTTAAATGTAAATCTGAATTTGATTTAGTTAAAAAAAATCTAGATTAATAGGAAATCAAAGTGGAGAACCTTTTTTGTCTAACACAGTAAATTTGCCCTACTCTCTTAGTCAAAAAAAAAGTTCTAATCCATTGTCAAACACATCTTCTATTGCTGCAAAGGGAAAGATTAATATAGAGTTCTATAAAAATAAATAGAAATGTGAATTTGGAACAATAAACAAAATTTATTTGGAGTTGGAATTGAAAACTTGTTGTAGATGTAAAGTTTACTGATAGAGTTTAGGTATGCCTATGACTCTATCAATAATTATCCTAATCTGTATAGAATAATTAATTCCAAATTCAAATTGAAATTAGAGTTAAACTAAGGTTGTGACTCTGATAATCTCTATAAAAGGGGGATTAGGAAACCTATTCTATCTTCTCAATTTTTCTCCAAGGGGCTTTTAGACTATGGAATATTTATCTTTTTCTAAGCATAACTGCTTGTGGTTAAAAACCTTTACCAGTAACATAAAAATACAAGATCCCGTGTTTTTGCTTTTCTCAACAGTATCTACACCATGAGAGCTAAATATATTTACTATCGATTAATGTATTTATGCTATTTTAGGTGCATGAATCTTTTTATTAGTATTAGAGCCTTTATTTTTGCATTTGGGCATATTTTTCTTTTAGATCTATAATTTACGTGTATATTGGTAGAGCTAAATGGGTTGCATGAACACTTATATGATTGTTATTTGTGTGTTCTTGATATATTTTTGGATATATTTTTTTAAGTATGTGTACATTAAAAATTGTGTAAAAAGTCCATAATGATAAATTGGAAGTCCGTAATTTTTTAATTTTGACCTCACCATCGAATTTTTGGACCCCAAAAACCCCTTATTGGTAGAAACAAGATCATTAAAAAGTGCCTCTAAGGCGACACATGCAGCTGGGCACATGCTAGAGGGTATATATCCCTTATGTATGTGGCCACTTGTTAGAGTGAAATGTCAACTCTGACACATAGACCACTGAGTTGTTGCCACATGTTGATACGGATCCAAGAGGGCTATCCTATGCCATTGAAGAGGGGCAACCTTATGACTTTCAAATGGGTCTAAATGGAGTTCAAACACATAAATATAAGATCCAAATATTATTGGGGCGTGCTCCAATTTATAGGAGGCAGATTTGGTGCTTTACTATCAATTTTGGGCTTATACAACTTTGGGCTTTAATTGTACAAGTCATGTGCCTCATTTAAAAAGTCACGTGACTCATTTAAGTTGTAAATGTGGGCTTAGGCATGTGGGCTTTCTTTTAAAGGGATTATTTAGTTATTTGGGTTATTAGTTAGTCTTTTATTTTGGGCTTCAAATTCGTCACTTTACCTTAGTAGGGTTTTAAGTAGTTGTTTTAGCTTATTTTAGGTTGAATTTAGTGTTTTAAACCTATTGGACTTATGTATACCGATTTCCTTAGGGTTTTGAGGCTATAAATAGGTTATTATAACTTGTAAAGAGGGATATATTATTGAATCAAATTATAAACTTTTGAGAGTTTTTCTCTGGGCTTAGCCAAAATTCTTTAGAGAGATTGTGAGATTGCTTGCTTTCTTTTCTATTGCATCAAGAATTAGGAGTACTTATCAATCATTTGATTGTGGCATTTTCTTAATTCTTCTTATCCCAATTATTTGCATTTCCATTCACGTGTTGTTTGGGGGTTCAATAGGGAGGGTGTTTGTCTTCTTTGTCTTTTGAAATCAAAGCGTATGTTTAAGGAGTTTCGGGTTCTTTAACCTTGGGGTTCCGCATCATTTGGTATCAGAGCCAAAAGTAAGGTAAATTCCTATTTATCTTGGTGTTAGGTTTGTGTTTTCTTTTCTTTGATTTCTTTATGTTTATGCCGAATTAGGTAGTGATAAGTTTTGATTTGTGTGCTTTTTGTGTGGTAAATTTAGCATTTTCTTTTCCTTGCCTTGTGTCTTTTTTATTCATTAAAAAGCCTTTGAAATCGAACTTGAATTTTGAATCTTTGGCATAAAAAAACCAAATTCTAGTAGTAGTAGCCTTTAGATTAGTGTGTTGAATTAAAAAAAAAAAAGAAAAAAGAAAAAATCGTGGTACTGTTCACGGTACTGTTCATCGCACTATTCACGGTACTGTTCATCTAAAAAAAGAAAGAAGGGAGAAAAACGTGAAAGAGAAGAAAAATAGAAGAAGAAAAAAAATTAAGGAGGAAATTGAGCAAGGGTAGTTTATATAGCCTAAAGAAATCCTAATCCTTTCATAAGTGGGAAAAACTAATCCTTTTTGCTTTAGGATTGGGAGGGGCAGCATTTACACCTTTTCCAAACACCTTTGGGAATCCTTTAAAGGGTAGGAAATACAATCCTTATTGCTTTGAGTTTAGGTTTTCAAAATCCAATCCATACTTGATTTGGAATTACAATCCTAGTCTTACTTAACCAAGGATTTACTTTGCAATTATTGAACCACCATTTGTACTATCCATTTGCTATCCATTTGTGCCACCATTTCATATCATTTGTTATCCATTTGTGCTGCCATTTGTTATCCATTTGTTCCATCATTTTTGGAATCATTTTGATAATTTTTGCTACCATTTTTTATATCATTTGCCATCATTTTTTCAATCATTTGCCACCATTTTGTTACCATTTTTGGCATCATTTGCTATCATTTTTTTCCATTATTTTTCTATCATTTTGCCATCACTTTGCCACCATTTTGCACACAACTTGATACACTAATCAAGCTTGTTACATCGTTCGGTATAGTGAAAAAAATTGGCTCTAAATTGATTTGTTTTGCATGTTTTATACTTTATTTAGTTTTAATTAGTATCTTGTTGATTTTCCTTCTTTATTGGGTAGCATATTTAGGTTCTATATTTGGTTTACTTTGTAGTGAATCAAATTCATTCATTTTATCCATATTGTTATTTTCTTTGATTCTTGTTGCTTATTTCTTTGTTTTAAGCTAGTTTTTTTGTTCCATTTACATTGTTAGAGTATCTTTGCTTGTCCAATACTCTAATTTACTTATCATCAAGTGTTACACCACTCTTGTCCGTGTATCACCTCCATTGTGTCTAGAGTCTTCTTTTTTAGTTTTTGAGCTATCTTTTTGTTGTTAGTTATTATTTCCTTGCTTTCTTAAACGTGCTCAAGTTTTTTTATTTGTGATTTAAATTCTGAAGTGCAATTTTGAAGTTGCAAGCTTGAGAGAAAAAAGGCAAGAGAGTGAGAGGACATTAAGAGGAGTAAAAGCCAAATTTTGAGTGAAACACGAGTGAATTTGAGGATGTCTAATCACAAGTCCAAGCAACATTTACATCAAGATGAAAGGAATGCGTTTAAGGAAGATATAAAGTTGTTAAGGCAAGACCTTAATAATCTAAAATGGTTGGTTAGGCAATATTTCGAACCACGCATTAGAATGGAGGAAAGCAAAAAGAAGAAAAAGAAGGAGGAAGTTATCCTAGAGGAAATAATTTGTGAACCTGAAAAGGGTGATATAGATATAGCCTTTGATAGTGAGGTTACTCAAGACCATGAAGAGGATGTTGTTGATGAGCTTGATGAGGAAAAAGAGGTTTTGTGTGAAGTTGAAGATGTGGAGAACGTGGTTAAAAAGGTAAATGAGGTTGTTTTAGAGGTAGTAGAAGAAGATAATGATGTTGTACATAATGCAAAAATATTTGAAAGTGAAGATGTCGTTGATTGTTTGAGTGAGAATGAAGAAGCTAGTTTAGTGGAGATGGAAGATCTGCATGTTACAATTTCTCCTCTACCACATAAGGAGGATGAGGTGCACATGGGAAGTGACGAAGGTCAAAATCATATCACTGTATTAAATACTAACCATGTTTTGCATAGATCTTTTGTTTATAACTTGCAGGATCATGATGAGTTCTTTAATGAAGAAGAATTCATACTATTTCCACCAATGCTGAAGATCATTTATGAAGATGAATGTATTCCTCAAGTGCCAATTCCCAACTATTGCAAGACGAAGATTCGAGGACAAATCTTTTCTAAAGAGGGAGGGAATGATACGGATCCAAGAGGGCTATCTATGCCATTGAAGAGGGGCAACCTTATGACTTTCAAATGGGTCTAAATGGAGTTCAAACACATAAATATAAGATCCAAATGTTATTGGGGCGTGCTCCAATTTATAGGAGGCAGATTTGGTGCTTTACTATCAATTTTGGGCTTATACAACTTTGGGCTTTAATTGTACAAGTCATGTGCCTCATTTAAAAAGTCACGTGACTCATTTAAGTTGTAAATGTGGGCTTAGGCATGTGGGCTTTCTTTTAAAGGGATTATTTAGTTATTTGGGTTATTAGTTAGTCTTTTATTTTGGGCTTCAAATTCGTCACTTTACCTTAGTAGGGTTTTAAGTAGTTGTTTTAGCTTATTTTAGGTTGAATTTGGTGTTTTAAACCTATTGGACTTATGTATACCCATTCCCTTAGGGTTTGGAGGCTATAAATAGGTTATTATAACTTGTAAAGAGGGATATATTATTGAATCAAATTATAAACTTTTGAGAGTTTTTCTCTTGGCTTAGCCAAAATTCTTTAGAGAGATTGTGAGATTGCTTGCTTTCTTTTCTATTGCATCAAGAATTAGGAGTACTTATCAATCATTTGATTGTGGTGTTTTCTTAATTCTTCTTATCCCGATTATTTGCGTTTCCATTCACGTGTTGTTTGGGGGTTCAATAGGGAGGGTGTTTGTCTTCTTTGTCTTTTGAAATCAAAGCGTATGTTTAAGGGGTTTCGGGTTCTTTAACCTTGGGGTTTCGCATCACATGTTAAGGTGATGTGTCATTCAGACATGTAGACTAACGGGGGAATGATACGTGGACAACACGTGTCACCATGTGTCGGGGTGATATATCACTCTGACACGTAGACCATTGAGGGGGAGGAAATGTATCACGTTGTGCTAGTGCCATTTGTCATACTTACATATCCCAATAAAGGTTTTCCATATGGTTGACTGTGGTCATAGCACATGGCACGTGTGGGTCCACCTAGATACCATATGGACCAATGGTTGACTACCATATGGCATATTGTGGTTATACCACCTGGCACACATGGGTCCACCTAGCTGCCATATAGGCACCATATAAACCAATAGTTGATTGCCACATGACACATATGGGTCCACCTAGATGCCATATGGCCATCATATGGACCAATAGTTGATTGCCACGTGTCAAACTGAGGTCTGACATGGCAACATATGTGCCTATTGGGTCATGCCATGTGGTAGCAGGCCTCAGCTAGCACGTGATTATGTGTGTCATACATGGGCATGTGAGTCCCACCCTTGCCATTCCATAAGGGTTCTTCCAGCCACCAAAACATCTTAATTTTTTTTATTTTGATTTTCTCAAATTTTCCAATTTTTTTGTCATTTTTTAAAAACTCTTTTTAGGACCGAAAAATTATTTTTTATATTTTTTCCAAATAAAATTATTTTTGAAAAATTGAAGAAAATGTGTTTTCTTCCTTCTTAAATTTTAAATTTGTTTGAAAATTATTTTTATGGATATGTTCTTATTTTTTATTGAAATGAGTTTCAATCATATGTATTTGTACATGAGTGTACTAATTGTTTATTTTCTGTTATTTATAATAGAAATGGTGATGATAAAAACTCCTAGATATCCATGAACTCATCTTGCTATTGCAAAAACTAACGCAAAAGTGTGAAATGTTTGCAAAATAAGGATGGATAAGAAAGCCCGAGCTGATGACTTTGATGCAATAGTGCATCATATGGTGTTTATGCATAAACAAATGCAATAGTGCATTTAGGCTGGTGGATTAGATCGAGGAATTAATAACAGAACCTTAATTAAGGTGATAAAGAACTCTTTTGGTCACTATCCAAATTTGAGGAGCTTGATGGTTGAGGCCCAGACTATAGAAAATGGAAATTACAGGAAGTCATTTATCCATTTTTTGTTCAAGGTAACAAAAAAAGAAGTGTTAAAAAATAACATTAAATTTGAGATGATGCTTAGGAGTGGATGTATTGTGTATCATCCATGGCTTCATGATCAAGTTCATAGGATTTCTTATCAATTATACGCAATGGTTAAAATTTCATTTCCCGTGATGAGGCTTGTTATAGGATATACTAGACTTCCTAAGTAGTTGGCATGAGTGTCAAATTTTTATGTTACTAGATTTTTTTGAGATAGGAATTATGTTTCCCTCTTATTATTATTTTAAGATAAGTGTGTCTTATCTTAATTTAATTTATTTTTGGAATTATTGGAATTTTTTTGAATAAATGTGTTTATTTTTGGATATTATGTTGGCATTTAACATTGATTATAAATGTATTTAGTTTATTGTTAATTGCTTTGCAATATTTTATAAGTAAAATGATTACATGATACTTAAGTTAAGAATTAGATTATCAAACATATAATATCCTCTATTAAGTTTAAGAAATTAATATCCAACCATTAAGATTTACTGTATATGAAATTTTAACCTATAAAGTTAGACATTAGGACTTAGTGGATAATTGGATACTATTAGTAACCTTTTCAAATTTGGGCCTAATAGATAGTTTTATTAGGTTATTATTTTAGATTCATAGTAAATAGCATGTATTGCCTAATTCTCCTTTAATAATATGCAAAAATTATTCAATTAGTGATCAAAGGATCTAAATGGATACTGTATCCCAATCTGGAGTATGAAAATCCAGTATATGCTAAAAAAAGTAAGAGGCTCTATAAACTTCAAGTTTGGTTATGGCTGAACTTGAGGATGTCATCATAGCCTAGCATAGACGGGATCGAGATGCCTATATGGGATGAAAAAAGAAATATTTCCGTGCTTGCATTATATTGCTAAGTGCAAATGGATGATGACATCTCTGAACAATTTCCAGTGTCAAAATACAATAGATCTATGGATCGCTTTGTGGGACAAGTTCTAAGATATATCTCTAACTAAGTTTTGATCAATAGTGATCAAGTTTGATACTTATAAAAAAAAAAGGTCTTATCATACAATACGAAAACATCTAAAAGAGATGGAAAACATGATATGTAAGTTTAGTGAAGTTAGTCATAAGTTGATAATGAGCAGCATGTTTAAGCTATTATCCACTCCTTACCCAAAATTTAAAAGCATATAAAGATGCAACCAACTAATAAAGACTGTATAAAGACATTTAAGGATGTTTCTCAATATTTAGAGCTTGAAAAGGATAGTCTAGCATCAATTAAGGTCAATGCCAAAGTTTATATGGCATAGTCGCATTCTAGTATAATGAGTCTAACCAGGACAAGAAAAGAAGCTTCAATAGGAAGGGTAAAGAAAAGGCTCGAGAGCCTAAAAGGAAAAAGATAAAATAGAATTACAAAAGGTCTAAAAGTAAGAAAATGATAAACATTTCAAGAGTGAAATGTTTCTTCAACTGCCAATAGAAAGGACATTATGCAAAAGATTGCATTGTGCTCATATAGGTATACAATTTTGACTAAAGAGTGAGTAAAATTTATATATCTAGCTCTATATTTCTTACTAAATTTCATCTTTTATGGGTGATAAATTCAGAAGTAATGGACCATGTGACAAAGGATCGAGATATTTTCATCTAGTTAGTTTATGTTCTTTCTTTGATGAAACTTAGTTTCATTTACAATTCAAAGATAACAATGTATGCTTATACTTAGATGATGCTTAATATGGTTTTGGTTTTATTTTGAACAGTTTTATTAGTAAGGATTTTGATCCTGACTATTAAAAAAACTAGTTTTTCCTTTATCTCTACTTGTTCACATAGTTATGAGAATAATGTGAAATCATGGCATGCTAGATTAACCATATTGACCAAAATTGAATGAATTTGCTAGCCAAAGTGGATTGATAGGTGATTTGAATAAGTTTGAATTGTGTACCTATGAACATTACATGAAAGGAAACTAGTTAGAAAACTGTTTGGAAAAAGAACATTGCAATTGATTCATTCTGACATTTATGGACCAATGAATGTGAGGGCAAGGCATGGGACCTGCTATTTCATCACTTTCATAGATGACTATACTAGGTATGGTCATGTCTATTTTATTTGTCATAAGTTAAAAGTGTTCAGTTGCTTTCAAACTTATATGAATCTAGTTGAAAATCAATTAGATAGGAAAATCAAAGCTTTAAAAACTAATAGAGATTAGTATATCTTTCGGATGAATTTAAAGCTTTATGTGATAAAAAGGGAATTAAGCATCAATTATCCATTCCTATAACTCCATAATAAAATGATATTGCAACAAGTGTTGGGAATTATCGGTTACATGCATCTCATACATATACGAAATTTAAAATTTTTAACCAATATATCTAAACTTGCCATGAATTTACAATATACATATTAATGAAAATAAGAAAAATCACCTTTGATTTTTGTTGAACAGTTGATTTTACTTCTCACTGGATTGTCGCAAACCACAGTGTCCAAAATCGAACACCTCCAATGAGTAATTCACACTAGAGAAGGATTGAAAGAACCAACAATTAAGAGGAACAAGGGCTGACCTAAATCCCTAGATGCTAGTTAGGGAAGGTGGTGGCCAGGGTTGAGAGAAAAGACAGAGAGTGTTTGCTTAATTGTTCACACTTACTTTTCCCTAATTCCACATCTCTTGGATTTTTATAGTTAGTTTAAAAAATCCAACTTCATAATGGGATTGGGCTCTTTAAAATTGCTGGAGAAAATGATAATTGGGCTTCTGGAATTATTTATAATTATTTGGGCTTAATTAAATCAAATTTAAGCCCTTTCACAAAAGACTATGCACAAAACCCACAACCTAGGCCCTTTGTACATATACTTAGATTTAATTAACCAAATGAATTCCAAATCCAACCAAATTAAATATGTAGGCTCCACAACACTTATGTAACATATTTAATTTATTTTGGTCCAAGAAGTATGCCTCTAAGGCCTTCTATTTTGGAGTTGGCGTGTGGCCCTTCTTCTTGAAGGCTTTTGTGCCAACTTCACTTCTTTGGGCCTTTATAATTCCTCCAATGGACCTACTAATCATTATATCAGCCCTATAATACTTATAGTTTAATAATAATCAATTATGAAATATATTATTTCAATTAGGTCCAATTTTACATAACATTTCAAAAAAAGTTCTGCGAACAATTTTACTTGATCATAATTATTTAAACTCTTTAACTAATTATTATCTTATTCACATCTCTATCCCCATAATAATATCAAATATTATTATCCTTGTCATTTTACTATTTTATTCTTTTTCTCTATATATGTGTGACCTATTGGGTTCCTATCCATATTGGCAATATAATATGTAATTGTGAGTTATATTTAAAAATCACATGATTTAAACTTCTTTAAATCATTTTATCAATCCCTATTGATATTCTTGATACACAATTATACAAGTCATGATTGGCCTCTAGCTAGGCATCATGACTACTCAAATGTCAGGAAAGTCAAGTAGTTTGACTATACCCTTCCATATAAACAGTTACCGTGCAATTACTCCTTCCACGACTCTTATCTCAATTAGATTCTGAGTATGGATTTCTGTCAACTCATATAAATCTAATTATGTATGTTCTATTAATTTAATCATTGTTTCTAGAATGCCCTCCATGGATCTCTATCCATCTTGGCATATTACTCTGGCCAGAGATTCTCTAAATAAGGTAATTATAGAATCATGCGAGATAACTTCCCTTATTAAATCTAGGATGGTGAATTTTTTGTCAATCACTCAACTACCTTCAAGTAGTTCATGATATACCCAATCTCCTAAATATGTTCACTCCCAGTTGGAAGTAATCAGTTATGGAGTCAAAATATACCACTTGCTACTTAAGATAACTTTGGTGATCTCAATTCCAAGGATACTTGCACAACCGCTATGAAGAGATTCCTTACTGACATAGATTTAATATCCATGTAAGGATTCTTTTTGTAGGTCTCCAATGAACTTATTTTTCTAACAAGCATCCATATGTTAGCTTTGATTATCTTTCATAATCACAGTTATGAGAACCACTGCTTGAACCATTCAAGAAGCATAACATGTGCTAGTCTGTCCGAATTAACATTGCCCTATCTTGTTAATTCTATGACTAGGGATATTTAGATTTTAACACATTTGCATGCAATAGACATCTCATATTATGAACACTTTCATGATTGCCTTTGCACTGTGTTTATAATATCTAGGACTTCATTTATTAATTTAAGATTTACAAACTCATGTATTTAAACATAGCATTAATAAATGAATGATGCCTTTTATTAAGAATATGGATTCATACATATGAAATACATCCCTATTACATGAGCTCTAGGGCATACTCTCTAACAATCTCTCAATCGCACTAAAGCCAATCACTCATATGTCTTAGACCCATGCTATTTATATCGTGATCATGCTTAATCTAGGAAAGTGCTTTAGTGAGGGGATCCGCCACATTATCATCCGTGGGAACCCTTTATATTTTCACATCATTTCTAGCTACTATTTCCCTTATTAGATGGCAGTGTCTGAGAACATGCTTGGATGGCTGATGAGACCATGGTTCATTTGCTTGCGCAATGGCTCCATTGTTGTCACAATATAAAGAAATCGGATCAACAATGCTAGGCACCACTCCTAGTTCAAATATGAACTTTTTGATCCAGACTGCTCCATTGGCTGCTTTCGAAGCAGCAATGTACTCAGCTTCTTTCGTGGAATCAGCAGTTGTTTCTTGTTTGGAACTCTTCCAACTAATTGCTCCTCCTTCCATTATAAACACATAACCAGACTGTGATTTACGATCATCTTTGTCAAATTGGAAGCTGGCATTTGTATACCCATTTACTTCCAAACTGTCTTCTCCATATACCAAGAATATATCCTTGGTCCTTCTCAAGTACTTAAGGATATTCTTGACAGCTGCCCAGTATTCCTTTCCAAAATTGGATTGGAATCTGCTTGTGACACTCAAAGCAAATACTACATCTGGACGTGTACATAACATAGCATACATGATAGAACCAATTGCAGATGCATATGGTATTTTATTCATGCTCTCTCTTTCCTCTAGTGTTTACAGACATATAGACTTAGAAAGGTGTTTTCCATATACCATGGGTATAAACCCTTTCTTAGAGAGATCCATATAGAACCTCTTCAATAATTTATCTATATATGTACTTTGAGAAAGACCTAGCAACCTATTGGATCTATCTCTATAGATCCTTATTCCTAGAATATAGGATGCTTCTCTAAGGTCTTTCATGGAGAATTGCTTGGATAACCATATTTTAACAGATTGGAAAAGAGAAATGTCATTTTTCATGATTAATATGTCATCTACATATAGAACTAGGAAGACAATTGCACTCCCACTAACCCTTTTATACACACAAGGTTCATCTTCATTTTGTGAGAAACCAAACTCTTTGATTGTCTCATTGAATCGTATGTTCCAGCTCCTAGAGGCTTGCTTTAATCTATAAATGGATCTTTGAAGCTTGCATACCTTTTCGCCATTTCCAGATGTGAAACCTTCTGGTTGTGTCATATACACATCCTCAGTCAGATTTCCATTTAGGAAAGCTATCTTCACATCCATTTGCCAAATCTCATAATCATAATGAGCTGCAATGGCTAAAAGTATTCTTATAGACTTAAACATCGCTACAGGAGAAAAAGTTTCATCATAGTCAATACCTTCTTTTTGACGATAGCCCTTTGCTACTAAGCGAGCTTTATAGGTAACTATATTACCTTCCATATCGATCTTCTTTTTGAAGACCCATTTGCACCCTATGGGTTTTATCCCTTCAGGTGGTTGAGTTAAAGTCCATACTTTATTCTCATACATGGAGTCCATTACTACATATCTTTAAGCCATAAATCACATTCTGAACTATTCAAAACTTCTTGATAGCTTGTAGGCTCATTGTCCTCTACTACAGTTATACCTCTATCCGTATCAACGTGAAATCCATATCTCATAGGGATAGAAAACATCCTAGTAGATCTTCTAGGATTTTGTGTATAATTAGGTTCAACTGTAATCTCATCATTATGAGATTCAGTCTCGGGTTCAATCGGTTAATCCACTTCTATTTGTAGATCTTGAACTTCACCAAGTTCAATTTTACTCCCACTGTCCTCTCGTAGGAGAAATTCTCTTTCCAAGAAGATAGCATGCCTTGAAACAAATACCTTTTGTTCTAAGGGATGATAGAAATAATATTCAAACATTTCTTTTGGATATCCCACAAATAATCATTTGTCAGATTTAACATCTAGTTTGTCTGACATTGTCCTCTTCACATAAGCAGGACAACCCCATACTTTCATATGAGAAAGCATGGGTTTCTTGTTATTCCACATCTCTTATGGAGTAACATCAACCGATTTACTAGGAACTCTATTTAACACATAAATAGTAATTTCTAATGTATATCCCCAAAAAGACTTAGGCAAGTCTGTCGAACCATATCTAATAGTGTTCGATTTCTCCTTTTAGATACACCATTGTGTTGTGGTGTATATGGTGGAGTCCATTGAGATAAAATCCCATTATCTCTAAGATAATCTTGAAATTCTTGGCTTAAGTATTCTCCACCTCGATCTGATCTAAGCATTTTAATACTCTTGCCAAGTTGTTTCTCTACTTCATTTCTAAATTCTTTAAACTTTTCAAATGCTTCTGATTTATATTTCATTAGATAGATGTATCCAAACCTGGAATAATCATCTATGAAAGTAATGAACTAGGAGTAACCTCCTCTGGCATGTGTAGTTATTTGACCACATACATCTGAATGAATTAAGTCCAAAACCATTTTAGCTCGTTCTCCTTTACCAATAAAGGGAGCTTTTGTCATTTTTCCTAATAAACAAGATTCACATGTATCAAATGACTCATAATCAAATGATCTCAAATCACCTGACTTGTGTAATTTGGTCATGTGTTTCTCATTTATATTGCGTAAACGACAATGCCATAAGTATGAGGTATTTAGATTATCATTTTCATTCTCTTGGTATCCACATTATACACTTCTTTAATTAAATCAAGAACAAATATACCATTCTCAATGATAGATTTTGCATAAAATATTTTGTTCTTAAAAATGTAACAACACTTGTCCTTTAAAGAAATGTCATAATCGTTTAATAAACAACTGAAAGAAATAATACTCTTGGATAAAGCTGGAACATAATAACAATTATTTAATTCCAGTACTAATCCACTTGGAAAAGGCAAATGGTAAGTCCCCACAACCGTTGTAGAGATGTTCTGTCCAGTAGCTGACTGCAAACATATCTCTTCCTTTCCAACTCTTCTAAAGCTTTTAAACCCCTGTAGATCATTACACAAGTGAGATCTACATCTGGTATCTAATACCCAAGATTGTTTTGAAGCAATAGAATAAGTATTAATTTCAATCATATGAATACCTAAAGTAGAAGCATCAGCTTGCTTCTTCTCCTTGAGAGAATCTAGATAGGCCTTGCAGTTACGCTTTCAGTGACCATCCTTTCCACAATGGAAGCAAGTTCCTTTAGGATTCTCTTTCTTGGCAACCTTTTTCTTGGAGATCCCATCATTCTTTGGTTGTGCCTTAGTTATCTTTTTCTTCTGCTTCTTACCTTTAGCAGAAGTGACAACCATGACACCTTTTGGATCCTTCTTAAAGGATCCATCAGCTATTTTGAGCATGTTAATTAACTCAGGAATGGTAACTTGGATCTTGTTCATGTTGAAGTTAAGCATGAAAGGTGCATAACTTGAAGCCAACGAGTATAAGATTAAATCTATGTATAGATCATTATCCATTATATAGCCAACTCTATTGAAATGCTCAATATAACCATACATCTTCAATGCATGAGTAGCAGCTGAAGTGCCTGATGGAATATGACATGGTATGATAATCATGATAGCACAGCGGAAAAACAAAAATTTTATCATACATACAATATATATCCAAAGATAGAATCGAAACATGCAATTTTAGGGTTATCGAACTTACAACTTTTGATGCCTTTTAAAAATTTTATTCCGATGATGACCAGCAACAAATATGGCTTTGTCCGCCTTAGATCTCGATCACCAATGCCAAGGAATAGCCTTTTGCGCCACTCCCTCTATTCTCACACACACAATTACACCGTCGGCTTAAAAATGAGATTGCTAGATCTCTTTTTCGGTATTGTGTAATGGTTATAGTTTGAAGCTACAAAACTTGATTTTGTACTTCTTTAGATTGCTATTACTGCTCAATAACACAAGAGAATGAGGAACAATCCTTTCTCCTTGTGAAAAATTGAACAAAAGAATTAAGAGAGAGAGAGTCACTATTCATGAGTTACTATTCATGCCACAAAAAAAATTAGGTTTAGGGTTTTATTTCTTTTAATATATATGCTTATCCTTTGGCAAGTCATTAATCTGAATTCAACTATCCTAAGATAATTAATTCAAACTCTATCACTTCCTAAAGATAAGTAATATATTTTGAATTAAACTCCTTTGAATTTAAATTCAAATTTGAAATAAAACATAAGACACTTAAATAAATGAAATCACTTAATTTAAATATATAGCATGTGCCGAAATTCCTTGATTTCCCTCTTGGAATTTCGGCCACATCATTAAATATATAAGTGATTTAATTTAATTTAAATTCCTTTAGGCTTTAATATTCAATTAACTTAATTAACACAAGATAATTAATTAATTGAAATTAAACCTTATGGGCTGAATTTCTCTCTCTCATGGACCAAAGCCCAATAGCAATATTATAACCCATTACATACATTAATTTGACTTTAATTAAAAGCCCAAATTAATGTCCAATACTTAATTTAAATATTTTAAGCCCAATGCTTTGTGTGCGATCCTATAGGTCCATTTAATGTTGGCAATGAATTAATAAATTAATTCAAAGGCTATATATATTCTCTAGCAAGATATTATAGCATTCCAAATTAAATGAAAATGCATATGGCATTTGGTGACCTAATGCAATTTCGCATAGTCCCTTACCCATAAATATCAGAATTAATATAAGGCATGGTACTAGTCATCCTTATATACATTAATTCATTTCTTGATATTCCAATGACACTGAATTCTCAGATAAATAATGATTACTCATTATTTCATCTCGGTATGGCCATACACTTCTCAGTTCACTGATCAAGTGCCCGGTGATATTTTTCTCTCTTATCGAGAGGGGTAATCCCTTCACTTCTCTCATGCTCTCTAACATGAATCAGTGCATACCCAATCATACCCGTACTTGTCACTCTGTTACGAGCACGTTAGGTGTATGTCAAAGTACACAGTAATTCATAAAGAGTTTCATAGAGATTTCAGGTCTAAGAACTCCGATACAAAACTTGCATATGAGAAACACTTATGACTTGTATCATGTAGTGTTCTCATGAGCGGATCAAATCCAGATACCATGTTCTTTAACATGTATCTATGATCTCTGATTGACACTCTTGTCCTAATGATCCGTAAGACAGAACTCATAAGATCAGAGAGAGCATACTAGTCTTAATTCATTTGTTATTCCCATAACAATGACTGACTAGGGATATTTAGAATGAAGTCTCATTTGTTTCAAGGTCTTACAATCCATGTGCCTCACACATGATAACTTAAACCGAAACAACACTCTTGGATAGTTTTATCAATTGATATGCACAGGAATACAAAGGATAAAACAAATGCCTCATTTTATTAATATCAAGTGTTTCGTTACAATGTATTGGGGCTAGGGCTTACACTAACAATCTCCCACTAGCACTAGTCCCAATTTGGGCATAGCCCTAAGACCGAACGCTCTCAAATGAGCTTCGTGCAGATTTGGACGTAACTGTTTCGTCAAAGGATCTGCTACATTGTCTTCACTTGATATCTTGCTAACCTTGATGTCCCCACGATCAATGATTTCTCTGATCAGGTGGTACCTTTTGAGTATGTGTTTGGATTTCTGGTGTGACTGGGGCTCCTTAGCCTGTGCGATGGCCCCATTATTGTCACAGAAAATTTCTAATGGATCTAGGATGCTTGGGACCACTCCTAATCCATTAATGAAATTTTTAATCCAAACAGCCTCTTTTGCAGCCTCACTTGCTGCAATATACTCAGATTCTGTAGTTGAGTCGGCAACGATTTCTTGCTTTGAGCTTCTCCAGCTGACAGCACCACCATTTAAAATAAAAACAAATCCAGATTGTGATCTAGAATCCTGAGTGCTGGTCTGAAAAGCAGCATCGGCATATCCTTGTATGACGAGCTCTTCTTGACCACCATACACCAAGAAGTGATCCTTAGTCCTTCGCAGGTACTTAAGGATCCCTTTTACAGCAGACCAATGCTTCTCACCAGGGTCTTGCTGAAACCTACTGGTTATACTCAGTGCATGAGCAACATCCAACCTAGTACATAACATAGCGTACATGATAGATCCAATAGCAGATGCATATGGGATTCTACTCATGTTGTCCCTTTCCTCTTTGGTTTTAGGGCACTGTTCTTTAGTCAAAGGAACTCCCAAAGCCAAAGGTATGTACCCTTTCTTTGAGTCTCCCATACTAAAACGCTTTAGTACTTTGTCTATGTACTTTTCTTGACTTAGTCCCAAAAGCCGATTCGATCTATCTCTATAGATTCGAATACCAAGTATTATCTCGGCTTCACCTAAGTCTTTCATTGAGAAATATTTTCCCAACCATTGCTTAACCTTTTGCAATGTTGGAATATCATTCCCAATGAGAAGGATGTCGTCCACATATAGGACCAGAAACACTATTATGCTCCCACTAACCTTCTTGTACACACAAGGCTCATCTTCGTTCTTGATGAAGTCAAATTCTTTGACTGCCTCATCAAAGCGAAGATTCCAACTTCGGGATGCTTGCTTTAATCCATAAATGGATTTTTGAAGCTTGCATACCTTCTTAGGATGCTTGGGATTGACAAAACCTTCAGGCTGTGTCATATACACATCCTCAAGTAAATTTCCGTTAAGGAAAGCAGTTTTGACATCCATTTGCCATATCTCATAATCATGATATGCAGCTATGGCAAGCAAGATCCTAATGGACTTGAGCATGACTACAGGTGAAAAGGTCTCGTCATAGTCTATACCATGAGTTTGTCGAAAACCTTTTGCTACTAGTCTACCTTTGTAGGTCTTATCAGCTTTTAGTTTGAATAACCACTTGCATTCAATTACCTTAGCACCTTCTGGTGGATCAACCAAGGTCCAAACCTGGTTATCGTACATTGATTGCATCTCGAATTTCATGGCTTTAAGCCAATTATCCGAGTCTGGGCTTTCAATAGCTTCTCGGTAGGTAGTAGGATCCTCACGATCTACTAACTCAATAGTGTCACTGTCAGTGATTAGAAATCCATATCTCTCAATCTCCTGACGTACCCTACCAGACCTTCTAGGTACTTGTGTAATGGGTTCTTGTTCCACAACTGGTTGTGAACTTGATCCCATTTCCAAACCATCCTCTATAGGAGCTTGTGGCACTTGAATTTCTCCAAGTTCTACTTTACTCCCACTGTCTTTCTTGAGAAGGAACTCCTTTTCCAAGAAAACAGCCTTGCGAGTAACAAATACTTTGTTCTCGGCTTGTGAGTAAAAGTAGTATCCCTTTGTTTCTTTGGGATAGCCCACAAACAAGCAGACAGTCGATTTGGACTCTAGTTTATCAGATGTTAATTTCTTAACATGTGCTTCACAGCCCCAAATCTTGAGAAAAGACATATTAGGTTCTTTCCTAGTCCATACCTCGTATGGTGTCTTCTCAACTGCTTTAGTTGGAGTACGGTTCAATAGAAACGCAGCAGTTTCTAATGCATAATCCCAAAAAGAGATAGGAAGATTAGCTTGACTCATCATAGATCGAACCATGTCCAACAGAGTTCGATTTCTCCTTTCGGACATACCATTCCATTGCGGTGTTCCAAGAGGAGTGAGCTGTGAAATAATACCACACTCTTTTAGATGATCATCAAACTCTTGGCTTAAGTATTCGCCACCTCGATCTGATCGAATGGCTTTTATACTTTTGCCAAGTTGGTTTTCTACTTCGTTCTTAAACTCCTTGAATTTCTCAAAATTTTCAGACTTGTACTTCATTAGATAGACATAGCCATATCTACTGAAGTCATCTGTGAAAGTCACGAAGTAGCTAAAACCACTTCTAGCTTGTGTACTTAATGGTCCACATACATCGGTATGTATTAGTTCCAATAAGCCATTAGTCCTTTCACCTTTCTTGTTAAAAGGACTCTTTGTCATTTTTCCATGCAAACATGGCTCGCATGTGTCATAAGACTCTAAGTCGAATGACCCAAGCACTCCAGTTTTGTGGAGTCTTGAAATGCGTTTTTCGTTTGCATGTCCTAAACGACAATGCCAGAAGTAAGTAGGGTTTATTTCGTTTGATTTAACCCTCTTTGTATTAATGTTGTATATGGACTCTTTGTTTTGTAAATCAAGGATATAAAGGCCATTTTGCAACATGGCATTGCCATAAGAAATGCCTTGGCGACGAATATGAGCATGGCCATTTTTAATAACAAAATCAAATTCATCATTATCCAAACATGAAACTGAAATAATGTTTCTGCTCATAGCAGGCACATAATAACAATTATTCAAAACAATACAAAGTCCGGAAGGTAAAGTGAGGTGATAGTCGCCTATCTCCATGGCAGCAACTCGTGCTTCATTCCCCACACGGAGGTCCACTTCATTCTTCCCAAGTAACCGCCTATTTCTTAGCCCCTGCACATTTGAACAAATGTGAGAACCACAACCGGTATCCAATACCCAAGTGGTAGAAATAGAAAGGTTAATTTCAACAACAAAAATACCAGAACTGGACGCCTTGGCTCCATTCTTCTTTTGTTCTTCCTTGAAGAGAGCGCAATTCTTCCTCCAATGCCCTATCTTGTTGCAATGGAAGCAAGTGCTCTCACTCTCTTTGAGTTTTGGCGCCTTGGGCTTGGATTGGGCCTGAGGTGCACTCCCACTTGACTTGGGTTTTGCCTTTCCCTTTCCCTTTCCCTTAGCGGGTCCCTTCTTAATTCCCTTTTGAACCATTAGAACGGGATTGGTCTTTCGAATGTTCTCTTCAGCATTCTTAAGCATCCCATGAAGCTCAGTGACTGACTTGTTCATTGCATGCATGTTATAATTCATCACAAATGGATCATAAGCAGCAGGCAATGATCCTAAGATCAAGTCAGTGGCCAATTCCTTTGGCACTAGTACCTCAAGCTTCTCAAGAGTATCAAGATACCCTTTCATCTTGAGTACATGGGTACTAACAGGTGTACCCTCAGCCATCTTGCAAGAAATTAATGCCTTTGTTGTCACGAACCTCTCGTGACGAGCTTGCTCTTGGAACATCTCCTTGAGGTGCACCATGATCGCATAAGCCTCTTGGTCCATAAATTGCTTTTGCAATTCAGGCACCATAGTGGCCAGCATCAGACAGGTCACATCATTGGAGTCGCTCTTCTTGGTCTCAAAAGTTTCCTTTTGAACCGCAGAGGTGTTCCTTCCTGGTTCTTCAGGCAAGGGTGCATCCAAAACATATGACTTTTTCTCTTGCTTAAGAACTATTCTTAAGTTTCAAGACCAGTCTATGAAATTGGTGCCATTCAATTTGTCCTTTTCAAGGACCGATCGCAATGAGAAATTGTTGTTTGAAGATGCCATTTTCAATCTACAATAAAATTTAGTAAGATTAAATGAGGTCTTATTTATGATCCCACAAACCGAATTAATATCCCTTTAAATAATTCGCGTTAGTGATTTAATGTGGGCCAAGATCCACTTTTCACAACAACTTATTAGTCAAGCTGAGCTTGTACACCTAACAAGTTAAGTTACTTAGGTAGGAAAACTCCAATCATGTCTCGTACATGACTCTTGGATCAAATGGGCTAACATCTTAAGATGTTATAGCACAACCCATTTATTAGTTGCCTAGGTCCGGGCATCCCTTTCCATGATAAGTCCAACCTACATTCACAACCCATGCCTCACAAAGATAATCGGGCGCATCTAGGACTCCTAGTCTACGTGACTGATGATCGATGCCTTGTCATGTTTCGAATTAGGAAGGCAACTTTGTGACTTACTATTTTTAGGGATTCATTTTATTATGGCTTACATGGCATACGCTTTGTCATCCATACATAGCATGCATATATATATAATTGCATAAAGTAAAGCATGACAAACATGGGCCCAAAAACTTACAACTAAGATTCTATACTATTACATAAGAATCTTCGAGTTGGGCTTCTCCACTCCGGTGGGCTTCGTCTTGATTTACAAAGTCTTCAAATAAATTCTATTCTAAGAAATAAATGAAACTTTTACAATAAAATATAATGGCACGCAGGCCATATTTAATTACAAAAACCCAGGGCCCATGAATGCACCATGCATATCCATTCATCACACCAAACAAGCAAATAAATATACATAGCATTCATGGATCAGACAAAGTCCAATTTTAATCAATTTAGCCAAGCCCATTAATGGAAATTGTGTACTTGAACCTTTAAGAGAAGATCCCGTGATGGGCCTGGGCCGAAGCCCAATGGACTAAATCCTCTTATTGAATAAGTTCTCTTAAAAGCCCAAAACACAAACTAGTTAGATTTGTGCCATAAATCAACTCTAGTATAATTTCCAATTTTGCCATTTTTAATTTTATGTCATACAGCCCATAAACATTAAAAATACATATAATATGTGCTAACATGAATTAAAAATAAAATCATGAAGAACACATATAATAGAACACGACATTCATGCAAAAACAAACAAACAACAAAACTAGTTGTTTAATGCTTATGTAATGCCATGAAATGCACAAACATTTAAATCAATTTTATGAGTCATTTAATAATCTAAATAAGTCCATAAATATTGATTTAATATTCTGTACCATTTTAATCTAAATGTGTTTTTACCATTTTAATCAAAACAAAGCAAACAATGTTGATTAAACATGTAACAAACACAAACTAGTCATTGTTTTAAGTGATTTTAAAATTAATCAATTAAATTATCATGGACTAGAATTAAAACCAAATTTAAAAAATGTCCATACCTGATAATTAATCTTTAAATATCACTTACAAACATGCCAAAAACGTTTTTACATTTAATTTTGAAAACTAGTTGTTAAACTAGCAATTTACATGCCAACTAGCACCTAGTTTCATAATTAACATGTACTATCAGGTATAAATAATTAAATCCGACCATTACCAGCCCTAATAACATCTTAGGACAGTATATTAACATGTCATATTAATTATAATACCTATCTAATCAATTAAAATCGTTTTTACACCAAAACAATGCAAAAAACTCAAAACAGAAAATTTCAGATTTGCATGTTTTCAAAATAACGATTTTTAATTAATTTTTTCATGCATCTAAAGCACTAAAATAAGCATGTCTAGTCTCTGATACCACTGATGGAATATGACATGGTATGATAATCATGATAGCACAGCGGAAAAACAAAAATTTTATCATACATACAATACATATCCAAAGATAGAATCGAAACATGCAATTTTAGGGTTATCGAACTTACAACTTTTGATGCCTTTTAAAACTTTTATTCCGATGATGACCAGCAACAAATATGGCTTTGTCCGCCTTAGATCTCGATCACCAATGCCAAGGAATAGCCTTTTGCGCCACTCCCTCTATTCTCACACACACAATTACACCGTCGGCTTAAAAACGAGATTGCTAGATCTCTTTTTCGGTATTGTGTAATGGTTATAGTTTGAAGCTACAAAACTTGATTTTGTACTTCTTTAGATTGCTATTACTGCTCAATAACACAAGAGAATGAGGAACAATCCTTTCTCCTTGTGAAAAATTGAACAAAAGAATTAAGAGAGAGAGAGTCACTATTTACGAGTTACTATTCATGCCACAAAAAAAATTAGGTTTAGGGTTTTATTTCTTTTAATATATATGCTTATCCTTTGGCAAGTCATTAATCTGAATTCAACTATCCTAAGATAATTAATTCAAACTCTATCACTTCCTAAAGATAAGTAATATATTTTGAATTAAACTCCTTTGAATTTAAATTCAAATTTAAAATAAAACATAAGACACTTAAATAAATGAAATCACTTAATTTAAATATATAGCATGTGCCGAAATTCCTTGATTTCCCTCTTGGAATTTCGGCCACATCATTAAATATATAAGTGATTTAATTTAATTTAAATTCCTTTAGGCTTTAATATTCAATTAACTTAATTAACACAAGATAATTAATTAATTGAAATTAAACCTTATGGACTGAATTTCTCTCTCTCATGGACCAAAGCCCAATAGCAATATTATAACCCATTACATACATTAATTTGACTTTAATTAAAAGCCCAAATTAATGTCCAATACTTAATTTAAATATTTTAAGCCCAATACTTTGTGTGCGATCCTATAGGTCCATTTAATGTTGGCAATGAATTAATAAATTAATTCAAAGGCTATATATATTCTCTAGCAAGATATTATAGCATTCCAAATTAAATGAAAATGCATATGGCATTTGATGACCTAATGCAATTTCGCATAGTCCCTTACCCATAAATATCAGAATTAATATAAGGCATGGTACTAGTCATCCTTATATACATTAATTCATTTCTTGATATTCCAATGACACTGAATTCTCAGATAAATAATGATTACTCATTATTTCATCTCGGTATGGCCATACACTTCTCAGTTCACTGATCAAGTGGCCGGTGATATTTTTCTCTCTTATCGAGAGGGGTAATCCCTTCACTTCTCTCATGCTCTCTAACATGAATCAGTGCATACCCAATCATACCCGTACTTGTCACTCTGTTACGAGCACGTTAGGTGTATGTCAAAGTACACAGTAATTCATAAAGAGTTTCATAGAGATTTCAGGTCTAAGAACTCCGATACAAAACTTGCATATGAGAAACACTTATGACTTGTACCATGTAGTGTTCTCATGAGCGGATCGAATCCAGATACCATGTTCTTTAACATGTATCTATGATCTCTGATTGACACTCTTGTCCTAATGATCCGTAAGACAGAACTCATAAGATCAGAGAGAGCATACTAGTCTTAATTCATTTGTTATTCCCATAACAATGACTGACTAGGGATATTTAGAATGAAGTCTCATTTGTTTCAAGGTCTTACAATCCATGTGCCTCACACATGATAACTTAAACCGAAATAACACTCTTGGATAGTTTTATCAATTGATATGCACAGGAATACAAAGGATAAAACAAATGCCTCATTTTATTAATATCAAGTGTTTCGTTACAATGTATTGGGGCTAGGGCTTACACTAACAGTGCCTTCCACCATTTTATAGCTAAATAGAACTCGAGCAATCTCATATTGCTCAGTTATAGCCTTATTAAATTTGGGATGGTGAATCCTTTGTCAATCACTTAACTATCTTCAAGTAGGTCATGATATACCTAATCTCCTAACTATGTTCACTCCCAGTTGAAAGTAATCAGTTATGGAGTCAAAATATACCACTTGCTACTTAAGATAACTTTGGTGATCTAAAGTCCAAGGATACTTGCACAATCACTATGAAGAGATTCCTCACTGACATAGATTTAATATCCATGTGAGGATTCTCTTTACGGGTCTCTAATAAACTTTTTCTTCTAACAAGCATCCACATGTTAGCTTTGATTATCTTACATAATCACAGTTATAAGAACCACTGCGTGAACCAGTCAAGAAGCATAACATATGCTAGTCTGTCCGAATTAACAATGCCCTATCTTGTTAATTCTATGACTAGGGATATTTAGATATTAACATATTTGCATGCAATAGATATCTCATATTATAAACACTTTCATGATTGCCTTTGCACTGTGTTTATAATATCTAGGACTTCATTTATTAATTTAAGATTTACAAACTCATGTATTTAAACATAGCATTAATAAATGAATGATGCCTTTTATTATGAATATGAATTCATACATATGAAATACATTCCTATTATATAGGCTCTAGGGCATACTCTCTAACAATAAGGAGAAATGGGACTCTTTTAGACATGGTAAGATCTATGATGGCTGAGGTAAATTTGTCAATCTCCTATTGAGGAGATGCAGTATTAACTGCAAAATATGTTCTAAATCATACGCCCTCTAAGTCTATCACATCCACTCCTTATTAGTTATGGACTGGTCAATAACCTAACCTAAGCTACTTATGACCTTGGTGTTGTCCTGCTTATATACGTGATACCTCAAGCAAATTTTGTAAATTGGGACCAAGAGGTAAAAAGAGTATCTTTGTGAGATATTTTAAAGTATCAAAAGGATACGTATTTATGGATGACCAAGATCCTTACTCTAGTGAGAGTATTCCTAACTTCAATGGAAGCATGAAAATTCATGATTCTAACTTAAGTGGGAGTGCTACTGGCTCCAGTGGGAGCATGGAGCTTAATCCTAGTAGAAGCATTTTGAATTATGATGAATATATGATATATGTTTATCAAGAATCAAAACTATGAAAATCTAAAAGAAAAAGTGTTCCACACCGATGATTTAAGATTGAAGACTCAAAAGAAGCCTTTTTCGTTACCCTATAGGATGAAAAAGAGCCTAAAAATATGCATGAAGCTCTTCATGCCTAACTAAAGAAAAATGAATTAAGATAATGGAAGAAAAATTGGCATCTATGAGATTAAACCATATTTAGGAACTGATTGATCTACTAAAAGGATACAAACCAATTAGGAATAAATGCATTCTCAAGGTAAAGTGAAAAGCTGATAGAAGTATCAAAAGATACAAAACTCGACTAGTTGCTAAGGGGTTTACGTAATAGAAAGGAATTAACTATGAAGAGACTTTCTCACCTGTTGTAAAATTTATATCCATAAGGTTAATTTTGGCCATAATGGCTAGTTTAGACCTAGACTACATCAAATGGATATAAAGACTGCTTTCCTCAATCGAGGATTAGATGAAGAAATCTACATGGAACAACCTATAGGTTTCATTTAAAAAAGTAGTCAATATAGAGTTTGTCGATTGAAAATATCAATCTATAGCCTTAAACGGTCTTTAAGACAATGGTATTTATGATTTCATAAAATAACCATGTCGAATGATTTCAACATGATTGATGAAGACCATTGTATTTATTGTAAAAACTCTAAAGATAAATTTGTCATTTTGAGACTGTATGTAGATGACATACTAATATCAGGAAATGACAAAGAGTACGTAAATGAAATTAAAGATTAGTTATTCTCTAACTTTAAAATGAAAGATATGGGTTAAGTAGATTATATCCTTGGAGTTAAGATTTCAAGGGATCATTTAAGAAGGTTATTATCTCTTTCATGAGAGGCATACAACAGCAAAGTCCTTGAATGGTTTAATATGTAAAATTGCAAACCCATTGATAATCTCATTGCCAAAAATCAATTTTTTAGCAAAAATATATATCCTAAAATGCCGAAAGAAATGGAATGCATGAGGAATGTTTCATATTCTACTGCTGTGGATAGTCTAATATGTGTAATGTTGTATCTAAGACCTGATATATGCTATACAGTGGGCATAGTAAGTAGATATCAGTCCAATCCAGGTGAAGCACATTAGAAAGCAATGAAAAGGATACTTAGATACCTCAAAGGTACAATACATTATTCTCTTTATTATTAAGGCAAGGATCTACGATTGAGAGGATACATAGATACTAATTAGAGGAAGATGTAGATGAAAGCAAATCCACTTCAGGATTCATGTTCTTGCTTAAAAAATGTGTTATTTCATAAAGTAGCAAGAAACAAACATGTATAGCCCTGTCAACAATAAAAGCTGAATTTATCACTTCCTTAGCTGTAGTATAAGAAGCAGTTTTCTAAAAAGGTTTATGGACCATTTAAAAGTAATTACTTTAGAGAAACCAATGACCATCTATAGTGATAGTCAGTTACTGATAACTTATATCAAAAATCCAAAATTTCATATTAGGATTAATCATATTTACATTAAGTATCATTACACAAAAGATATAGTTGCATGAAAAAAAAAGTGAATTTATAGTATGTTTCCATGTAAAATATGATAGCAGATCCATTGAATAAACTTATATCGAAATATGTGTTTAAGAGACATATTAGATTTTAGGGCTTGTGTATGATTTGAGTTGTAATGTTTTCTTATGTAATCCTTTAACATTATTATTTATGAATAATAATTAAGTTCATTATTGGCAATACATGAGTGTAAATATTTAATGTGTAAATATTTACTGTTATTTATTATATTATTAAGCATGTTGGACAGAAAAATAGCCCACTCACACGGGTGTTTATCTTAGTTTTGACAATGAGTTTACAAAGACTAAGATGAGGTGATTTTTGAACATATGGTGAACTTGAGAGCTTGTTCAAAATAAAAGTGTTGTTTTGCATAAAATATAAGATTAGTCTTATTAAAGTGCAAGATAAAGATATATATGGGGTTGTAAGCTTTGGATTAAAATCCAAATTTGAATTATGTGTAATCCTATGATAAGTTAAAAGCAACTATCATATTCTGTTCAAAAGCCAGAAGTAGTTCTGAAGTGGGATGACTAAAGTTGGATGCTTTGGTGCATCACAACCTTATACTTCTATGTGGTGTTAAAATACTTTTTACAAGACATGCGTTCCTCAAAGGGAAGGAAAGAACATTATAACATATGTTTCATACCATTTGTGCTTAAGTGACCAAGGGATGGAAATTTCATAAATAAATGATCCTAACTTTCCCTAGTGTGAGACCTTATTTAATATCGGCCCTTAGAATCCTTAATTTATCCCTAAAGTATGCTTTAATGTGGCTAGCTTAGTTAGTCTCCAAAAGGCTATGGAATAATTTAATCTGGCAAATTTAACTAGAAAAATGAGTTAAAATATAATGGATGGCATATAATAAGAGGGAAAGATAGGTTTTAGATCACATTTAATAGTTTGTGGTTCATCGATATACCTATACTAGCTTCTATAAGTATAACATAATAGTGAACACGAAAATTATTTTGTGATATCATGAGTCAAAAATGGTGAAGGTGAGGAGGCAATCTAGGGTTAAATATATGTGAAAAAAATATCTTATTTTTATTTTCAAGATGTTATATAGCCCTAACAGGTATATAGCACTAATGGTCTCAATGTATGCTGGTTGCATGGCCTGTCTGCATGTATGACTAGAGATATTGACTTGAAATATTTCATCATGTACGAGTGGGAGATGATAGAGTTTGGATATGCCCATAACTCTGTCAATAATTATCCTAATCTATTTAAGATCATTAATTCCAAATTTAAATTGGAATTAGAGTTAGACTACAGTTATAACTCTGATAATCTATATAAAAGGGGGATTAAGAAACCTAATTGGGGTTATTGAATCTATGGAAAAATTTCCTCTCCCATTCTATCTTTTTCAATTTTTCTCCAAAAGGTTTTTAGATTGTGGAATAGTAATTTTTTCAACATAACTGCTCTGATTAAAGACCTTTACCAATAACATAAAAATAAGAGATCTTGTGCTTTTTCTTTTCTGAATGGTATCTGTGGTAGGAGAGGTAAATATATTTACTCTCAATTATCATATTTATGCTATTTTGTGTGCACGAATCCTTTAATTTATGAAAAAAGATAAAATTATACAGGAGAGTTGGCAGTAATCAACCATTGTCCATTTCATCTTTAGATAGATTATAGAAGATTAAAAAATAAAAAAGACAAATAGAGAAGCAAAAGTTAAACCTAATGAAGGACCTTCGGCTGCTTTACTCCTTTTGTTGGCACCTAATGAAGGCGAGGAGGTGGAAATAGGGCAGTAGAGACTGGAAAGAGGGAAAAAGACTAACAACATGAAAAAATGATATAAGAAGGAAGAAGACCCAAAATATCAAGAAGGTAGATACTAACTGATCACTGGAATGAGGCAGATCTGGGGGAGATCAGATAGCAGTAGACCTACTGATCTTAGAAGAGGGATGACCAAAGTCTAAAGAAAAGAAAATGACAAAGTAGAGTGAAGAAGAAAAATGAAAGAATTAGGGTTATTGCTTTATTTATATATAATGGCATATATGTAAATAACTAGAAACCAAGGATATGTTTGGTATAATTTTTCAGCTCTAGGATCCCCGCAGAGCGAATACCCTATTTCCCGTCCCCACCCCTAATTCAAAGTTGAGATTTTTTGTCTCCATACCCACGAGGGAAAACTTTAAGGATTTCTCATCCCGTTCGAGTTGGGTCCCCACTAGGGTTGGGTATTCCCTACTCCATGATCATCTCTATGTATGAATAGTGATCTTCTCTATCCTATATAAATATCACATAATGCCTTAGAAAAACTTTCCATTTCAATTGAAATAAAATGCCTTACAACCCTTCTCTAGCATTTTAAAGAATTGCAGTCTCTTACATATTTGCAAAAACATATTTTAGCATTTTTGAGGTTTTAAAATTTTGTTCTAGATTTAATTATAAATTTAGGCATTATTTTATTTGTTGTAGAAATTAAAATTAAGTAAAAATTATATATATATATATATATATATATATATATATATATATATATATATATATATATATATATATATATATATATATATATAAAGTTCTATAATTAATTTGTTATAAAATTCTGTAAATAATATTTTTGATACAATATTTTTATGTGGTGTTGTACAATTGTAGATTTAGTTTTGTTATGTCATTCGGTAACTTGAAGAAAATAAGGTAATTTATTAATTGCAATTTTAATGGAAACATGCAATATTTATTAATTAGTGATATAAAACATTTTTTGAAAGTAATATGAATCTTAAAATCATAATTTTAGTTACTAAAAATCATTAAATTAGTAAAGAATTGTAGCTTAAATTCATATAGATTTTGGTATAATTTGATATATTGATCATAAAATAAAATAAAATAAAATAAAAGTTTGCATTATTAAAGAGTAGTTATAGTATGAATTGAGATATTAAAATTTTTCTAAAAATAATAAAAAGTATAGATAAGTTTACAAAATGAATGATGCTTTAATTTTTTTAATAATTTATTTTATATGTAGTTAAAATTTTGGATTGTAGGAAAAATTATGATTTTACGCATATAATTTAATTATTTTAATATTTTATGCCATTAGATTTTTTGTTTGTTTGTTACCATATTTAAATTATTACTAATTAATATAATTTTTATGATTAAAATATAGTTTTTTATTGATTGGACTATAGCACATTGTTAATGAAAAAAGCAAGATTTTATTAATTCAATGTTTGTATCGTATTTAAATATAGATTATTAAACATGGATCACTTTTAGAATCAGTAATACATTAATTCAGGATCATACGTAGATAATCTTTTAACCTTTAAAAGAAAATATCAAGTAGATACAGTTTGGTGCAACAATGTAATTATATTTTTACTATTTAATTAATACATATTTATACGTATGTGTGTATGTATAGGCACACGAAAAAATACACAAGTTTCTATGATGGTTTTTTTGATATTGTCATGTTTCACATGATGTATTATTTGTTCGGAAAGCTAGTGTGAAGACTCATTATGTAAATATAACTTAGAGAATTATATCATACCTAAGATTCGTAGGATTTTATGGAGTGTCTCAGATTGGGGACAATATATGTTGATGTCAATTTTATGACTGCACTTATGGAGAGATGGAAGTTGGAGAAACATATTTTTCACCTTTCAATTGGTGAAACAACCATCACACTATAAGATATTGAGATCTTGACTGATTTACCTATCGAAGAACGTCCAATAATTAGGCATATGCAATATAATTAGGGATTTGCTATAACCAACTTTTAGAATAAATGTCACTTGAGAATGTTATCGATGGATATTCAATTAAAAAAACTTGATTATCAAAGATTTTTAATTCTTTACTAACTAATGCTACTAAGTATCAAATCAAATATTGCACCCATGTATGGCTATTGTCTTATATCGATGGGTTGTTGTATCCTTTACAATTGAATAATTATATTCATTGGATGTGGCTTCCCCTATTGGAGCATTTAAAAGAGGTTGAAAATTATAGTTGGGATTTAGCTTGCCTAACATGACTATATAGGGAGTTTTGTTATGCTATACATTCAAGTGCTCAAGGGATTGTTGGTTATTAATAGTTATTGCAGATATAGGCATGGGAAAGATTGTGTTAATTTCGACTACTACAATAATTAATTCCACCAATGTATAATTATCATATTTTCTTAAATTTTCATATGTCGTCTCTATATCATTGTCATATACCAAATCTATCAACATCCAACATGTTAGAGAGTATGCCCTAGAGCCCATGTAATAGGGATGTATTTCATATGTATGAACTTATATTCTTAATAAAAGATATTATTCATTTACTAATGCTATGTTTAAATACATGAGTTTGTAAATCTTAAATTAATAAATGAAGTCCTAGATATTATAAACATAGTGCAAAAGCAATCATGAAAGTGTTCATGATATGAGATGTCTATTGCATGCAAATGTGATAATATCTAAATATCCTTAGTCATAGAATTAACAAGATAGGACATTGTTAATTTGGACAAACTAGCACATATTATGTTTCTTAAATAGTTTAAGCAGTGGTTCTCATAACTGTGATTATGGAAGATGATCAAAGCTAACATGTGGATGCTTGTTAGAAGAACAAGTTCATTGGAGACCTTCAAAGAGAATCCTCACATGAATATTAAATCTATGTCAGAGAGAAATATCTTTATAGCAGTTGTGTAAGTATCCTTAGACTTGAGATCACCAAGGTTATCTTAAATAGCAAGTAATATACTTTGACTCTATAACTGATTACTTCCAACTAAGGGTGAACATAGTTAGGAGGTTGGGTATATCATGACCTACTTGAAGATAGTTGAGTGATTAACAAAGGATTCACCATCTCAGATTTATTAAGGGAAGTTATCTAGCATGATTCTATAATTGCCTTGTTCAGAGAATCTTTAGCCAGAGTAATATGCCAAGATAGATAGGGATCCATGAAGGGCATTTTGGGAACAATGGTTAAATTAATAGAACATACATAAATAGATTTATATGAGTTGACAGAAATCCATACTTAAAATCTAATTGAGATAAGAGTGGTGAAATGAGTAATTGCACAGTAACTATTTCTATGGAAAGGTATAGTCAAACCATTTGACTTTCCTAACATTTGGGTAGTCATGATACCTAGCTATAGGCCACTCATGATTTGTATAATAGTGTATCATAAATATCAATAGGGATTGATAAAATTATTTAAAGAAGTTTAAATCATGTGAGTTTTGAATAAAACTCATAATTACATATTATACTACCAATATGGATAGGAACCCAATATGTCACACACATATAGAGTAAAGGATAAAATGGTAAAATGACAAGGATAATAATATTTGATATTATTATGGGAGAAGAGAAATGAATAAGAGAATAATTAATTAAAGAGTTTAATTAATTATGATCAAGTAGAATTATTTTCAGAACTTTTTATAAATATTCTGTAAAATGGATCTAATTAAAATATTGTATTTTATAATTAATTATTATTGGATTATAAGTATTATAAGGCTGATATAATAATTAATAGATCCATTGAAGGAATTAAAAGAGGCCCAGAGAATTGATTTTGGCACAGAAACCCTCTAGAGAAAGGGTTACATGCCAAACCCATATAGAAGGCCTTAGAGGCCTAATTCTTGGATCAAAATAAATTAAATAAATTTCATAAGTGTTTTGGAGCCTACATATTTAATTTGGATGGATTTTAAATTCATTTGGGTGATTAAATCTAAGTGTATGCATAAAAAGCTTAGTTTTATGGATTTTGTGCATAGTCCTTTATGAATGGACTTAAATCGGATTTAATTGAGCTCAAATAAATTATTAATAATTTCATAAACCCATTTAATATTTTTTCAACAATTTTAAAGAGCTCAATCCCATTATGAAGTTGGATTTTTATTAACCTAACTATAAAAATCCAAGTGATAGGGATTTTAGGGTTAAGTGAACATTAAGAGAAAAGAAATTCTCTCTCTTTGAAATATCTTAGCCTCCACTCTCTTGATAGCATCAAGGAAAATTCGGCCAGCTCTTGTGTTCCATCATTCTTGGTTCATTCAATTCTTCTCTAGTGTTGATTACTAATTGGAGGTGTTCAATTTTGGACAATGTAGTTTGCGACAACCCGGTGAGAAAGAAAATCAACTGTTCAACAAAAATCAAAGGTGATTTTTCTTATTCTCATTAATATTTATATTATAAATTCATGACAAGATCAGATCTATTGGTTAAAAATTTTAAACTTCGCTTATGCATGTGATGCATGTAACCGATAATTTTCAACACAACTTAGTAATTCTTGGTTGTATATCAGACTCTTATTTATAAATTTGAAAACCATGTAATTAATATCTAAATCCAATTTAGCGTGGATTTTATGGACCAATTTAGAAATAGTTAGTTTATTTTAAATTCTCAGTCTCCTTGTAATAGTATTTGAACCAAATATGTCATATTAAAAACCTACAACTCTATAACTTATTTATCCATCAATGTACAAATAAAATTCAATATATACTAAGTAATTAAAAATAATATCTAAATAATAATTTATCTTATTATTATTATAAAACAAAAAATACAACGATAAAAAAAATTCAAAATTATAAACAATGAAGCAATTAATAATAAATAAATATAACTTTTTTGCTACATTCAAATATTATTAATATCTTATCCATCTCACTAAATTGTCACTTATTATACAAATCACCAATATTAAGATAATAATTATTTTCAGTAATTATATATAAAAAGTATATTGAATACTTATTACATATTATTATTATACATGCTTAAATTACAAATTATCATTACACATTGTCACCGTACATACGTAAATTATATAATAGTATTATAAATATTGGTACAATATATATTTTAATTTTCATTGATACAGACCCATTATTTGTCTTATTATGTTCTAATGAACATAATATTTAATCCATTTATTACAATTGTATCACTTACAGTAAATTTTTTACTCAACTAGCATTGTATCTCTAATTTTTAAAAAATATTTTTCACTACTTTTTATTACTTCTTTCACAAATAGTATAACTAATTGCTCATATTTTGTTACATGCTCGTTATTCAAAAATTTTATTATAAATTTCAAAAAAATATATTAGTATTTTCATGCAAAATGCTTTCATTATCTTTACTTTCATTATGGGTATATCATCTCGATATAATTTCTTATAATTTTTTATTTATTGTAATAATATAATCAATTATTGTTATGTCATTTCTAGTTTGGCAGTTGTACAGATCATCCCATTTTTTGTGATGATTTTTTCTTTGAAATATCATTCATTATAACTTTTATAATTAAATATGTGTACACTATCTATCGTATAAAATTAATAAAAATAAATTTCATATTAAAATGAAATTTGTACATTTTATTTTATTTATCATATTATTTTATTAAACTAAAATTTATCATATTATTTTATCAAATTTTTACAATATACTAGTATAACACTAGAATATATTTATTTTTATTTTCTAATAATTATCTAATACAAAGTCATGAATGAATAAATAAATAAATAAATAAATTGTAATTGAAATAATACCTTTTCTAAAACTAGTATTTATGCAGCTTTTTTTCTTTGTTGATTTTGTAATTCAATTGATATCTGTAATTTATCAAATCAAATAAAAAATTAAATTAATATATACTAAAAATTAAAATTAAATGAATCAAATTACAAATATTCAAATAAAAAATCTTATTAAATACAGATAATAAGACAATAAAAATATTGATGACAATGTTTCATCTAACAATATAACTAATATTTGAATACAATTTTTTCTTTCCCTTTTTACACAAACTCTCCAACACTAAGAACAAGAACTTTCAAACAATGAATTCACTAGTTGACCTTCACACAATGAAAATCACAAGCATAAAGAGTATATATAGTTGGTTTCGAGAAATTTTTTCAATGCATTTCATGATTTTTAGGGGGGGAAATGAAATTGAAAGACTAAAGCCGCAATACTATATTGCGAAATCAGTATCTTTGTAAACCTTATTTCACAATACAGTGTTGCAGCTTCAGTCTCTTCATTATTGCTATTTTTTGTATATTTTGCATTGTTTACATGCGCTTCACACTTCAGATTTCACAAACACAATATTGAGAAATCTAACAACATACCAAATTTTTAATTATTTTTCAAAACACTTCAAATGTCCAAATATTTTTTATAATGCATTGTTTATATAAAAATATTCCAATTTTGAAGGAATTAATGAGAGTTATTAAAAGAAATAAAATTGAACCAATTGCAGTTATATGAAGATAGTATTGCATGGAAACAAAATATTTTTTTTGTCCCTCTGAAAAAAAAAAGAAAAAAAGAAGAAAAAAAAATAAGATTTTGTATTCAACCTAGATGGTCCCTTGGACCACAAAAAGTAGCGGCCCAATTAGCCTAGACCAAGATGGTACTCGATCTGGTGAACAGGTTAGTTACAAGCAATGTTTTGAAATTCGGTTTGATCCAGGCAATTGAATCGGTTGGATCGTGATTTGGTAAGAACAATAGATTAGTTCAACATAAAACTCGAAAAATGAAAAATTTGGATTGAACCGAATTGGATTGGAAAAACTCTTGTTGGATCGGGTTGAATTAAAAAAATCAGTTTGAACCAGTTTAGACTTCAAAAATTTTTCAAAAAAAAAAATAAAAAATTAGAAAATGGTTTGCTTATTTTTTTATATCTTATACATGTAGTTGGAGAATTATATATTCATATAATTTGATTTATTTTTCTTATTATAATTAATCAAATTTGAATTATAGATTTATATAATTTAATTTATTTTTCCTATTATAATTAATTAAATTTTAATTTTTACCCAATTCAATCAAGTTTGTAAAATATTTTTGCATGAAATTCTACTTTTTTTTGCATAGTTCAGTAGTATTAATTACATTTATTCAGGAAACTTGTGATAGTTTGTACATAACGAACGCTAAGCTTAATAGAAAGACTAGGGAAGGGAGCTTTATTTGAATGTTTATTTTTTATATTATGTGAATTTATTTAGATATTTATTACTTAAAATAATTTATTTGATTTTTATATTTATATAATTTATTGGATTTAAAATTAATATTTTTATATTGATATTTGGTAATTAATAAATTTTTGAATGTATTTTTACATACTACATGTTTAATTTTTTGTAAATAACTATATTTAAAAAATAAAAACTTTAAATCAATATAATCGAACCAATTAATTCATAATTCAGTTGGCAGACCGAATCGATTACTGAATCGAATTTCAAAACATTGGTTACAAGGTTGAAACCACATAAAAATTTCAGAATTATGTTTTTTAAATATAGATATCAGTCTCTTTGAAAATTTTTGGAATGAACAAAATAAATTTCATTTCCATATCTATGTTATAGACTTTTATTTAAAACATAAATTAGAACTACCATCATACTAATTTCATTAATCACTAATTACGTCAATACCGTAAGATCATTAACAATACGATCTTAATAAGAATAAAAAAGATATTATAGACATATAAAAAGTAATTACATTTAATTTAATCATTATATAATTAATATATAATATAATACGATATAATATTTAAAAAATTATATATTAATATATAAAAATTAAAAAATATATATATATATATATATATATATATATATATATTGATAATTATAAAAATTATTTATAATAAAAAATAAAAGTTATAAGATTCAATGATTATCAAAATTAGGTAAATTTATAATTTTTAAATCATAAATATACGAAAATCATTGAGTACAATACATAAAAATAATTACAGAAAATAATTCGTTAATGAATCAAACACACCAAATAAATTGATTTTGAATTAGTTCTAAATAAACTCCTTCACTTCCAGAAGAAAACCAAGCAAAATGACTAGTAATTCTCAATTCCTGCTCAGCAATGGCGTAATTTCTCATTCTCCAAAGACACCCTCAGTCTCCACATTCCTTGAATCCCATGCAGGTGCTTATACCACCACTCGCACTTTCAACAATTCTTCTTCTCTCTTATTCTGGGAAAGACATTTACTCAGACTTTCCAATTCCGCCACTATTCTCTTCACTTCTAATCCCTCACTTTTCTTCCAATCTCGCAAACCCACTACCAAGTTTCCATCTTTATCGCCTCCGCCGATATGGGGTTCCGCTATTAGGACTCTGGTCAATGATTCAATAAGACAAATTTTTCATTTGGCATTCAAAGAGAAAAGTGCTGAAGAGGAGTTGGCTGTTACTGCTCTTGTTCATGGGGATTTGGATAAATTACAGGAATTTGAGGATTTTAGTGGAGAAAGAGTTTATGAGGTGATTAGGGTTTGTGTTCATATTGGAACTTATGTTCCCTCTGTGTTTGGTGTTAAAGAAAACGGAGCACGTTTGGCTTTGGTGGGGTATGGAAGAGATTTAGCAGAAGCTAAATATTCAGAATGGGTAAGGTTAGTTTTTATTCTTGTTATTTTCCTGTATACGGAAGATGTTAAAAATTAAATCTTTTTTTTTCTTTTTGGTTCTAATGTCGGTATAACTACTTTTGTTTGTTGCAAATGACTGGTATGGAGTTTTGTGCCTATGTTGATTTGGGAAAATTATCTTTGCAGACAAAGAAAGCCTTTGGAGAGTTTTAGGGCTCCTTCAGTTACTGAGCTTTTGTTGTCAGATGATGGTGATCATATACTTGAAGGTTGTGTGACGAATTTTTTTGTTGTATGTCGCAAGGTGAGTAATGAAATTTGAAATATAAAGCTTGCAAGCTTGAACTTCTTAAGCAGGAGTTAAAATTTCGCTGGCAACAACATTAATTAGGTACATAATCTTCGTTAATCTTCTTTTAGTCTTTGTCTACGAGGTATATCCTTCAGCCTGCCCTGTTTTTGTGATCTTGAGCTTGATTGGTATAATTTAGCGGTGCATATGAACCTGTCCAGTGATAATGATTGTTGCCATTCCTAGTAGCTCTTAGGTTTATACAAGACAATCTCATGATTCTATACTAAATATTTACCTAGCTAAAAGGCGCTTTTTGAGTGTTATGCATCTCGGAAGACAAGAGGTTCAACTTGAAAGTCCCAGAAAGGATCCATGCTTGTGATATTGCCACTAAAATTGTGTCTTTAGTGGGAGAACCCAGACCAAATCCTGCATTTCAGATTTGTAGTTACTTAGAATTTAAACCAAAAATCCATGGTGTTGCAAGCCAGAAACTTTAGGTGGGACAATGTAGTCTGAGGCCATGTTTACACATTGAATCTACAACTCTCAAACCTCACACCTGCATCCTTGCATATCCAAGCTGAACATTTACATTATATCAGTTGTGGCCCTGAAATTGAATATCCCACAGTGCAGCTCAAATTCTTTTTATGAACTGTCAAGAGTTTCTTTTCATTCACTAATATATATGGAAGTCTGAGTTGACCAATATAATATTTTCAATCAACATGTTAAATTATTTACTTCTCAAGTAATTAGTAATCTGCAGCTCATGGTGTGCAGATGTTTAAATGTTAATGGTAATACCTGATTTGGTCTTTGAACTTGATCACGAACACTTTCTTAGCACTTTCTAAAAGACTTTGTTCATCAAAAGATCAGGAAGTCTTACCTGGACCTTTGGGGCATTATACAAAATTGCTTTGTTTATGTGATTTTATGTGCATGCCAACTGAGAGATGACCACTATTCCTTTCAGTATGTCTCAGATGTTGCATGGAACATAAGTTATTGCTTATATTTTTCTTGGAATTAAACAGGTGCATTAAGGGGCCACCATATGGCAATTTTTCTATATTTATGCATGGGTTGCTATAATCGTTGTTAATTTCATGCTAAAATTTACTCTAGGTTATGTCAGGATAATAATGAAATTAAGGAGGAATACTTCCTAGGTGACAAAAATACAAGTCCTTTTAAAGTACAAACAGCACCTGTTAGAGCTGGTGTCCTTCCTGGAATTATACGCCAGCTAGTCATTGAGTAAGTTTTCCTCCTTTAATACACCATTGTCTCTATCTAGAGAAGCTGGTTTCAGTCAAGTGATTTATGTCATGGATGCATTTGCAATTGACTTTCATTTTCTAATTAATTATAGTGAAGATCCATAAGTGGATGTTTTGATGGACTCCATTGTAGTATACCCAGTAATTAAGCTTGAAAGTAATTGAGCATATCATATAATGCAAATATACCAGTTATAAAGTCCTCTTAATAGTATGCAAGCATGTGCCTGAAAAGGTTAGGAGACTGGAATCTTTAGCACTACTAGTTCCACATCTGCATCATCTGATTCACCTCCATCAAAAGCACTACATGTTGCACCCTGAATCTGATAAAATGGTAAACAGTGACCACCTTAACTGCTTGTTTACAAATTTATTTCAGAAGATTTTTATTTGTGGATTTTTTTCCTTAATTTTTTGACCAGAGTGTGCTTAAGCAATGGAATCACAGTTCAAGAAGTTGCACCATCATGGTCTAGGCATGAATTCTGGCAAGAGGCATTTATTACAAGTTAGTTGCTGGTTTTCTCATTGATTACCATTTTGAGTAATCCAATCCTGTTTGCATTTGGCATCAATAAGTTTAAAACCTTGCTTTTGATGTTGTTTATTTCTTTCTGATTGCTGAAATATTTGGACCATTAATTCCATGACTCATGTTAGCTGTCATGTTAGAAATAATTAAATTTTGAGTCCTGACACCCATTAGAATTTTGGCTTTGGCAGGATTAAATCTTAGATTTTGGTATATAAGTTGGCCAGTTTCACTTATGTAGCTCCTTAGGATGAGAGTCATTGGACATAAGTGATCCTTTCTAGTCTACTGTCTATGTTTGCGGTAGAAGTTTAAATTTGCTGTTTCTTGTGTCCTTGAGTTCAATAAGACCCTTAGAAAGCCATCGTTTTGGTTGTGCCCAACAAAGATGTGACCCTCAAAAATTATATGCCGAAATTGTATTAGCAAAAATGTGGAAGTTATAGTTGCTGCTATATGATTTCTCTTTAGTGGAGATGCATTTTTACAAGGTCGGGATCGTCTAAAATGTTTATGGGTCACACAATTTTGTTTTAAAGAATTTGGGATCAAAGCTGTATTTTTTCCGAGTGTTGGTTAGCACAGACTGGAATGTTGATTGTAAGTTGTTACCGTTAATTCCAGTGTATAATTTTATCTGCGTAATATTGCAGGTAGCTTGAGAATTGTACAGCATGTGGAGAAAATTCAGGTCCCAAGTTCATGGGAATTAATAGAGCTAAGAAAAACTCTGAAGGATATTTCTTGGGAGGAAAAGCAATTTGGGGTATGTAACCACCTTATGGCTATCTGACGCGGAAATTATTATTATTATTATTTTTATTATTATTATTATTATGATCTTTTTTTTCAACTATGATTATTTTTATCTTTATAGGAGGGCCCTGGGATGATTACAAAAATGATCCAGGTAAAATTTGTGCAGTCCATTTAAATATCTTTCGGATGTAATTGGTGCATCTATAAGCAACAATTTATACAGGGAGCATAGGCAGAAAAGTAATTTTGAGATGGCATCAGAAGCTAGTTTACCATTATATCATGTTATATATTTCCATTACACAAAGAAAAGATAGTTGAATATGATCCACACTTAATTCTTTTTCATTATTTCTGACCAGAAAGAGATCATGGAGAAAGCAGGTCTTGAAGGGTATCAATTCTAGCTTTATATGACAGGTGACGGGCTTTTGCATATAAATACGATTTCAGTCGGTATCCATTGATCTTGAATAAGTATATCCATGAAATCTCATACAAAGAAGAAGTTATGTATGTATTGGAAGCAGAAGATACTCCAAGCAGTTGCATCTATTTAGCTTTCATGTTTTCATGGGCCAAAGATTATATGTAATATTGAAGAAATAACTATGATAACTAGTTTGTATATACAGATGTTAATTTTTGTGAAAAGTTGTTGTTAGGCTGCTCCAAAATCTTCTTATAGCATATGAATAAATCTTCCATTGGATTGGTTGGTACTATTTTTCATTGCATGGACTGCCTGATTTGGCAATGGGACTTGAAATATAACTGAGGATGGAGAAATAGAGCAGGACCAGCACATGCATTGATGTTATCAGGTGGGAAATTGGAATTGCAATTTGCCAATCCAATCTTTGAACATTTTGGGAGAAAAGAGTAAGTTCGATTTCTGTATTTAGTATCTTTCACTTTTTTATCACTATAGTACATTATATAACCAATAAATGACAAAAATTTTCATTTGGAACACGATATAATGGTTAAAAAGCAGAATATATATATATATATACACGCACACATATATGACCAAATTCTTTGGGCTGTAAATTTTGAATAGGTTTTGTTCCCGTTTATATGCCCAATGTAAATGGTTATAAATCATAATAGAGTACCTGTATTTTTGCAACTAACTTTGCCCATTAAAAAGGAATTTTGCCTGCTTTCGCCTTCTCCACAGAAAAGCCTATTCCAGAATGATGTTTGTTTTTATCTTCTAATATATTTATTTATTCTTCACAATAGGGTAAGAATGTACCTGAACTGCTGGATTGATTTTGAAGCAGTTTATGGTTAAAAGTTGTCAGCCAAAATAGTTATAAACACAAGATAAAGTTTTAATTTTAAGCATTAATTCATCAAAAAAACTAATTTTAAGCATGTTTTTTGATAAAATTTAAAAAGATTACAAATTGTATGGATCATTATTTTTGAAATACTTTAATTTTAAGCATGTTATATTACATTATGCTACTAGAGGAAAAAAAATATTTTTTGGATGGATTCTGTTTGCAAAAAAATTTATGAATCAAGCTAATAATAAATTATTATATATGAAAATTATAATTATATCGGTAAGGTATGTGATTTATTGCATATATTTTCTCTTATATATGATTTGCACTTGAGATCTGAGTAAAATGCGATTGATTCAGTAAATAATTATATTTTTTACATATTCAATTTTTGCAAGGATTATAAATAAATTTGTTTGGTGAAATTATATATATATATTATTTTGACAGTATTCATATAATAGACCATCTGTGATGAAACCTATCACATGATTTAATATTTAGACCTTGCTTGGAATAAATGAATTCCATAAAATTTTATGGAATTCATTTGTAATTCCAAATTTTTATGCTTGGAATGCAAAAAAAAAGGAATTGAATTCCATGGATTAAATTTCATGGAATTTGTTATGCTTTCACCAAATTCCATTAAAATAGATAGAATTTGCAAATGAATTCCTTATTCTTAAGGAATCAAACTGTAAAAGACCATAATACCCTTTTTATATTATATATATGTATTATGTGTTTTTAACGTTTCTTTCTCCCTTCTTCCTCAATTTCTTCATTAGATCTGTATTTTGAACGATTCTTGCTCTCTTTTCTCTCAATTTGTCAATCAATTTTATCAGGTCAGTATTCTTTTTTTATATTTTGTGAATTGAATTTTTTTATATAAAATTAAAAAATCCTAATTTAATAAATTTATTCATATTGATTGAATTTTTGTTTGATTAATAACATATTTGTTAAATTCTTATTGAATCGTATTGGAATGGTAAAATTACAATCTGGTATCGCAAAGTTTGTAGCTAATTTACATATATTGCGTTGTAGAGATTTGTGGTTAGGAGTTGTTAGTATGCTTTATATAAATAGAAAGCCTTAGGAGCTGTTAGTATACAACGATGGTCTTATGAATCGTGTAACCAACTGAAAGAAAATAAAAGATCTAGCGACCAAACTAGAAGGCGACTTGATATGACAGTGGGTATTGTAATGTATGAATTCATTAATATTTTAATGGTTAAAGTTGCTTGTAATTTTTAATAAAAATTGAATGATTAGGATTAAAATTACTTGATATGACAATGGGTATTGTAATGTATCATTGGTAACATTGTACCTAGCTGAAAAAGGGCTTCCGGTTTTGTAGGCTTCTCATATATATATATATAAAGAGAGAGAGCTCTGTTTCTAATTTATATTTTATAAACTTTGAAAATATTTAATTTTTCAAATGAAAATACAGAAAGACAACATGCAAGATGCTGTAAACTATATATTGCAATCTAGTATTTGATGTTATCAATCTAGAATGAATCAATGCATATAAATCTCGTTATTTTTCATATATTACTTTTTCACGTTATAGCTTGATCAGAGTACAATTGCAAGCAACTGATGAAATGCATCATGACAATATCATGTCAACAATGTTCCATTGGAAACAATGATTAATGAAAAGTATAATTTCAAATTATGATGATTGAGAAAATACTGTGTGCTGATATTAAAATTAGAATTACTGTATTTAAACTCAATTAAGTAATACATTGAGGAGAAATCAACTATATGGAAACGGAGTCAACTACATGGATAATCATCATGTATAATATAGCAATGCATTTGATTAAGATGTCCTGTGATATTTTGGTAAAATGAAGTTATTATTACCCTGCTTTGTTGCTATAAATATTTGGTATTGCACAAAAAAAAGGAAAGAAACTCTGCTTTCTTCATCTGCTCTAATAGATTTCTATTACCTAGTGTTTGGTTGCTCAAATATTTGGGGAACATATTGAAGGATATGGAAGATATCCCGTGTTATGATTTTTTTAGGTTGAATAGTAACATTTAAAACTTCATATGTTTGTTGTAAATTATGTTAAGTAGTATGTCATGCTTGTTCTTAAAACTTCACAAAGTTCTTAAAGCAATTGTGTCATTAGAAGATGAATTTTTAGTACAATCAGATGGTTTTACAGTTCCTTCAGAAATACAATATAGTGGAGAAAGATTTTTCCCTTACTTTGAGGTTAGTAAACTTTGGATTATATCATATTTAATTTTTTGTCATATGTATATATATTAATTAGCTTATTTATACTTTATTGTATAGAATTGTATAGGGGCTATTAATGGAACACATGTTCGTGTTAAAGTTTCAAAAGAAGATGTCCCAAGATATAGAGGAAGAAAAGGGATACCTACAATGAATATATTAGCAGCGTGCACTTTTGATTTAAAATTTATATATGTATTACCTGGTTGGGAAGGCTCTGCTTCAGATTCAAGAATATTAGAAAATGCTTTGACTAGGGAAGATAAATTGAAAATTCTTCAAGGTAATTAATTCCAAATTAAAAATTTCACTAAATTGATTATTAAATAATTAATCCATGAATTAAACTTTTTTATCCACTTGTAGGTAAACTTTATTTAATGGATGTTGGCTATCCATTGAGATCTGGTTTTATAACCCCCTATCGGAGTACTAGATATCATTTGAAAGAGTATTCACGTAGTGCCCCTAAGAATGCAAAGGAATTGTTTAACCTTCGATATTCATCATTGCGCAATGCAATTGAAAGAGCATTCAGAGTCCTTAAAAAAAGATTTACTATCATAGCTAGTGGAACGGAAGCAAACTATGATGTCAATACTGTGTCAAAATTGTTCTTGCTTGTTGCATTTTGCATAACTTTTTAATGATGTATGATCCGGATGAAGAAATTTTACGACAGGTTGATAATGAGCTAATGCAAAATCCAACTCAATCTCAAGATATTGGCCATATGCCTAGGGACGCAGATGCTATACTAAGAGAACAAATAAGAGATGTCATATCTTCTCGTATGTGGCAAGATTATACATCTCGATCATAGACTTATGTATTTTTTTATTTTGAATTATGAATGAAACAATAATGTGTATGTTATTATTTCTATTTTACATGAAATGCCTTATTGCTAAGTTTTCATTTTTTTGTGTTATATTTTATATTTTATTTATCTTTACATAGATGGATTTGCCATTAGAAGATGAGGTGGAACTCGTTGGTAACTTTAGTGGAAAGACTGAGAAATATTTCAAGTGGCCTAAGGAGATGGACAAACTTCTCCTTGATCTTCAAAAAGAAGAAAAGGTTAAAGGAAATAAGGATGAGAAAAAATTTAATAAAACAGCTTTGAATATTGTTATTACTGCTCTTAATATTGAATTTCAAAAGATAAACAAAACTATTGATAAGGCAAAGGTAGTGATAAGGTTAAAAACTATCCAAAAGCAAATGCATCTAGCTATCGAGCTTTTGGACAAAAAAAAATGACTTTGGGTGGAGTGACATCACAAAAAAAAATTGAAGCTACTCCAACTGTCTGGGAAAGTGTGATTCAGGTATTTTTTTTGTAATTGTACTTCTTTAACTTTGTCATTTTTTTATGTTAATTGATGTGAATTTATTATTATAGGTTAAACCAGATTATAAGACAGTGAGAGACAAAGAACTCCATTTTTTGGAAGATGCTCGTAAGTTATTTGAGAAAGATAGAGCAAATGGAGATGGTTGTGAGATTGTAAAGGAGAAGGTCTGCAGGTGGAACATATATGAGCATTTTAGTATTGATGACATTGATGAGATGCAAATGAATGATGAGGTTTTCCTTGAACATATGCAGACTTTTTCTAATTTTAACGTACCATCACCAATTACTCATCAAGATTTACCAACTCCAGATGTTGCCTCTTTATCTGCTAAACAACCAAGGTCATCATCCAAGGGGACTAAAAGAAAAAAGATTGATTTTATTGCCCAAGAAATCATGGAGGTAACTTCTTCAATGAAAGAAATTGCAAAAGCTATTACTAATACTAGTAAGCGTATATATACAACAAGTGAAATTACCATGGAGCTGAAAAAATTAGGATTGGATAAGTGAAAAACTATGGAAGCTCTTGATTTCTTGAAGGATAATGAGCATTTGGTTGGAAGGTTTTTTGCTTGTGATGCTGATATCAAACTTGATTAGTTAAAGAAAAAGATGGAATCATGAATTGAAATAGTTAATTATTGTTTTATTTGGTATAATTTCTATAAACATAATATTTTATTGATTTTTTTATGTATTAAATTAATATTAAGGATATTTAAGGAATTAAATTAGAAATAAATTTTTTATTCATTTATTCCGAGCATAAAATCAAGGAATTCATTTTTAATTCTATACATTGATTATTTTATTCCAAGCATAAGAATTCATTTACAAATGAATTCCATATAAAATTTATTTGTAAATGAATTCTATAATTCCAATTCTTTTACTCCAAGCAGAGCCTTATGGGTCCTGGATGCAGAGATATTTGTAAACCGCCATAAACCCACCCATCAAACCTAGAACTTCAATTAGAGGGCAGTACTTTGTGATTTAGACCTGTGGGTGGAATCAGTTTTCGATAAGGTTGAACTAATCTTTTATTTAAATTCATTTTCGTATTGTAAAAATTTAAATTATCAAATTAAATTTTCAACTATTTTTTATTCTTTCTTGAATATTATTATATTTTAGTCATTTTAATAATTTATAAAAAGTTTAAAAAATTATTTATTTTTTCAAAAATAAATAAAAATATTTTTTTGAAGAAAATTACACATTATAAAAAATTAAATTTATATTAACTAATTTATCCAAAGCATTAAACAATAAAAATGATTTAAACAAAGTTAACTCTTAAAATTTAATGAGAAACTAATTTGCACCACTAACAAATAAGGAAAATTATTAAAAAAATCGGACTATTTATGTTATAAGTCTCTTTGTCATGTCATGTAAATATAATGTCTTATAATACACTACAATACAGAATGGCCATATTTGTTTTCTAGTATATGAAATAGTATTAAATAATATAGAATAATACGAATATTATATTTGGTTAATTTTTTTTAAAATATTACAGAATGGTATTCATGATTTCTAATATACTAGATAAAATAATACAATGCAAACTTTTGTATTTGTATAATACGGTAAATATGATATTGTATTCTAATAATTTCTACCGTCACCGCCCCTGCCACCATCACTGTTTCTACTACTGTAATTGCTTGAACATCGGATTAGCCATTAATAGTATTTTCTGATAGTGAACTATGCTTTCGGGCTGAAAAGTATATCTGGAGGTAAAAAATATTTTATTTGATAATCGAAAAATATTAATCATGGTTAGTCTGGAATTGAAAAATTGAGGTAAAATAGATCTCCAAAAGTTAAAAAAAATGAAAAACGAAGCGGTTCAATTTAAATACTAACTAGGCTGATATCAGTTTGATCGAGTCTTTAAAAATAGCAAATGAAGTCTAAAAATTGTCAAAATTTGCATATGTGCCTAAAATTATGTGTAGAATATTTTGCCTAAAAAAATTAATTTTTCGATAACACTGATAATTATCAAATTGGATCGATCTAATTGAATAAAACTAATAACTGATTCTGATTGGGCTAAAATTTTGTGTACAGTCTATTTTTAACATGATAAGAATGAAGAAATCAATTTTAGAATATTTTGGAATTGAAAAGTGAGAGAATTACAGAAAATAGCATAATAGATTTGATTTTAGGTTATTGGGCTTAAATTGGTAGGCTTGGATTGAACTAAATCCCAACCTAATTCAACCACTATAAAATCCAAGTGAGAGAGAGATATTTTGATATCCAACCTTATCTCCTCAGCCACCATCTCCTTCTTATTTTGGCCGAACCATCATAACCCATTTCTTCTCCCTTTTTTCAAGTTTTCTTTCATTTTCTCTCACAATCCAAGCATATTAAATAAAGTTCTGCTTCTCTAGATGATTATTTAAGTCTCAATTTCTTTGTTAGGGAAAGAACAACAAGAGAAATCAAGTTGGAAATCTTAGGATGTCAAAGTGAGGTAAGAGAAAATCATGATTTTAATTTTGTTTTAAGGTATCCACAAGTATTTTTAGGTTCCTAAAGTTCATTCATGTGGTTAATTTAAGCATTTGAGAACAAAAAATAATGTTTCTTGTATTAAAGAATTCGGCCATGTTAGATTTTCAAGGTGAGGGACAAGCTTCTAAGGTTAAAGGAAAAGAAAAGGAAGTCTAAGCAAGTCTAAGTCAAGGAGAAAAGGTTAGTGGCTACTAAATCCATCTTTTTTTTCTTGAATTAGCATGATTTTTCTTTATGTAACTTAGGAAAAACTAAGAAAAATGTTTGTGTAATTAAAATTAACCTTAGAACAATAAATTAGGACCTTGAATATTGCTATTAGAAAGCCGAATTATAATTAAAAGCATGCGTAATGTGGATTTCCTTTGATGGCAGAATTGTGTCTTAAAGGGAACTAAAGTGTAATTTGTGTATTTTGACGAATTTTTACCATAAAATAACTATAGAAATAAATTAATGTTTCCATAAAATTTTATGAAATTTATGAAAATTATTTAAGAATTTTTTAGAAAAGAATTTGATTATGTACCTAATGTCTTTTGTTGAATTATTGTGAAATAATTCATTAAATAAGTAAAAAATAATGAATTATAGTGAAATAATTCACAAGCTGTGCAAAAATAATGAAAAGGTTAACTGACAAATTTTTTGTATTGAATAAGCTACTAAAACTGTGAAAAATCTGAAAAGTGAAATGAAATTTAAGTGGTTATTGACTTTAGTAATAGTCAGATAGTCAAAATCTAGCTTAGAATATAATTGGCTAGCCATATAGACATCTATACTACGATGCAAGTAATGGCGACTTGCTTTTCTATGGTAAGATCACTGATTTTTCATAGTATCCACTCTATTATGTACTTTGTTTTATGAGAAATAATCTTTTTTGGGTCATTTCTTAGTCCGTATTGTCATCTTGTGGGATCCACATCCCATATATCTGGTCTGATAATTTATGCTGAGATTGTACTAGGGGCATAAATGTGAAAAATAGTAAAAAAGTGCAACAAGATAAGTAAAAGCAAAGTTTAGAAGGAAAAAATGCCTAATTGAAAAGAAATAAAAAGTTTATAGGCAAATTAGTAATTTTTTCAAATATTGTGTATAATGAGTAAAGTAATAAAGAAATGAATAAAAAGGGTAAAATGGTAATTAGAGGTCAAACAGTCCAAAAAATGAACTTTTAAGAAGTAAAAAGATTAAAATGTAATTTTACATGAAAAAGTTAAAATAAAGAACAATTGGTAATTTTGTAAGCCAATAATTGAATATGAAGTGAAAATAAGCAAACTAGTGGTAATTTTATAATTAGTGTGTAAAAATGATAATTTTGTAATAAAATGAAAAGTTTTGGACTGAATTGAAAAGTTTACCAAAAAATTTGTATTGAATTGAAATGACCGTTAAAAATATTGAAAATTTTGTTTTGATAAGAAAAATTAATGATTTTTACATAATTAATGTAATTATACTTGTATGGAAAATACCTTGATTTATAGTCACCATTGAGCATATTTAATACTCAGCACGTAGTTGCTACTGCGTGTAGATTCCGAAAAATGGCTGGAGTAATAGTACACAAAAGAGCCAATTTTGCAAAAATAAGAGATAGTTAGGAATTATCTTTTTGGTATTGGCATGTATATATTTGTAAATGTTGAAGTAAATGAATTGGTTTGTAATGGTACCGTATTTGTATTTATATAAATGCGTGATTGTCAGGTAGCGACTTGATTGAGTATGTTTGAAATGAAATTGAGAATATATGGATGAAAAGAATATATTATTTATAAACTGTTGTGCCCCTGCGGGACTACGAAATTATTTATGTTTCAGGGGGCTGGTCCAATTTATAGCCGTTGTATTTTTAGATTTTTGTAAAATGAATAGTAAAATTGGACAGTTATATATCAGCGACAAGTTAGATTTGTTAATTTGAATAATGGATAAGAATTTGGATGACAGCCAGTACACAAAAGAAAAGTTATAAGAGCCAGTGTGAGTTGATTCCATCGAGGGTCCACCCACAGCGGACAATATCTACAAGCGGGCGATCTGAGCTATTACAACCTTAGATGACTATTAAATGATTAAAAAAAATCTGAAAGATTGAATAGAAAGTTAATTAGAGGAGGGTATAATTGCAATGTTGTTTAAAAAGTAAATTTTTTATAGGATTTGATTTTAAGATTTAAGAGAAAAATGAAATAAAGATTAATTTAAAATTTTTGCATCTTTTTTAAATGTTACTTAAGTTCAATAAATCATCGTATTTATATTGTGCATACAACATAACACTAGCTACATGATTCAATGAATGAAATGGTTAAATTTAAATGTTTATTTAAGTAGGAGTTGATTTGGGGAGTTTTTTTTATAAATAATGTTTCTTTTAAAATATATTATGAATTTGGGGCGTGTTAAATTTTATTTAGAAGGACTAGATTTTTCTAACAAAAACGCAGTCGTTCATTGCGTGATTGGATGAGAATTTCTGAAAAAATATGGGCCCCACAAATGTGAAGACGCAGCACGTGGTTGCATGATCAGATTATTTCTCCCCCTATATGTCGATGCCTCGTTGAAGACGCAGTCAATGGCTGCATCATCAGTGTCTTTCTCCCCTTGTGCGATACGTGTTGCTTTCTGGTTGAGGATGCAGCCCCTGGCTGCGTGATCAGGCTGTCTCCTAGCCCTCTGACCGGTCACATCACGTTGACCAGTTGAAAATTTTTGCTATAAATTGATCGACTCCCATTGAACATTGAATGGGTTAAAAATGGGTAGTTTGTTCTCTCTAATTTTCACTCTACAAGCAAGAATGGTTGTTAAAAAATAGAGGTAAGTATTATTCATAATAAATTCGTTAATGAAATAATTTAATATTTAACCGTAATATTTGAATATAATTTGTAGTTTTTTTGATAAATTTGGATAACATCAAGAAAAAAAGGAAAGTTAACATTTTAATTTACTTGAAAAAAATTTATTTTGATGTATTAAAATGCTATAAATTACAAATTTAGATTTTAGTATAACACGGTAAATATAGTTGTTATAAGAAGAAATAATGGATTTAGCATACAAGAAAATTTTGACATATAAAAATAAGGATATATTTCATAAGGAAAAAAATGTATATTCTAATAAATTATAAATTTATGAACCAAGTGAATTTAAAAAAATGAATGCATAACTAGTTGTGAAATATGTATTAAATATTAAAGTAAAATTATGTTATTAACTAATAATTATGTTTAGGTATGGGTGAAATTTATGTTAACTTAATTTGTTATTGAGATATTTAATTCATTAATGATTATAGTCATGCATGTATGAATGGAATTTAAATTTATTAAATGTAAATATTAATAATTTTATTTAAAATATTTTATTCAAAAGTGTTCAAATATTTTATAATAAATAATTTTATTAAACGTGCACATGTAACACATATCGGTGTATTTAGACATAGGTTATAAAAAATGGAATCTTCTGGCGCACGACAATAAATTAATTCATGACCAATTAATGATGAGCTGCTTACTATGAATGGCAAGCACCGAGCTGATACGATATGGAACGGATACGTAAATATATTGTAACTTAAAATTAAAAAATATAATATTTTTAAAATATATATATATATATATTATATTTGTTTATTAAATAATTTAATTCAATTCAGGCTAAACCCGATGTTCTATTTGCACGTAAAGTTAGTGTTGAGAGTCACTATAGGAACATTGATGAAATGATCATATCTTACCTACATTTATCAGGTTTCTATGGTGTCTCTCATATCAGTGTTATGAATGTTAATGCTGACATGATGACTGCTCTTGTCGAGAGGTGGAGGCCAAAGACACATACTTTTCACCTAACTGTTGGCAAAGCTACAATAACTCTGGAAGATATACATATACTCACTGGCTTGCCTGTGGAAGGACGTCCTATTACAGGATATTTAAATCATGACTATCATGAGATGTGTGGTCGGCTTTCAGGCATTGTTCTCCCAGAAGAAAATTTTAGAGGACTAAAATTAAGAATGAGGTGGTTGACTGAACAATTTAACCACTTACCGGCCGATGATACGAAATACCATATATAATGCTATGCCCATGCATGGATCCTGCGTTGTATTGGTGGACTACTGTGTCCCGGATAGGTTAATAATTATGTACATTTGATGTAGCTTTCACTGTTGGAGAATTTAGCTGAAACTGGTGAGTATAGCTGGGGTTCAGCAGTTCTAGCATGGCTTTATAGGGAGTTATGCCTTGCGACCCGACCTGATGCAAATGGACTCGGTGGATATCACCAGTTAATCCAAATGTGGGCATGGAAAAAAATCCCTCAATTTCGACTGCGTTTTATTAACCCGGTTTGTCTATATCAGGCTAGAAAGTATGATTATAGGTAAATTTTATTTACCTATTTGTTAGATTTATATGTTTATAATATTTGTTGACTAAATCTATAATTTAATTTGTAAAAGGTGGCAATCCCATTTGGACTTAAGGAATAACAATAATAAAAATGTTAACCACTACTGCGAGGAATTGGACTTGCAAAGCTACGATTATGTTTATATTTATTATTAAAGAAGAATTATTTTTTTGTAATATTGATAATAAAAAAAAGTGTAACATTATTAATTTATTTATTATATTTTATATGTAGATGGTATGGGAACCGTATAAAAATGTGATACACTTATTACCTCAATATTGCACCAGTGGACATGCAAGTTGGAGATTAATTATGCCACTAATACGCTATAATATTATTGAGTGGCACCAACCCGATAGGTGTATGAGATAATTTAGTATGGATCAGTCGATTCCAGAAGCACCGTAAAAAAATGATGAGGTGTATTCAATTGACTTGAGGAGACACACAGATCAAAATTGGGAAACGAAATTTGCAACTTTTATTTTTGAGTGGCACAATAGACTTAGTTAGGTTATTAGGGGTCGTGTTCTCAATTTTGCATTGCATTCGAGATCACAATATATGCAATGGTATGTAGAACGGACAAAAATATGGATAATACAGGTTGGAGCTACAATGGTAGTTTCAGTATGTGATATTGTTCATTTATTTTTTTAAACGTATATATGTTAATTATGAATGTTAATATATATACATAAAAATATTTTTTTATGTAGGCCAATGCTGTTGAACGTATATTTCATAAAGGCGAAAATATTTATTTGGCCTCTGAAAGCATTTTAAGCGTTGTAGGTGCATATGACAGGATATACACTGATTATTCTCGTCAGCTTGTGCCTGATCCAGTAAATATTCCACAACTCTCAACACCATTTCAAGATTTTCGTGTTGCAAGACGTAATAGGAGATGCATGGCAGAAAGAAGGACTATAGTTCCTCCTATTTCTATTGATCCAAGAGTGCATCAAGTACCCCCACCTATGCACTGGCCATATATTTAGGAGGAGACTTCGAGCTCTTTCAGTGTGCCTTCATTCCATGAGACTTGGCCTTCCGGAGGTGCGCCTTCTGATCAAGCTAGATGTTATGATTATGGAGCTGGGCCTTCTAGAGTTGTACCTTCTGATCCAGCTACTTTTGGAGTGGTGCCATATGAAGTAGGACCTTCTGCTTTTAATGTTGATTTGAATGTCAATTTATCTAATGGAGATGCAACACCATACAACATTTATGCATAGAGCTCTCAAATGTCTCCACAAGATTATTTCTTTAATGTCTTGTTTAGTGATCCAACTATTGTAGGCACTCAGGGTTTAGTGGATCAAACACTCTATAGTGATTCAAATCGATATAAGATGGATCCAGATGCACCAACCCATACTACCACTTCTCATAGTATGAGATAGTGAATGCGAGTTGTATGGTCTAATATTTCTTTTACTTGGATAATTAATTTCTATTTGGTAATACGTATTGCACAACTCATTCATTTTAATTAATAAAAACATCATTAATTACATACAAACAAAGTTCTAAAGCACCAAGATAAAACATCAATGTGCTAATAGTACAACTCAATCACTAAAATATTGATGGGATGGTCCAGCAGCACTTTTACATGTTTTTTTATTATGTCTAATACCTCCACAATTGTTGCAATGTGGAGCATTACCCCATTCACGCCTGTCCATCTCATTATGAATGCGACTTATTCTCGATCAACCCTTCTTTCTCATCAATTCCATATCCACTTCAATTGTTGGTCCATAATATTGTGGCCAGTATGTTTTATGTAACATAGGTCTAAATTCACTCTCATATCATTTAGGTGCCACTAATATGGTATAACAGTTGTCAACAAATTGGAACATGTCAAGGTTCTTATTCATACATGTAATGGCCTCAATACCGGGTCAATCGTGAATAGTACTTTCAAGCAGTGAATAGTATTTCTCGAACCCGAAAGGACACCCGAAAGTCAAAAATATTTTATTAGACTATTGAAAAGAAATAGTCATAGTGAGCTTAGGGTTGAAATTTGAAGTGAATTTGAGGTCAAATAGACGTCCAAAAGTCAAAAATATGAAAAAAATAACGAGTCAATTTCCCTAGTAGAGAAGGACACTTGATTTTGAATAAATAATTAAAAATAGTAAACGAACTTCAAATATTACCAGATTTTGCGCGCCTACATGAATTTTTATATAGTATATTTTGGTAATTAGAATGGAATTTTTCAGTGACACCAATAGTTATCAAATCGGATCGATAAATTTGAATTGGATCGATAACGGACTTCAATTTAGCCAAAAATTTATGTACTATCTATTTTTGATGTTTTAAGAATGATGGAATTTAAATTGAAGTAATTTGAAGTATGAAAGAGAGAGAAATTGAATTGGGCTTTAAAAAGGCCAAAATGGGCCTTAATGTTTAAGTGGGCAAAGCCCACTCATTTAAGCCAAATTTTGGCCCATCATGAGAGTACATATAGGGCTAAAAATCTAAAGAATTGCTCCAGAAAACTCCAGCCTCTTCTCCCTCTATGGTGGCCGAACCATCATCTCCTTCCCTCTTTCCTTAATTTCTTCTTCTTTCACTCCAAATCTCTCATAAACCTCAACATAAAAGATGAAGTTCTCTCTCTCTAGGTCACTCTAGTGGCCTCAATCAAGTGATTTGATCAAGAAAAGGCAAGAAATCAAGTGAAGAAAGGAAAAGAGGTAAGATGTAACTTAAGAGTTTAAGTGATTTTAATTGGTTTTTTGATGTGTTCTTGTAGTTTTAAGGGTGTAGAAGCTAATTATGAGCTTGGATTTTTCATTTGAGGACAAGAAATGGAGGTTAGGAGGGCTTGAAGAATTCGGCCAAGGATGATTTTGTTGAAAGATGAAGTTTTGCTTCGTGTCAAGTGAAGAAAAGTGAAGCTTAAGGAAGTTAAACCATGGAAAGAGGTAAGTGACTGCAAAATCCTTTAGTTTTTCTATTAATATGAATTTTTCTTAATTATGTAATTAAGGTAAAAATATGTAAAATTGTTAATTGATGTAATTATGTTAGGGTAATTGTAATTGGACTAGAGATAAGGTAAATGGAAAGTAAAAATTAAAGAAATAAAATTTTTAAGAAGAAAAATGTTGGTGGCCGAATTATCTAGGTAGAGAAAATAGTGATAAAAATGCATAAAATTAATGTATGTTAGTTTAAAATAATAATAAACATGATAATTGATGTCTATGAATTTTTAGAGAATATTTGAAATTAATTTGAAAATTTTTAAGATTATGTATAGTGTATGTATTAGATGAAAATTGTGATTTATAGTGAATTAAGTGACTATTTTGATGAAAAATGATAATGACCAATAAAGAATGTATAAATAAATTTTATTGAAATTTATTGAATTTATTGGGATTTTATTGAAATTTTTATGTGAATATGTATAATAAAAATAATTAAAATATTAATGCATAATTGTATAAAAATGATTAAAGCGATAAATTAATATGAAATTAAATTAATGTCAATGACAAGAAGTAAAAAGTCAACCGATGAATTTTTCGAAATAATTATTAAGTCGTGATAATAATAAGAATAATGAATTATCAGTAAATAATTCATAAAATGAATGAAAATGATGAAAATAAATTGATAAGTAAACAAAAAGAAAGATAAAATGAAGTTTTAAATGAAAAAAATGACACAAATGAAAGAAAATAAAAGTTTTGGAGCAAAATGATAATTTTGTCAAAGTAGGTAATTAATGAGTGAAAATAAGTAAGAAATAGTTAACAAGGGAAAAATGGTAATTTCGGAGACCTAAATATGTCAAAAGATAAAGTTTCCATGGTATGGGGACTAAAATGTAATTTTATCCAAAAATGATAAATTAAAGAATAAACAATGAATAATGGAAGAAATTGTATAATAAAAATGAAAATCAATGATTATAATGGCAAAATTGTAATTATGTATTTGACATAAATAATTCTATAGAAAAAGTCAAATTATGCATTTTTGAGACATAAAATAATAAATTATATTAATAGAATTTCTAATTGCGTAAAAAATTGTAATATAAAGGTGTGACTAATTTATCGAAATAAATTAGTCAATAAAAGCAACAAAAGAGTGAAAGAGTATAAAATATTTCGCTGACAAAATAAAAGTTGGTTAAGCGAATAATTAAAAAATTTTGGACAAAAAGAAAAACAAAGTGTAAAAAGATCAAGTTTAGAAGTATTGAAAAATAATTTGTAAAGAATTATACAAAAAGAATAAAAGAAAATTGTGAATTATAATGCCATAATTCATAATTTATAATCTGTATAAAAGAGTGAAAAGTTTAAATATCTAAGTGAATTATCAAAAAATAATTCACAAAAGTGACTGGAAAAGAGAAAGTGAATAAAAGGACAAAAGTGTAGTAATAAATAAAAGAAAGAAATTAAAGATTTTTAAATGTTTAAAAACGTTTGCAAATGTGATTGATTATGTTTGCCCTTAGCGATAAGCAGGTATTATTATTCTTATTTTGGATATAATTGGCTAGCCATAGGGACACTTCTGTACCGCGGTGCAAGTCATGACAACTTGCTTTTCTATGGGTGGGAACTTTGATCTCCATAGTTTTAGTGAACGTGAAAGTGTATATGTTTTCTGCTCTATGAGACTTGATCTTTCGAGATCATTTTTTTATCTATTCAATGGGACCTTCAGATCCAGTCCCGAATATCCTTTTTGAGAATCCTGTTATATTGCACTAGGGGCACATCGAAATGAATAAGTAAGTACTGTTTAATTAAATTGAATATGAAAAGTTATAACAAAAAATATTTCATTTGAAAGAAAATACAAAGTTGAAATAAATCTGTAAATATTTATGAAAAACTGTAATTAATAAGAAAAAGAAAAGGAAATATTTTATAAGAATAAAATATTAAATCAATATTTAATTAAGCTTTTATAAGGATTTAAAATGTATTTTGTTTTACTTGAAAAAGATAAGTTTAATTAATTGGTATTTCTTGTACCAATTACTATTGTGAAAAGTGACAAGTTTAGAAAATAATATTAATTTTCTGCTTAAAGTTAAAAAGTGATGATATTGACATGAAGTGAAACTTAATGTTCAGGTAACGTTTTTCTGAAAAAAAAAGTTAATTGAAGAGTAAAACAATAAAAAGTCAGATAATTGGCCAATGAGGAAAAAGTAAAAGACATATGTCTCAATAAATATTTGAACATAAATAATGTATAAATGAAGGAAAAAGAGTTTGACTGCAAAATATCCCGAAATAACTATATTACTTTGCACTATAGCTTAAAAGCCTTTAAATAGTAATTTATTTATTAGTTAAAAGCTAAAGCAAAATAAAAGAATTAATAGCGAGAAGTGTAATTATAATACAAATTGAATAAGCGAACAGTAAATCAAGAATTAAAAATAGTTTATTTTGGTACTAGTAAAAACACGAGTACCAATACACATTGTTAAATGAAACGATAATTAAATCGCTGTGGCTAAAAGATAAAACGAAAGTAATGATAAAAGTAAAAGTTATAGTAAAGATTAACGTAAAGGTAAAGGTAAATCCGATATCTATCCACCTAAGAAGATACTGTAAAGTAAAGTTGAAAGTTTGGAAACAAAAAAACAATGATTATCAAAATACGACTTAATAACATGATTATTGATAACCGAAATAAAAGAAAATGTTTAATGAAATAAGAATAGTAGTAGCATAAATTACGAAATTATGCTTTATCTTGGAAAATTATTGGATTAGTAGTCACCACTGAGCATATTTAATGCTCAGCACGTAGTGTTTACTGCGTGCAGGTTTTGAAGTGTTACGGTAGCACAATACACGGTGGGTCCAGATCGGAAGAGAAGATTTTTGTATTAGTTGGTGTAAGCTTTTGGCATATATATACTTAAACTATTAAGGTAAAAGATTGAATTGTATTTTGATTATATTTTTATTTGTCAATGGATGACTGGCTAGTGTAAGTTGTTGGTATGATGTTTGGTAATTGTTTTAATTGTTTATAAGACTGTTGTTTGATTTTGGAATTAATAAAAAAGTATTTTAAGTGTTTTGTATTGTTCAAAAAAAACGTACCAATTTTGGCTAAGTTTTGCTTCGAAAAAGACTATTTCGAGAAGGGTGTGACATTTTGTGGTATCAGAGCAAAGGTTGAAGCGGTTCTAAGATCGGAGTGGGATATGGTTAAGTAATAGGTTTGTCTATATATACATGCCAATTATAAGTGGATAAGTGTTAAATAATCTGAAGGGTACTTGCTCCCATATCTGTGTTAAAGTGAAAGAGTTGACATTTGATTGAGATTGTTAAGTGTGAAAGGATTGATTATGCACAGTAAAAATGGTAGTGAATGAAAATGAAAGTATTGCTGCTTGAGATCTCATAGGAGTCAAAGCAGGGAAAAGAATAGTTGACTGACATTAAGTGAAAATGTGAGAGTTTAAGTATCTATATGGATGAGAAACAGTTAAAAGAAGCACAAAATAAAGAGTGTAATAGAAATTAAAAGGAATTGTATTTTGAGTACAGATAAATTGTATAGGATAAGGAGATACTTTTATCGGATTGCCTTGGTTTAAGAATGCTAGTGAGCAAATAGGTATAAGTTAAGGTTGTTTAAGATGCTCTATATATATCTGTCAATGATTTTCATTATAGGAGTGGGGATTTGATTGTATTTCTCATAGTTCTGTGATGGGCTATGATATCTGAGTTATATGAGGATACTTGACAGTATTCTATCTGCATACATGAAATTATACATTCATTGTATGGCATTTCATATTGTTTGACAGCATCTGATATGCATTATATCATATATTTAGGCTCCACTTGATAGGATGAAACTGACACGAGATATGATGTGCATAGGGACAACCTAAGAATGAGATAAGAAATAGTGTGTTTAAGATTGTTTTCCAATTTTGATGTGACCATTGTGAGATATTGGTCATGTCAATAAATTTGTTAGCATACCGACACTTTTGATGAATCGATGGAAAGGATAAGTATAAATAGTTAATGATAATATTCTTGGTTTCCTAGCCGTGAGAGCTAGTTTAAGTTTGGTTTCAGTTGGGGCGTGTTTAACTGAAAATAAGTGAAACTGATTTTGTACAGCATGTAAGGACAATAATTCTAAAAGAGAATATTTATGTAGTAGTCATTGTGAATAAATCGAAGGATTCTTACTGAAATTTACCGAGATAGTAATGTCTGACATCATCAGGTGTGTCAGGATTAAAAGCTTAAGTTTGCAAGCCAGATTGAAAGTGTAATGTGACAGATGTAAGTAAATGTTAAAATGTGTCGATAAAGGGAAGCGGAGCATTAGACTTATTTGGGAATTGCTCTGACTTATAATGATATTTATTTAGAAATGGAATAATGTAATTAAAGAATCTGTCATCGGATTTGTTAAATGTCAAAGAGGAAGATTGGTTATAATCTCAGTATTGACCTAGTGATTCACCCTTGACTAATGATCAGTCTGAGGGGCTAATTCAGATATTGAAAGAAAGAATATGGTAAAATATATGGGACTGTGAAAAATGGTTATCTATATTAGGATCTGATTTTTGTTAAGACAATATTAGAAAGAGAATGTTAAATCCTTCTTGCTAGACTTAATGGAATGCAAAAGGGTCAGCAAGCCTTGATTTAATTCAAGATATGAAAGGAATCTACATTCAGGATAATATGTTTAGAAAAGGGAGACTGATAAAGATTGGTTAGTTTCAAACATAAGTGGGTCTCATTGACGAAGATATGTTTGGAAACATTAAATGGAGATGAAAGTTCGATAAAATGATAGAATGGTATCCTCTAATTTGTGATATAAGTAAATTTCGAGGACGAAATTTCTTTTAGTAGGAGAGAATTATAATGGCCTCAACACCGGGTCAGCCGTAAATATTGCTTTTCGGCAGCGAATAGTATTTCTCAGGCCCGAAAGGACACCCAAAAGTCAAAAATATTTTATTGGACCATTGGAAATGAATATTCATGGTGAGCCTAAGGTTGAAATTTGAAGTGAATTTGAGTTCAAATAGACCTCCAAAAGTCAAAAATACGAAAAAGGTAGCGAGTCAATTTTCTTAGTAAGGAAGGGGACTTGATTTTATATAAATAATTAAAATTAGTAAACGAACTCCAAATATTGTCAGATTTTACGTGCCTATATGAATTTTTATGTAGAATATTTTGGTAATGAGAATGGAATTTTTTGGTGACACTGGTAGTTGTCGAATCAGACCGATAAGTTTGAATCAGATCGATAACGGACTCCGATTGAGCCAAAAATTTATGTACTACCTATTTTTTATGTTTTAAGAATGATGGAATCAAAATTGAAGTGATTTGAAGTATGAAAGAGAGAGAGATTGAATTGGGCTTTAAAAAGGCCTAAATGGGCCTTAATGTTTAAGTGGGCAAAGCCCACTCATTTAAGCCCAATTTTGACCTATCAAAAGAGTATATATAGGGCTAAAAATCTAAAGAATCCCTCTATGGTGGCCGAACCATCATCTCCTTCCCTCTTTCCTTGATTTCTTCTTCTTTCACTCCAAATCTCTCATAAACCTCAACATAAAAGATGAAGTTCTCTCTCTATGGTGGCCTCAATCAAGTGATTTGAGCAAGGAAAGGAGAAATCAAGTGAAAAAAGGAAAAGAGGTAAGATGGAACTTAAGAGTTTAAGTGATTTTAATTGGTTTTTTGATGTGTTCTTGTAGTTTTAAGGGTGTAGAAGCTAATTATGAGCTTGGATTTTTCATTTGAGGACAAGAACTGGAGGTTAGAAAGGCTTAAAGAATTCAGCTAAGGGTGATTTTGTTGAAGGATAAAGTTTTGCTTCGTGTCAAGTGAAGAAAAGTGAAGCTTAAGGAAGTTAAAGCATGGAAAGAGGTAAGTGACTACAAAATCCTTTAGTTTTCCTAATAATATGAATTTTTCTTAATTATGTAATTAAGGTAAAAATATGTAAAATTGTTAATTGATGTAATTATGTTAGGGTAATTGTAATTGGACTAGAGATAAGGTAAATGAAAAGTAAAAATGAAAGAAATAAAATTTTTAAGAAGAAAAATGTTGGTGGCCGAATTATCTAGGTAGAGAAATGATGCCATGTAAAATGTCACTTTTTAGTATGTATTTTCTTATGTTTAAGTAGTTTAAGTATGTAATATTATGTGTATTTTATGTGTTTATGTTTAGTTTATGTTTTTATATGTGTTTTTAGGTTAAAGTTGGTGCAAGTGTGAAGTAAAGTGAAGAAATGGTGAAAATTCGAGGATGAAGATCACGAGTCGTGAAGTGGCTCACGACTCGGACAGAATGACACAAGACCGAGGGCAGTTCACGAGTGAGGCAGAGAAGACTTGCTCACGAGTCGGCGACAAGGTCACGAGTCGGCAGAAATGTCACGAGTTGGAGGGAGATGCATGGGTAAAGAAGGCCTTATGGGATTCACGACTCGTGAAGGCATTCATGAGTCGGACAAAACGCCTGTTTCCAAACGTTGCCACCTTTTCGCACCCGATCCTTTGGCCAACCATCAAGAATTTTTAGGGCAGCTTTCCATGATTAACAACTCTTCTGAAGGGACATATTTGTAGAGTTAAACTTTATAAATATGGGAGAAAAGCTCTGGAAAGGGATCAAAAGAAATTTTTCATTTTTTACTTAAGAACATTTTTAGTTGCTTTTGGACATTTCTCTACTTAGTTTTTAGACGATGACCAAAGAACAAAGTCAAAGGAATAAGAGATATATCAAAAGGTCTAATTAGAAAGTGAACCTTGGGGAGTGATGTTGTTCTTTTCTCTTATTTCATTTTTATTTCAATTGTGTATTTGACTAGTTCTTTTAGTACATTATGACTACTTAATTCAATTTATTTTTCATCTACTTATCTTTGCTTTATGAATGTTTATTTTCTTTATGTATGAAGTGTGATTTAAATTTATTTGGGTACTTTGATTTGCTTGTTATGCTTGATCACCATAATTAGCATGTTAGTCATTTAATTTACAATGAGAATTGGAATTCTTTGATGGAAAGACAAATAAATTTATTTGAAACATTGAATTTACTTAGAGATAAGGAATTCACTTTAAGGGATTAAAGAATTGACATAAAACTTCATAGTTTTTATTTATCTCTATAATGTCATGAGAATGCTTATAGACTCTAAGTAAAAACACCGTTAATGACAATGAGAATTGCTTTAAAGAAACTTGGCTAAATTCTCCAATCATATTATTCATATAATTGATTAATTGGTTCATAAATGAAATTGTTTCACTTAGTTATAATGTATGTTCAAATCATCTTTTAAGTTATCTATTATCCAAAATTAACTCACTATATTTAAAATAGTTTAGTCTTTAAATTAAATGCATGATACCTATTTTATTTGATACCTATCCATTTACTTATTGTTATTTCAATACAAAATTTACCTCGTTCCCTTTGGAACGATACCCTACTCATACTATATGCAGTCTAGTGAGACTAAGGGTTCAATTAAATTCCCATCAGATTTTGGCGCCATTGCCGGGGAGCAGTTTAAATGAATTTTTATTGATTGATACAAAATAGTATATGCTTTAGGATTGTATGTTATAAATTAGTTATTTAGATGTATGAATTTTTATATGGTGTTTTGTTTTATTCTTTATAATAGTATTATAGTTTTTTGATTAATCTTAGACTAAAAGTATTTGTGATAATTGTGCAAGGAACTTAGAAGGAAGCAACAAGAGGAACTTAGATTGCAATTAAAAGGAGAACAAATTGCTAAGTTGGAGGAAGGTCATAATATTCCAATTATGGCGCGAGAAGAAAGGAGAACGCTTGGTGATTTTGCCATGCCTAATATTTTGGAGAGTTTTGGAGGGATAGTGGTGCCGGCTATTGCCAATAACAATTTTGAGATCAAACCGTCAGTCATTCAAATGGTGCAAAATAACCAATTTGGAGGTTTGCAAGGGAAAAACCCTTATGCTCATATCCTTTCTTTTATTAATGTGTGTGCTACATTTAAAATTAATAGAGTGAGTAATGATGCTATTAAACTTGGGTTATTTCCATTTTTTTTAAAAGAAAAGGCCCAAATTTGGCTCGCTAGTATACCTAGTGAGACAATCACTACTTGGAACCAATTAAAACAAGCTTTTCTTCATAAGTATTTTCCATCATATAAAACAGGAAAACTTTAGAAATCAAATCTCTACTTTTAAACAAATGCCTAATGAAACCATTTATACCTCTTGGAAAAGATTTAAGGAACTCCAATGGCAATGTCCTCACCATGGCTTACCGGATTGGATGTTTCCTCAAATCTTTTACAATGGGTTAATGGAGGAAAATAGAAATATTGTTAATACTGCTTCAAGTGGAAAATGGTTAGAGAAATCTGCTAAGGAAGCTGAAACTTTGTTGGAAGAATTAGTCTCACAAGGCTACATGGGAGAAGAACCCACTATGGCGAAGGCTAAGGGATTTTTGGAATTGGATTCCATTAATCTCTTAACGGCTAAAGTTGAAGCTTTGACTAAGATGGTAAGTAATTCTCACTCTAATATTGAAAATGTGAATCATGTTTGTGAGAAATGTGGTGGACCTCATATGTATGCTAATTGTAGTGAGGGGTCTAGTGAGGATGTAAGTTTTGTTCAAGGGAATTATAATCAAAAGATGGGCCAAAATTCTAATTATTATAACCCTCAATGGAGAAATCATCCCAGTTTTTCTTGGTCTAACCAAAGTGCCCAATTGAACCCTTCAAATAGTAACCTTATGAACAAATTACCTAACCCTTCAGTTTTTCCAAATAAACAACCTTTTAACCCCCAACAACCTAAATCCCATCTTGAGAGTTTGATGGAGCAATTTGTTAGCCATCAAATGACCACTAACAAGCAAAATGAGGAATAATTTAAGCAAATAAATACAAAAATTGACCAACTTGTCACCCATAATAAGATGCTTGAAACCCAATTGGCTTAACAAGCCACTTCTAGTGCTAAACCTTTAGGCAAGCTCCCAAGTCAACCTGAATTTTTGCCTCATGAATTGATTCAATCCATTATGTTAAGAAGTGGAAAAAAGATTAAGAGTAATATTAGAGGTAATGAGGATCTTATTGTGAATGATGATCATGTTTTGGATGCAAGTAAAAATGATGAAGTAATGAATAAGCCTAATGAACCTAAGGAAAAGATAACCTTATCTAGGGAAGATGACCCTAAAGTTAATTTCAATGTTTTGCCATTCCCTCAAAGACTCATTAGAAGAAATCTTGATAAGCAATTTGGCAAGTTTTTGAATTATTTGAAGGAGCTTACTATAATTATACCCTTTGTGGATGCAATTAAGGATATGCCTTCATGGGCAAAATTTTTAAAAGAAATTGTAAGTTACAAGGGTAAACTTGAAGAAAATGGTTATGTTTCTTTGGTAGAAGAGTCTAAGGCTATGTATTTTAAATACCTACCTAAGCTAAAGGATCCGGGTTGTTTTATGGTTCCTTGTGTTACAGGTGGCACACATTTTGATAAAGCCTTATGTGATATGGGTGCAAGTGTTAGTTTATGCCTTACTCAATTTATAAAAATCTTGATTTAGGTGACTTAAAGCCTACCAATATGTGCTTATCTATGGCAAATAATTCTATTTCATACCCTATAGGCATACTAGAAAATGTTCCTACCAAAGTGGGTAAATTTGTGATTCTTGTTGATTTTGTTGTGCTAGAAATGGATGAAGATCCTAAAATTCCCATTTTGTTTGGTAGGCCTTTCTTAATTACTGCTGGGGCTATTTTTGATATGAAAAATGGTAAAATATCTCTTGAAGTTAATGGTGAAACAATTGAGTTTAATGTTTTTGGGATGGTTAAGTCTTCACCAATGGAAGAGGTGAATAGAATTGATGCTTATGATGTTCTTGATGAGTGTGTTGATAATGTTGTTGATAATTGTGTTAGTCAAAACCCTATTGTACCTTATTGTTTAAATGAAAGTTATGATGAGGTTTTTCAAGTTACCTCATATCCTTTCCATGAAAGATTCTCGAAGTTTGAGTCTTTGTGAAAGGATGAGGATATGCCATCAAAGACATCTAAGGAGGAAATTAAACTTGAACTCAAGCCATTACCAACAAGTTTAAGGTATGAATTTTTGGATTCAAAATTTCAATTACCTTTTATTGTTAATTCTTCAATTGATAAGCATAATGTGAGTGCTTTACATGATATTTTACTTGCTCATCGAAATGCCATGTGATATTCTATTAGTGATTTAAAAGGAATTGAACCTAAAGTTTGCATGCATACGATTTTGTTAGAGGAGGATTCTAAGCCTCCATTGAAGGTCAAATAAGGCTTAATCCAACTTTTAAGGAGGTTATGAGGAAAGAAATAATTAAATTGCTTGATAATGGCATAATTTATTCTGTAAGTGATAGTAAGTGGGTGAGTCCTACACAAGTTATCCCTAAAAAGGGTGGCTTAACTGTAATTCGTAATGATAACAATGATTTAATTCCTACTAGGACTATTATAGGTTGGCGTATGTGTATGGACTATAGGAAATTAAATAAGGCTACAAGAAATGACCATTTCCCTTTACCTTTTATTGATCAAGTCATAGAAATATTGGCTAATTTTTTTTTATTTTTGTTACTTAGATGGTCTCAATGGTTTTTATCAAATACCTATACATCCACATGACCAATCTAAGACAACTTTTACATGCCCATATGGAACTTTTGCATTTAGGCGAATGCCTTTTGATTTGTGTAATGCACCAGCCACCTTTCAAAGATGTATGTTCTCTATTTTTAGTGATCTCATTGATCAATGTGTAGAAGTTTTCATGGATGACTTTAGTGTGTATGGCACTACATATGAGAATTATTTATCTAATCTTTCTAAGGTGTTTGATAAATGTATGGAGAATGGTTTGGTTTTAAATTGGGAAAAGTGTCATTTCGTGGCATAAGAGGGTATTGTCTTAGGACATTTAATCTCAAATAAGGGGATTGAGATTGATAGAGCTAAAATTGAAATTATTGCTAATTTGCCTCCTCCTAAAAATGTTAGAAATGTTAGAAGCTTTTTAGGTCATGCTGGATTTTATAGAAGGTTTATAAAAGATTTTTCTAAGATAGCTAAACCTTTATGTACATTACTAAGAAAGGATGTTGATTTTAATTTTTATGAGGCATGTCTTACATCTTTTGAAACTCTTAAACATGCTCTTGTCACTTCACCGGTGTTGCAACCACTAAATTGGGAGCAACCATTTGAATTGATGTGTGATGCTAGTAATTATGCGGTTTGGGCTGTTTTAGGACAAAGAATTAATGGAAAGCCTTCTGTTATTTATTATGCGAGAAAATTACTAGATGATGTCCAAATTAACTACTCCACAACTGAAAAAGTACTCTTGGCCATTGTATATGCATTTGATAAATTTAGGGCTTATCTTGTAGGGCAAAAAGTCATTGTTTATTCTGATCATGCTGCCCTTAAGTACCTCTTAAGTAAAAAAGATGCTAAGCCTAGGTTGTTAAGATGGATTTTAATGTTACAAGAGTTTGATTGGGAAATAAGGGATAAAAAGGGAAAGGAAAACTTAGTTGCTGACCATTTATCTAGGTTAACCCAATGTGTTTTGAAGGATAATGATGATGGGGTGCCTATTGATGAAGCTTTTCATGAGGAACACCTTTTTAGTGTAGTTTCCAAGGAAGTTCCATAGTTTGTTGATATAGTGAACTATTTAGTAAGTGGTATGCTTTCATATTGTCTAGATTATAGGTAAAGGAAAAAATTCCTTCATGATGTGAAGTTTTACTATTGGGAAGAGCCCTTGTTATATAGGAGATGTGCTAATGGACTGATTAGGAGGTGTATTCCTCATGAAGAAGTTGGTGAGGTATTAGCTCATTATCATTCCTATGCTATAGGGGGTCACTTTGGGGTTTCTAAGACAGTTTCCAAGGTTTTGCAAGCTGGTTTTTGGTGGCCTACATTATTTAAGGATGTCAAAGACTTTGGACTTAGTTGTGATAAGTGCCAAAGAATGGGAAATTTGTCTAGGAGGAATGAAATGCCTTTACATGGCATTTTAGAAGTTGAATTGTTTGATGTTTGGGGTATGGACTTTATGCGGCCATTTCCTAGTTCTTTGGGAAATAGGTATATTTTGGTCATGGTTGATTATGTATCTAAATGGGTGGAAGCAATTCCAACCTTTACTAATGATGCTAAGGTGGTCAAGAAGATGCTTAAGAAAGTTATATTTCCTAGATTTGGAACATCTAGGGCAATTATTAGTGATGGTGGGTCTCATTTTTGTAATAAAGTTATAGAGCAATTACTGAAAAAATTTAATGTGACTCATAAAATTGCTACACCTTATCACCCCCAAACAAGTGGACAAGTTGAAATTAGCAATAGAGAGCTTAAGTAAATCTTGGAGAAAACTATCTCTAGATCAAGAAAAGATTGGTCACTTAAGCTAGATGATGCTCTTTGGGTATATGGAACAACTTTTAAAACTCCTATAGGCCTTACTCCTTATCAATTGGTTTACGGTAAGTCTTGTCACTTGCCTGTTGAAATTGAACATAAAGCTTATTGGGTAACTAGGGTGTTGAATTTTGATATGCAACAAGTTGGTAGGAGGAAATTGCATCAATTGCAAGAGTTAGAGGAGCTTCATATGAATGCATATGAAAATGCTAAGCTGTATAAGGAAAGAACTAAATCATGGCATGATAAGCATGTATTAAAGAAAGAATTTAAAGTTGGTGACATGGTTTTGTCGTATAACTTTAGATTGAAGCTATTTCCTGGAAAATTAAAGTCAAGATGGTCGGGACCTTTCAAAGTAGTTCAAGTTTTTCCTTATGGGGCTGTTGATATTGCTAATGAAAAAGGGGAAGTTTTTAAGGTTAATGGACATAGATTGAAGCCTTATTTCATTGGTGATGCAGTAGTTCCTACTCAAAAAGTTTCTTTATTGAATTCCTCTCTTGCACAATAAAATTTTTGTTTAAGATTAGCTCTTTTAGTTTCTATGGTTTGTTTTTGGTTAAGTTTTAAGTATTTTATAGTTTTTATTTCTATTAATTTATTTTCTTTTGTAATCTTTACTTTTAGGTCGAGGATTGGTAGTTTTGCAGGACAAAATTGTAGCACTGTCACATATTCACGAGTGCAGTTCGACTCGTGAAGCTGTTCACGAGTGATCCAGAGTCAGCAGCATACCGAGTCGTGCAGGGTTACCGAGTCGTGCATCCCAAGATCGAGTCGTGAAGCAGTTCATGAGTAACATAGAGAGGAATGCTTCACGAGTCGTGAAATGTTGTTCGACTCGTGAACATTTTTATCCATCTACCCACATTCAGTTTTCATGAGTCGTGAACTTATGTCCGACTCGTGAAAAAATTTATATGTGCCAAATTATTTCATTCTTCACGAGTCGTGAAGTTATGTCCGACTTGTGATGTACTGTTTTCGATTTTATCGAGTCCAGATTTTTACTTCTTCTTCTTTCTTAATTCGTTTTTCTTTCTTTAATTCTTAATCATTTTACTTCTTCATTCTTTGCGGTTTTAATTTTGATTAACTGCCTTAATTATTTTAAACCTAATGGGGGGAACGGTTATAAATCAAAACTAGGGTTTGTGAAATAACATACCCTTTCACTTTCTCCCTAATTTTTCTTTAAATACTGCAGTTAATCTTTTCTTCCCTTTCACGGTTCTTTTCCTTCACTCGTGCACTTACTTGGTTTTGGTTTTGTCGTTCATTTCTTTTCTTTTTGCTTGTTTTTCTCTTCACTACGACATATATTCACGTCATTTACTTGGTGTCTTTCTTCTTCATCATCTTCTTCTTTTCTCTTCACTGCTTGGTTTTTGTGTCTTTCTTCTTCATCTTCTTCTTCTCTTACTTTTTCGTTCCTGCATTTCTTTTCTTTTTGTCTTTTTCTTTTTCCATTATGGTGAGAACCAAGAATGTTTCAAGGGGCCAGCAAGGGGCAGAAGGAGCAGAGCCTGAAAGCCTTTCAACATAGTTTGGTGCTCCATTTCCACTTTCATCCATGCATGAAGGTAATAGATTCCTTGCTCTCAAGGATAGAGCAATTTCTCAATGTAAGTATTTTTCAGATTCCTTACTTGAACAAGTGGGCTTGCTTGATGCAGTAAATGAAATGCTATCTCAATGTGGCTTATTGCGTTTTGTTAATATGCATGAACAATTTTATACTAATTTGGTCTTGGAATTTTACACCAATTTGAAAGAGAATGTCAAAAATCCTAGGCTAGTGGACTTTCGTTTGAATGGGATTGATTATACACTAACATATTTCATGATGCATAGCATTTTAGGCTTTAAACAATCTGGATTATGTGATCCTCCTAAGACTTATAGGCCTAATGCTTTTTGGAATTTTCTCACTGGCTTAACTACACCATTTAGAGCTAGAGAGGCTAAATCAATGTTCATTTTAGATTTGAAATATTGGATTTTGCATAAGATCCGTGCCTCTGTTGTCTTCAACAAGCCTGAATTTAATCGAGTCTCTCGTCATGAGCTATTTTTGATGTGGTGTGTGCATAATTGCAAGTTTGTTTGTTGGTCTTTTTGGAGTTTCAATCAGTTATTGAATTGTGTTGGTCGTCTGGAGTCTCCTATCATACATGGACATATAATAGCTGCTATTGCTAGGAGTCTTGATATTGATTTGCGCACTTATGATCATGCACTTCCATGCTTATATTTTTCCAATCATCTTTTTGTTAGAGGTGAAGTGGTTAATAATTCTTTTCAATTCATTCCACCACTTTCACGATCTTGTTGGAAGGATCTTGCAGGAACCTCTACTCCGCAAGTGGCTGCTTTAAAGAGTACTTCGGATGAGTCAAGGCCAACGGAGCAGGGACAAAGTGATGATACTATGGATGATGTCCCTAGTGATGAGGCTATTTTTTCACCTACTGCTGGATCTTCTTTAAATGTTACCCATTCCATGTTCAATCAATTATTGCAAAACCAGTCCACCATACAACATCAACTCATATCCTTGGAGCAAGTTATATCCCAATTGGTTCGACATCAACGGCGTCTAGAGCACAAGGTGGATGCCTTCATTGCCCAATCGGGCTATGTGGTGTCTTCGCCTCCGCCTTCACCATGATCTTTAGGGGAGTTTTCTTTCCTCTATTTTGTTTAGTTTTTTTTTTCTTTTTGTTTTTATTGTTGTTGTTTATGTTTTGTTCCTTCACATTGAGGACAATGTGTGTTCTAAGTATGGGGGAGCATATTAACTATGTTGTGTGTTTTGTTTATGTTTGTTTGGTTGTGTGTTTTTTTCTTTATTTAGACTAAACTTTTTAGTAAGTTTTATTATAAGTATTGCTTATATTGTATATAATATAGGTTGTTATGAAGAGTCATTTTCCTTTTATGCTCATTTTATTAGTTTTTCAAAACTTTTGGCATGTGTTTTATGTTTTCAAGTTATCTCTTTTTACTTCTTTTAACATTTTAGGTTATTTAGTCTCTTTACTAACTATGCTTTAAGGTTAGAGTTTTATCATTTAGCTTAAGATTTTAGGATTTTGTTGCCTCATGGAAACTATAGCCATAATACTTACCTTTACCTTTCAATAATGGATGAGGACTAGCAAAAGAAAATAAATGCTGAAATAAAATACAAGCAAGATGCATATCTAAAAATTTCAATAAAGTATGAGATGAAGCATAAAACGCACCCATTACTACATTTTCTTGCTACTCTAATTACATGGGATAAAGTTTAAAAGTATACCCATGCTAATTACAAAAAAAAAGAAAAAGAAAAAATAATACAGTCTAAAAATGCCATGAGATTGGTTTAAGGGTATGAGTGCTTGCATATTATCCTAAAAGGCAACTATAGTTTTAGAATCTTAAGTTCTATGATCAATATTCTCTCTTGAGTATTGTTAGTTTTGAGACTTTATTATCTTGATGTTGGATTTAGTAAACTTAGGTGACTCGGTAATTTAGAATACATGTTTTAAGTTTTGATTTACTGATATTTTGAGTGTTTAAGGTGTTTGACTTCATTTCAATCTTATTTAAAGTGAATATTGAGCAATGCTTTATAGTATAACTTACTTAGTTTAACTTGGAATTAAATTTTCTCATTCTTTTCTTGCTTGAGGACAAGCAAGGTTTAAGTGTGGGGGGATTTGATGCCATGTAAAATGTCTACTTTTTAGTATATATTTTCTTATATTTAAGTATGTAATATTATATGTATTTTATGTGTTTATGTTTAGTTTATGTTTTATGTGTGTTTTTAGGTTAAAGTTGGTGTAAGTGTGAAGTAAAGTGAAGAAATGGTGAAAATTCGAGGATGAAGATCATGAGTTGTGAAGTGGCTCACGACTCGGACAGAATGGCACGAGATGGAGGGCAGTTCACGAGTGAGGCAGAGAAGACTAGCTCACAAGTCGGCGACAAGGTCACGAGTCGACAGAAATGTCATGAGTCGGAGGGAGATGCGCGAGTAAAGAAGGCCTGATGGGATTCACGACTCATGAAGGCATTCACGAGTCGGACAAAATGCCTGGTTCCAAACGCTGCCACCTTTTCATACCCAATCCTTCACCCAACCATCAAGACTTTTTAAGGCAGCTTTTCATGATTAACAACTCTTCTGAAGGGACATATCTGTAGAGTTAAACTCTATAAATATGGGAGAAAAGCTCTAGAAAGGGATCGAAAGAAAATTTTCATTGTTTACTTAAGAACATTTTTAGTTGCTTTTGGACATTTCTCTACTTAGTTTTTAGACGATGACCAAATAACAAAGTCAAAGGAATAAGAGATATATTAGAAGGTCTAATTAGAAAGTAAACCCTAGGGAGTGATGTTCTTTTCTCTTATTTCATTTTTATTTCAATTGTGTATTTGACTAGTTCTTTTGGTACATTATGACTACTTAATTCAATTTGTTTTTCATATACTTATCTTTGCTTTATGAATGTTTATTTTTTTTATGTATGAAGTGTGATTTAAATTTATTTGGGTACTTTGATTTGCTTGTTATGCTTGATCACCATAATTAACATGTTAGTCATTTAATTCACAATGAGAATTGGAATTCTTTGATGGAAAGACATATAAATTTACTTGAAGCATTGAATTCACTTAGAGATAAGGAATTCACTTTAAGGGATTAAAGAATTGGCATAGAACTTCATAGTTTTTATTTATCTCTATAATGTCATGAGAATGCTTATAGACTCTAAGTAAAAATACCTTTAATGACAATGAGAATTGCTTTAAAGAAACTTGGCTAAATTCTCCAATCATATTATTCATATAATTGATTAATTGGTTCATAGATGAAATTGTTTCACTTAGTTATAATGTATGTTCAAATCATCTTTTAAGTTATCTATTATCCAAAATTAACTCACTATATTTAAAATAGTTTAGTCTTTAAAATAAATGCATGATACCTATTTTATTTAATACCTATCCATTTACTTATTGTTATTTCAATACAAAATTTACCCCATTCCCTTTGGAATGATACCATACTCATACTATATGCAGTCTAGTGAGACTAAGGGTTCAATTAAATCCCCGTCAAGAAAATAGTGAGAAAAATGCATGAAATTAATGTATGTTAGCTTAAAATAATAATAGACATGATAATTGATGTCTATGAATTTTTAGAGAATATTTGAATTGATTTGGAAATTTTTAAGATTATGTATAGTGTATGTATTGAATGAAACTTGTGATTTATAGTGAATTAAGTGACTATTTTGATGAAAAATGATAATGACCAATAAAGAATGCATAAATAAACTTTATTGGAATTTATTGAATTTATTGGAATTTTATTGGAATTTTCATGTGAATATGTATAATGAAAATAACTGAAATAGTAATTCATAATTGTATAAAAATGACAAAAGTGATGAATTAATATGAAATTAAATTAATGTCAACGACAAGAAGTAAAAAGTCAACCGATCAATTTTTTGAAATAATTATTAAGTCGTGAAAATAATAAGAATAATAAAATATCAGTAAATAATTCATAAAACGAATGAAAATGATGAAAATAAATTGATAAGTAAATAAAAAGAAAAATAAAATGAAGTTTTAAATGAAAAAAGTCTCAAATGAAAGAAAATAAAAGTTTTGGCGCAAAATGGTAATTTTGCCAAAGTAAGTAATTAATGAGTAAAAATAAGTAAGAAATAGTTAACAAGGGTAAAATGATAATTTCGGAGATCTAACTGTATCAAAAGATAAAGTTTTCATGGTATAGGGACTAAAATATAATTTTATCCGAAAATGGTAAATTAAAGAATAAACAATGAATAATGAAAGAAATTGTATAATAAAAATAAAAATAAATGATTATAATTGCAAAATTGTAATTATGTATTTGACATAAATAATTATATAGAAAAAGTCAAATTATGCATTTTTAAGACATAAAATAATAAATTATATTAATAGAATTTCTAATTGCGTAAAAAGTGGTAATATAAAGGTGTGACTAATTTATCAAAATAAATTTGTCAATAAAAAGTAGTAAAAGAGTGAAAGAGTATAAAATATTTCGCTGACCAAATAAAAGTCGGTTAAGCGAATAATTAAAAATTTTTGGACAAAAAGAAAAACAAAGTGTAAAAAGATCAAGTTTAGAAGTATTGAAAAATAATTCGTAAAGAATTATACAAAAAGAATAAAAGAAAATTGTGAATTATAATGTCATACTTCATAATTTATAATTTGTATAAAAGACTGAAAAGTTTAAATATCTGAGTGAATTATCGAATAATAATTCATAAAAGTGACTGAAAAAGAGAAAGTGAATAAAAGGACAAAAGTGTAGTAATAAATAAAAGAAAGAAATTAAAGATTTTTAAATGTTTAAAAACATTTGCAAATGTGATTGATTATGTTTGCCCTTAGCGATAAGCATGTATTATTATTCTTTTTTTGGATATAATTGGCTAGCCATAAAGACACTTCTGTACCGCGGTACAAGTCATGGCGGCTTGTTTTACTATGGGTGCGATCTTTTATCTCCATAGGTTTAGTGAAAGTGAAAGTGTATCTGTTTTCTGCTCTGTGAGACTTGATCGTTCGAGATCATTTCTTTATCTGTTCAGTGGGACCTTCAGGTCTAGTCCCGAATATCCTTTTTGATAATCCTGTTATATTGTACTAGGGGCACATCGAAATGAATAAGTAAGTACTGTTTAATTGAATTGAATATGAAAAGTTATAACGAAAAATATTTCGTTTGAAAGAAAATGCAAAGTTGAAATAAATCTGTAAAGATTTTCTGAAAAAGTGTAATTAAAAAGAAAAAGAAAAAAAAGATTTTATAAGAATAAAATATTAAATCAATGTTTAATTAAGCTTTTATAAGGATTTAAAATGTATTTTGTTTTACTTGAAAAAGATAAATTTAATTAATTGGTATTTCTTGTACCAATTACTATTGTGAAAAGTGACCAGTTTAAAAAATAATATTAATTTCCTACTTAAAGTTAAAAAGTGATTATATTGACATAAAGTGAAACTTAAGTAACGTCTTTCTGAAAGAAAAGTTAATTGAAGAGTAAAACAATAGAAAGTCAGATAATTGGCCAATGAGAAAAAAGTAATAGACATATGTCTCAATAAATATTTGAACATAAGTAATGTATAAATGAAGGAAAAAGAATTTGACTGCAAAATGTCCCGAAATAACTATATCACTTTGCAATACAGCTTAAAAGCCTTTAAATAGTAATGTATTTATTAGTTAAAAGTTAAAGCAAAATAAAAGAATTAATAGTGAGAAGTGTAATTATAATACAGATTGAATAAGTGAACAGTAAATTAAGAATTAAAAATAGTTTATTTTGGTACTAGTAAAAACACGAGTACCAATACACATTGTTAAATGAAACGATAATTAAATCGCTGTGGCTAAAAGATAAAACGAAAGTAATGATAAAAGTAAAAGTTATAGTAAAGATTAACGTAAAGGTAAAGGTAAATCCGATATCTATCCACCTAAGAAGATACTGTAAAGTAAAGTTGAAAGTTTGGAAACAAAAGAACAATGATTATCAAAATACGAGTTAATAACATGATTATTGATAACCGAAATAAAAGAAAATGTTTAATGAAATAAGAATAGTAGTATCATAAATTACGAAATTATGCTTTATCTTGAAAAATTATTGGATTAGTAGTCACCACTGGATATATTTAATGCTCAGCATGTAGTATTTACTGCGTGCAGGTTTTGAAGTGTTGCGGTAGCACAGTACACGGTGGGTCCAAATTGGAAGAGAAGATTTTTGTATTAGTTGGTGTAAGCTTTTGGCATATATATACTTAAACTATTAAGGTAAAAGATTGAATTGTATTTTGATTATATTTTTATTTGTCAATGGATGAATGGCTAGTGTAAGTTGTTGGTATGATGTTTGGTAATTGTTTTAATTGTTTATAAGACTATTGTTTGATTTTGGAATTAATAAAAAAGTATTTTAAGTGTTTTGTATTATTAAAAAAAACGTACCAATTTTGGCTAAGTTTTGCTTCGAAAAAGACTATTTCGAGAAGGGTGTGACAATACATGTTACGACTGCATGTGAATAAGGTATTTTTGTTCCTTGAAACTTACTGCACTCGCATTCCCATTTCTCGAGGCTCAATACATATGTGTTGGGCTCAACGTTAACCTATAGTACTCTGCCTGTAATAACCTTGAACAATTTATACCGACTATCATAGCAATCAACAATATGTCCTCTAGCACTGTTAGCCCATTTGTTCATTATTTTAATGCATTTAGGAGTGAAGTGTAAACCCTGACCCATTTTGATCATATATAAACCCCTTTTATTCTCAAAATATTTTACCAATCGAGTAAATGTATGCTCAATTATGGCAGTGATCGGCATCATATGCACACCTTTAAGAGCGCTATTAACACTTTTAGTAATATTTGTCATCGTATGTCCATACCTATGTCCACTATTCTCTGATAATATCCACTTGTCTAATGATATACGCATTGTCCAGTGGTATGAATCTTGGTCTAGTTGTTTGATCTCATCCATCTTTTTCAAGAACTTACGGGGTTGAAATTACGCACCTAAAACGTTATATGTTGATAATAACAAATTAATTCGGACAAAATGAAGTAAATAAACTATTCGGTATTTATTAACTTACCAGCCTTGTAAAGCAAGTCCTTGATAGTTGAATTTTGGTGATGCGTATTGTAATTGCTTACAAAATATCGCAAACAAAATCTGTGAAAACTCAAAGGTTCTTTCCAACCACTCGTTTCATGGTGAAATAAAGCTATTATGACAGCGTGCCTGTCTGAAATGACAGTAATACTGATGTGCTGAATTACGTGCTTTCTAATCATCGTCATAAACCATGCCCAGCTTGATTTATTCTCAGACTCCATAATTGCAAATGCAACTGAAAATAACATGCCATTACCGTTAACAAAACTTGCTATCAAAAGAGTCTGCTGGAATTTTTCTGTCAAAAATGTGCCATCGATCAATAAAATAGGCTTGCAATGAGGGAACCCGTCAATAATAGGTTTAAAACTCCAAAATACCCATCGAAACTGCTTCACCCTTGGATTTTTTGTATCCTGTAAAGCAAGTTTATAAATAGTCTCAGGATTTTACTGTTGTAAAGTAAGTAAGAACCCTGGTAACCTCTCAAATGATTCAACATAACCTCCAAAAATAGATTCAAAGCTCTCATCTTTTCATACTAGGCCTTACTGTATGATATGTCATAATTAAATTGTTGTTTAATAGCAGTAATAATAACATCAACGGCCAGTGTCGAATTTTTACTGACCATATCCACTATGCAATTTCGAATAATTTCATATCCAAATTGTCTATGATCCATGGAAATATTTTCACCCGGACATGAATGTGGCCCTCTAAACCTGGTGATAATCCACAATGGATTTATGCCCCTCTTTGCTGCCCTTAATCTCCAACTCAACCACTCTAAAATCAACATTACTCGTTATTGAGTATTTTTTGACAGTAAATTTAACTTCATCCTTATTACTGAAAACAAGGCCAATGGATAACTCAGACATACCATCCCGAGTTTTAAAGTTCACACCTTTCGATATATCAATCTGGGATGCTTCAAAGTCAAAATTAGAATGATGCTCCGACGAAAATGTAAAAATACCTTTTTCGTGCTCACCAGTTGGATGTGGTGATGCTAATGGACTGGTATTTAGTGTATGTTCGGACTCATTACCATCACCAATTTCTTCTGAGCTATCACTTCCTCCATTCATGTCGGCATTTTCTTCTTCTGGATCATCATTAGGCAATAGATAATTATTATTAACTACAGCATCAACAAAATCATCATATTCACTTAAGTTAATAGCTTCTTCATTTCCACAAACTGCATCAGTGCCGCCAGATATGCGATTTTCAAGCAAACCACCATCATGCCTATAGGCATACTACCATTGCTGATTGACATCTTCAGCCTGTGACATAAAACGCCTTTGATTGACATCTTCAATATGTGAAATAGATCTTCTATGTTTGTCATCTATGCCTTGGGTTACAACACTCCTCCTTTTAACTTTTGGAATTAAGGTATGATATACTTAAAACCTTGTAATATTCATTATTCATCTTATATACCTTTATTACAATCTATACTTTAATGTTAAATCACCCATTTCATGTTAATTACCATATATACTAATCCTAATCATGTGTTTGTAAAGTTCCATAAGCATCTGTAGGCCTAAAAATCAAATTTAGGCTTAAATAAGGAGGTACATGATGGAGACCAATTAGTCTCAGCCGTGTACAATGCTCTTAATTGGTACAAAAGGGTCCATATGGCAGAGACAAAATAGTCTCTATTGTGTGCAGCATTTTGCTCCAAGAATTCCGTAGATAGATTTCAAAGTTTAAAATTTTCACTAATTTTGGCCTAGCTTCACTTGTACATACATCAGGAATTTGGCTTGCTTGTGTTCGTATATGACCATGTCCAGAATCGAATGATAATTCCCTTCTAATTAGGTCACCATCCTGTCGATGTTGAGATTGTCTTGCCTGACTGAAAATATTATCTCCCCTAAATTGAAAAATATTTCAATGTCTTGTCAACTTACTGACTGCCCTGGCTGACTCGAACTAATATCATTTACGTACATTTGTTGAGGTGTCCCTGTGTTTTTCATTTGAAAGCCTTCATTTGCAAACTGATAATCATTACGATTTCTTGGTTGACTGGATCCAACTACTAAAATGATTAATTTCACCAATATATAATGTTCATATCTCCTTAAATTATCATATATTGCATCTACGCTATCATCATCTGCTAAGTCTACCGCCATCCAACATAACGATCTTTTATTGTACATTGGACTCTTGTATATAATTCTCGAAATCACGTTATTCATACCTAAACCCATTTTAACATGGATTTTATGACGCAATTTAGCAAAAGTTGGCTTATTTTTAAGTCTTAATCTCCTTGTGATGATATTCGATGTTGATATGTCATATTCAAATTCTATTGTTTCGTAACTGATTTTCCCTTCCATGTGCAAAAAAATTTCAATATATGATGACATTTTTCACCTACCTATAAGTAAAAAAATTTTATGATTTTTCTACTATCAATAATAATAAATTATTTAAATAATACATTCATATATTATTCCACAATATAAAAAAATATATTCAATATTAAACTTGTATAAATAAATGCATATAGCAAAAATAATTAAAATACAAAATTAATTTTCAAAAGAAATATTAATTTACAATATTTTTCATTTATTAAACATTATTTTTCTAACATGTCTACATTAATTAGGATTTTCTACATTCAAACTTCTTTTGTTAACTGCTAAATTTGTCAAAATCTCCTAAAATTTTATACTCAATAACAAGGTCATGAACATCTCAATTTTTTGCCTTCTTAATTCTTGACTGTCAATTTTATCAACTTTTATACTACTATATATGATAGTAAAATTACACTAAATTACAAAAATACCTGTAATCAATGACTGCAATAGCTGTAATTTTGATCTTTCAGTTAATTTCTGTTAACAAACAAACAAATAAATTAAAATTTATATTGATATAATAGTCTAACAATTATTAATACATTATATTATATATAATCGATAAAAAAATACCTGTTTTAGTCAACGAAAATCTCCTTCAAATTATAATAAAATTGTCGCACATATTTTATTCTCAGCAAGTAACTAATTGCTTTGAATGATGGAGATTACACTCTGACGGGATAACAAAACATATAAATGTTTTGCATTTCAATAAAATTGAGCCTTTATATAGAACTTCGAGGGTGGGGAGCAGAAATTACTGTAGCTCGTGAACCAGGGCCAAGAGATAGCTTGACCACGCAACCAGGGGTTGCATCCTCAACTATAAAGCGACACGTGTCGCATAGAGGGAGAAAGACATTGATGATGCAGCCGTTGATTGCATCTTTAACGAGGCATCGACACATATCGCATAGGGGGAGAAATAATCTGATCACGCAATCACGTGCTGTATTTTCATATTTGTGGGGTTCACGTTTTTTTAGATATTCTCATCCGATCACGCAGTGAATGACTGCGTTTTTGTTAAGAAACCTCAATCATTCTAAATAAAATTTGACACGTTCTAAATTTATAATATATTTAAAAAAACATTATTTATAAAAAAAAACTCATGTTGATTTGTTCAATTTTTAATTTAAGGGGTAAATTGATTTTTTAAACAAAGTTGGGTGAAAAAAATTGCTCTCTCTCTCTCTCTCTCTCTCTCTCTCTATATATATATATATATATATATATATATAGCTTTTAATTTATATTAGTTTGTGAAATAGATGAAATTTCATCAAATATTATAGATAAAATTCAATCAAATATAATACAGCGTGTAGTGAGGGGCGAGATTATAATATTTTAAGATTAACATTAATATTAAACTTTTTTTTTTTCAAATTTTCTTGGACAAAGTTAAACGTTCGGACATTATGAAATAGCCTAATATCACTAAAATAAGCTATTTTAATTCATAAAAAAACTAATTTTAAATTTTTAATTAATGATATTTGTTCAAATAGTACAAAAAGGGTGCACGAGATTGAGAAGAGACGTGCCTATATGTGTATGGTTGTAGAGTAGGGTCCGCGATAAATGAGGAACCACCCGTTTACCTTAAAATAAATAAATCAACGGTCCGATTAACATCAGAAAAGTCTTTTTCTTTTGTTATTATATTTTTTAAGTTCACCTGAAAAATCAGGAATTCCTATCTGACTATCATATCAATCTCTCCTCTCTCTCAAACTCAAACCCAAACTCTGTTCTCCATCGTCAGATCTCTTCTCTTTCAATAAAACTATTCCACCAATCAATCCTCTCGCTTTCTCTCGCGCCAAATACAAAACCACCTCTTTACTCTCTAACTACCCTTTTCCCTTCCCCCTCTCTCTCTAAAGGTACAAGCTTCACTCTTTCCTTCATGTTTCTGTTAATGGAACTCCATCTTTTCAGATTAGGGTTACATGTTTTTCCAGAAAAGTTTTAATCTTTCTCTTTTAACATGTGAATGTATTTGTGGGTATGCTGTATTCGTAATTTGGTATTTTATCTAGGGTTTTATTCAACCCAGAGTTTCTGTTAGAGCACTGTTGCTTGTTGGTTTGTGCATGTGATCTTAGGTTTTGCTGAAAGATAAGAAATTGGGGTTGTTGTTAGATGGGTTAGCTTCGAATTTAAAGGAAAAAAAAATTTTTTTGAGCAGTTTTATCCTTATAATTTATCATGTGTGTATTTTAATTATGTTTTGCCACATAATTATGAGATTTTTGATTTAAGGGATTTTGGTGAGATGGCGGAGAACCCAACAAGTCCAGCAGGAGGGAGCCATGAAAGTGGTGGTGAGCAGAGCCCCCACTCTGGGGTGAGGGAGCAAGATAGGTACCTGCCTATTGCTAATATAAGCAGGATCATGAAGAAAGCCCTGCCTGCCAATGGAAAAATTGCTAAAGATGCTAAAGATACTGTGCAGGAATGTGTGTCTGAGTTTATCAGTTTTATTACCAGCGAGTGAGTTGTTTGAACTATCACTCCCTTACTTTTGTGATTATGGGTCTTATTGATAGAAATTAGCTGCTCGACTGAGCGGTTTTTGACCCTTCATGGTTTTTTGACCAGAAGGTCAAGGGGTTTGAATGAGAGCAAGGGAAGGGAAAACTGTGTGCAGTAAATGGCACAACTCTTGCTTAGCAGCAAGCTCCGAAAGCACCTTTATAATTTTTTTTTTTTTTTGAAAAACTAGTGTTCTCTCGTGTTGATTGTAACTAGTTGATTCAATTCTAGGTCTTTGTTTTATGAATGTGGAATTGATGCTTTTTTAAAACTGAGGGGGTCAGTTTCGTTCTTGGTACTTGGGGATCTTGTGGCAATGAGGGCTTATGTACTTTTCCTTTACAGTTGTAAGATGCTATTTTACTATGGGCACTGTACTTTTGTTTCCAGAAATCGGGAAGTCTTTCTTATTTTTGATTGTGTCTGGCAATTGGATTTTTTGGTTAGAAGCTGCAATTACTCTTGGGAAACAGGATTTAGTCAGTTTAGTTCATGTGGTTGAAGTTCTGGGCACCTGATTGTTATGTGATGTGATTGTTTTTCATTTTGTTCTGTAGAGCAAGTGATAAATGTCAGAAGGAGAAAAGGAAAACAATCAATGGGGATGATCTATTGTGGGCTATGGCCACATTAGGTTTTGAGGACTATATTGAACCACTTAAGGTGTACCTAGCTAGGTACAGGGAGGTAATTTGGCTTTCATTTTTGGATCGTATGCTTATTGCTTCTGTTTGATTGATCTGGTTTTATTTATTTAATTTGTGATTAACATGTTTCTGTATTATCTTGTTGGTCTTCTTGGGCGACTTTGATGCCACAGATGGAGGTAACTCAACCTTTCTGGCTTAAACTAATAGATTTAAAAAAAAAAATTAAAAGTTATGACATTTTGATGAAGTCTGAACTTACATTATCAGCAACTTTTGGCAGGGAGACACTAAGGGATCTGCTAGGGGTGCAGATGGATCTGGTAAAAGAGACTCGGTTGGAGGTCTTCCTGGCCAAAACCCACAGGTTACTTACTAGAAGCCTGCTTTAGGAATTTTATTCTGGAGGCTAAAATCTTCTTATAGTAGTTTAATAGTTTAATAAGTGGCTAATTGTTTCTTTCTTCGTGCAATAATGGTAAATATGACAGTTTGCACTTCAGGGCTCGATGAATTACATTAGTTCCCAGGTATTATTCTCTTTCTAAAGTTCTTAAGAATTTAGAAGTATATGCCTGAATTCTTTGCATTTACTTTCTCCAAAATATAACAACTCTTTTATATTATTTCTTCGCATGCATTTTCTGCAAATATGCAATTGCTAATAGAGAAGAGCTAAGGCTCCGAGACTGACAAGAAACTCAGGAAACTAGTAGAAAACTTGATAGAGAACATAGATGTGAGGCAATGACAATGGAACTGCGTTGGTGAACTTGCATTCCACTATGGTAATTGTTGTTGTTAATTAGTAGGAATTATTGTAAAGGAAAATTTTTGGGCAGTTAACTCCCTCGTTCTCACCTAGTTAATTGTGGCAGATGTCTTTGATTGGCAGAAGTTTAGCAGTTAAAATTGCACTTGCCCTGGTTTTGGTTTCAAATGATAGTTGAAATGCAGAACTAGAGTTACTTGTTATATATTTCTGTGTTTTTTCAACTCAATGCTGAAAAGGTTTTGGCAAATCTTTTTAGAGTAGAAAGCAGAAGATAGGTTTGTTTACATTTATTTTTCATTAATAGGAGAACTAATTATGGAGAGAAATTGAAGGTTCGACAGCATTATATTCTGACCCTTGTTGGTAGCTGATTGCAAGGGTTGTTTGGGGGCTTCTAGCTCAATCAATTGTTAGATTTCTCCATCCCCATTTCTCTTTATTGATGCTGGAATCTGGATTGTGGAGACTCATCCTCTGGGTAGACATGGGCCAGAGTTTGCATTTATAATGATGATAAATTTTAAGCTACTTGTCTTTCATCTCCCTGTGAACCCGATTCCTTTCCTTTAGACATTGCTAAGGATATTGCCACACGCACTACCTTTAAGCATCTTCCAACATGTTAAAAAGTTTGTCGGTTTCTAGTTTAATATGGTCATTTGTAACACCCATTAGGTAGCCTTTTGATTCATTTTGGAATGTACCCCATCACTACATTACCTGGAACTTAAGATTTTTATTATTATTACTAAAAGAAAAATAAACATCTGACAGTGTAGGGAGACATTAGCTTGTGTAGTATTTGGTTGTATAATATTAGTATCTATTGTTTAGCTTGTTTTATTATATATAGTATTTGGTGTAAAAATGTATTAGCATGTGTTATTTTATTTTATGTTTTGATGTGAAATATTGTACTAATAAACAAAATTAAGTTGTGGTGTTGTTATTATTTTAGACAAAAAAAAATTGTGGTTATACATATTTTAATTTTTTATTAAAAAATAAAATCTAAATAAGCTTATTATTTTCACAAGAAATAGAAAGAGAAGAAAATGTGGCATTACAATGAAAAATTATACATAAATTAGTAATTTTAAGACTTGATAAACTAAAATAACAATGAAGAATGGAATATAATGCAATTACCCACTAAGATACATCACTGTCCAGTTTTTTTTTTTTACTTCATTGGCCCCCCCCTTTTTTTTTACTTTTTAATTTTTGAACCCAAAATGTAAAAAACAAAAATAAAGAAGAAAAATTGACCTAAAAAGAGACAGGAGATGAAGGCGACATTGGAGATAGGAAAACACTCAAGATTTGCCTCTCAATTTTATAATACGGTGTTTATCACATAAATTCAACAGTGATTGTGTATTATTTTATATGATGTATGTAGGATCATGGGAGCTTATGGTGTATTATATTATTTTCATATTAATTTTTTATAAAACTTTCACCTACTGTATTTGTATTACCTTGTATTATCTCATGTGCAAAACATTGACAAACTTTGTAGAAGCTGGGGAAGTCAAAGCCTGCTGATCCTGATGTGATTTATATTTGTATTGATTTGCATACTATAGTTGGGCTGACTCAATACTTGGTTTTATACTTTCTGGCTGGTGATTCAATCCTCTGTTTTGGTTTCAGTTTGAATAGCGCCTATTAGGTTCTAAATACTCTATTGAGACAGACATGACTTGCACAGAAAGGATAAGGCTGAGATTTTAGGTTGTGGTCTGATGTTACTCTCCAAGTCAACTTGAAAAAAGAATAAGGAATTGCTCTGCATATCTTTGGGCTGAGGTAGCAACTGTGTCCTACAACGATCAAAGATGTTGCTGTTAATATTTTGGAGACTTCGAAGAAAAACTAAGCTAGAAATCCTAATATGTGAACTTAATCTTACCTTGGAAAGACATTTATAGTTTATTTTATTAGTATGTCCAAGACCGGTACACAGTTGATGCATAATAGAAAGGTTGGATGTTTCCAAGTTATGAAATAATTTTCAAGCAGAAAACCTGCATTTTCTTGTTTGTTGTGGTATGAATGAGCTATTTAAGAAAAATTACGGTATGAGGTGCCAAACAGTTAGATGCCTGTCTAATATAATCGGCTCATTAATTCTTCGGATAGATTTTATATGAAAGGGCATAGGCCTGTCATTTCATATATGCTACTTAATTTCCATTGCTATCCGGCTAACTCCATGTAAAGCTGAACAGAAAATGAACTTTGGCTCTTTATCATGTATATATGTATTTACTGTGTTGTGGGTTCTGTGATATGTTTGCAGGCACAAGGACAGCATATGATAGTTCCATCCATGCAAGGCAATGAATAGAGTTGGCGTTTGTCATTTTTCAATCTAATGAATTTTAGGACCACTAAAAACTGTGAAGCTTCAACGTCTATATCATCTATTTATATTGGTTTATCTGATCATAATCAAATTACTGGGGTTTTGGTGTTTGGTGGGGTTTGGATTTTGTTAAGCCCGCATCAGCAGCAAAACAGCTTAAAATAGTCATATAAGTGCTGTAAATTTTATTATTATTATTATTATTATTATTATTATTATTATTTTCCTTCAATATATATATATATATATATATATATATATATATATATATATATATATATATATATATATATATATATATATATCTTAATTTTTTATGTTTTTCTATAAAATTTATATAATATTTTAAACTAAAATTATATTATGTCATTCTCTTTAATTATATAGTAATGTTTATATATAATATCTTATTAACTTTAATATATGTTATATTTTATCATATATTGGTGTTCATATTTTATGTAATAATATTTAATTATATTTTTTTATATTTTAGAGTTTATGTTATAATATATTTAATACTATTTAAAATTTTATTTGATTTAAAATTAAATATATTAATTTTCAATAAATATCAAATATATTTTATAATATTAGCTATTAATGTATATATTATGAATTTTAGCTAATAAATTATATTTATTTTGTAATTTTTATATTAAATTATATTACATATTTGAAATTAAATTAAATTTTATTTAATTTTTTTTATATAATTTTATATTGTAAATTTTAATAGTTAATCGAAAAATATTGATTAATTAAATTGAAAAATTAAAATCGATGAATTAGTTAATCGAATATAATAAATTAATTAATGTTTAGTAATTTTAAAAAATCGATATTAAAAATAAAAAAATCGATAAGTTTAAGTTTATATTGGGAGATGATTCTCATTATATAATGAACAGTGATAAAGAACAATGTTAAGTGAAGAGGGAGTTTTGGTTGTCATTATGACTGCCAAGTTGTGAAGAATGAGACAGGCAATTGGCAATTGCAGATCAAGTGTGGTAAGCAAGAAGGATGAGTGTTTTAGGTACTGAATGTCAGATGCTGCCACCTAACCCCTTTGCATTCATGAAAATATAAATAAATTGTTGCTCCCTCTGGAAACAGGTAAACATGGGAACGAGTAGAGCACGTGAGCTATGAGGGTGACCCGTCAGAAGCACGTGAGTTGTGATCACGTACATAATTACATATGTACGCTGAAGTAGTAGAAGAGAGGGTCACCATCATGGTATCTTCTATGTTTCTTGCTATCTCTAAAATTTTATATACCAAAAAAATATATCTACACGACGTGGCCATCATTTCTTGCTTGCACGACCCATCCACCCTCCACCTTCACTTATCAACACCCACTTACCCTTCTCTTTTATCTATCTATTTAATTTTTGCTCACTCCTAATTATTTAGAATCATATATAATATAAATGGTTAAAAATTTAAATATTTTTTATTTAATTAAAATTTGAATTTCATACTTTCCATCTTCAAAGATATATTAAAATTTAAAGCATTGAATTGGGTGGGAATGGAGGGCCATGAACATGTATTGTATATGATGTTGGCAAAAACTAGCTTTATGAATAAATAATTGTTGGATCGGTTGTCTCTATAAGAATTTGCTGAAATTATAATATATGTCTCATATATTTAATGAAGTTCATGTACAGTATATATAGATACAATTCTGTAGAAGTTCTAGCTAGTATTTAGGAAGTAGTTACAACAGAATAATGAGCTGGAAATGAAAGTATACAGCATATAAGATATTACAGATTGAAAGTTTAAATAATCTTCTGTTATTTTGTTATGCTGCAGTTAGGACTGAGCTGTATCCTTGACACGTCCCTGCAAGATGGAGGCTCCATTAGAGACTCCAATCTTGGAGCGAAAATGAAGAAATTGACTGCAACCCAAGGGCTTAGTAAGCATATCAGCAATTTGATCTCTGGAGCTGATATGCATAACACGAAGTAAACCTTGTGTGACACGTTCTCTGACAAAATGATAGTCAAGAGCCAAATGCTTCATACGGGAATGGTAGACTGGATTAGCACATAAATACGTTGCACCTGTATTGTCACAAAACAGGGTAGGAGCTCGTTGAAGGGGAAATGCCAAGTTCATGAAGAAGATTTTGAACCCAAATGACTTTAGCAACTGCATTAGCTAATGATTTGTATTCTGCCTCTGTGGAGGAACGAGAAACTAATTTCTGACGTGCAAAACGCCAGGAGATAATATTATTACCCAAGTAGAGAACATAGGCAGTAGTAGAACGACCCTTGTCATGAATTCCTCCCCAATCAGAATCAGAAAAGGCAGTGAGAGAGAGAGGACTATCACGATTGCGAAATAAGCCATGATGAATTGTACCTTTTAAGTATCGAAGCACACGTTTTACTTCCTATAGATGTTTCTGAGTTGGTGCATGCATAAATTGTGATAATTTGTTGACCGCAAAAGAAACATCTGGTCGAGTGATTGCTAAATATTGTAAAGAACCAACTAAACTCCGATAAGAGGAGATGTCAACAGGAGAGGTTCCATCATCAAGTGTATAAGATTCCGTAGAACTGAGAGGAGTCTGGACTTCTTTGGCACCATCCATGTGAAACCGACAAAGGAGATCACTGATATGTCTATGTTGAGAAAGAAACAGACCCGAATGAGTGGAAATAACTTCAACTCCCAAAAAATGATGTAAAAGTCCCAAATCCTTTATTGAAAACCGAACAGCTAGCTTGAGAACAAATTGATCCAAAAATGCAGGATGATTACCAGTAAGAACAATGTCATCAACGTAGACCAAAAATTATGCAGTGATCCCATTGAAAGTATAAATAAATAATGAAGCATCAGCATGAGATTTTCGAAAACCAGAAGCAATCAGGAAGGTTGTCAGCTCAGTATACCAGGCACAAGGAGTTTGTTTGAGACCGTAGATTGCTTTTCGAAGCTTGCAAACATGATTTGGAAACTGAGGATGGAGATATCCAGGAGGTTGAACCATGTAAACATCTTCCTGAAGGGTACCCTGCAAAAAGGTATTATTGACATCCAATTGGCGCAAGGGCCAATTTTGTGAGAGAGCAAGACATAAAATGATGCAAATGGTAACAAGTTTGGTGAAAGGACTGAAAGTCTCAAAATAATCATGTCCAGGTTCTTGGAGAAAACCTTTGGCCACTAGATGCGCTTTGTACTTGTCAAGTGATCCATCAGGTTTGTGTTTGATTCGAAAAACCCATTTGCAACCAATAGCAACATGAGATGATTTGGGTACTAATTCCCAAGTTCCATTCTGTAATAGCGCATTGAATTCAGCATCCATTGCTTGCCTCCAGTAAGGATCTTTTATGGCTTGTGACACAGCAGTGGGTTCTAAAGTGGATGGAAGGGGATGGCTGGTTGTATGATTGATAAATTTATCATTAAACTATTTGAGATTGGGTTTTGTTGTACGAATAGGACGGGTAGATGGTGCAGGTGAGATAGGAGATGGGGAAGCAGCTGTGATAGGCTCAGATTCAACTGGAGTAGAAGCAGAAGTGGTCTCAGGTTGAATACTTAGTGTTGCAGTTGAAGTGAATGAAGGAAGAAGTGCTGGTTCAGGTGCCATAGAAAAAAAAGTGTGGGATGGGTTGGTGTTTTGATCATGATCCTGTGAAGAACCTACATGAAGAGCCTCATGAACAAGGTTAGTGAAGGCATGAGATTTATTGCAAACTTGAAAAGGAAATTTAGACTCAACAAATTTGACATGACGGGATAAGTAGAGACGATTAGTTGTGGGATCAAGACACTTGTAGGTAGATTTAAAGGTAGAGTAACCAAGAAAAACACAAGGAATGGACCTAGGTTGTAGCTTAGATGTAGTGTATGGACGCTACCACAGATAATAAAAGCATCCAAACGGCTTTAGAGATGTATAGTTCTGTAACCTATGAAATAGCATTTGAAAAGGTGATGTGAAGGATAAAGGGGAAGATGGAAGATGATTAATAAGATATACTGCTGCTTGAAACGCATACGACCAATAGTGCAATGGGAGAGAGGCAAAATGAAGGAGAGAAAGACCTGTCTCAACAATGTGTCGATGACGTCTTTCAGTAGTACAATTATGTTCTGGTGTGTAAGGTGGAGAAGTGAGGTGAGAGATGCCACAGTGATTAAACAGTGGAATGAGCTTTTGATACTCACCTCCATTGTCTGAGAAAACAGATCGTATTTTAGTTTGGAAGTAGGTTTCAACAAGATTTTTAAATTGAGAAAAGACATTATATGTGTCTGATTTTTTTGCATGGGATAGAGCCATATATATTTGGTATAATGATCAACAAAAACTATATAATATTCATAACTATCGATAGATTTCTTAGTAGATCCCCAAACATCAGTATAGATTAGTTCAAAAGGTTTTGTGCTAACAAAAGAATTGACTGAAAAAGGTAACCTGTGACTTTTATTGATGGAACAAGAATTACAATGAAAATGAGTAATAGAACTAGTTGACAGTGAACTATGTTGTTTAAGAATAAGAATGAGAACTTTATTGGAGGGATGACCAAGCTTGTGATGCCAATCAGACACAAAAAGTTTCATAGTGACATTAATTTGTGGACTCGAAGGAAAAGTTGCGCAATAAACATCATCAATATTTTTCCCTTGTAGTAGAAGCGCCCCCGTGCGAAGATCCTTCACAAGAAAATGAGAAGAGAAAAGTTCAATAGAAACAGGGTTAGTTTTAGATAATTTAGCTATGGAAATTAGATTACTACGTAAATTAGGAACACATAAAACATTAGACAATGAAAGTGGCTTGTTTGGCGTAGTAATTGTAGTATGACCGGTATGTGAGATAGAAAGGCTTTTACCATCACCTAGGAAGAGCTCATATGGACCACCATAGTCAGAGAAGGATTGAAGAATAGATAAATCAGATGTGGCTTGATGAGAAGCACCACTATCAAATAACCAAGGCTGTTGAATTGGAGGAGAGGCAGTGGTAGCATTGACTACTGGATTAGTGATTGTAGATGTGGATGAGGAGCTATTCACTGATATGTTATTCTCCTTTAAAAATCTTCCAAGTTTTCGACAATCATGTGTATCATGACCTGCAATCTCACAAAAACGACATAATAGATTAGAAGTATTGGAACGATTGCCTTGCTGATGTTGCCATGGGCGAAATTGATTTCCATTGTAACCAACACGAGACTTTCTGTAATGGAAGCTTTGGCCTGGGACTGATTTGGTGGAATGTTGTGATCTTGGATATTGCTTTTGGGTTACATTGGCTGTAGGAATGATTGGAAGAGCAGCTGTATCTTTGTCTTTGACTGATATTTCAAAATCAGTAAGTTTTTCAAACAATTCAAAATATGTGATAGGTGATTCACGAGCTTTGATAGCTACAACAATGGGACTAAATTCATCACCTAGTTGAGTGATGATATGAACAATAAGATCTCCTTCAACAATAGGGTTTTGAGTTAGAGCCAAATCATCAGCAATAGATCGCATTTCAGTAAGATATTCAGCAATGGATTTGCTCTCTTTCGGATTTTTAGCAAGCTTAGTTTTGAGTGAGATGATTCTCGATCGTGAAGTATTGGCATAGCTGTATAGAAGTCGTGTCCAAGCTTCTTTGGAGGTTTCAGCAGAAGAGATAATAGGTTGAATGAGTTCGAAGCAGCTGCCAAGTATAGCACTGAAGAGTATTTGATCTTGTCTATACCAAGTGGTATATTCTGGATTTAATGTTTTCTGATCACCGTCAAGAAATTTTGGAGGTGCAATGACAGTATCATCAATGTATTCTAGGAGATTTAGGCCGATGAGAGTTGATTGAATTTGTTTTCTCCAAACAGGAAAATTGGAAGTGTTGAGTTTGATTGGGAAATTTATTGGTGCGTTTAAGTGTACTACTGAAGATGATGAAGCCATAATGAAGCAAGATCAAAAACTCGTTGGAGTATGTTTAGAGCTCTGATATCATATAAGAATTTGCTGAAATTGTAATATATTTCTCATATATTTAATAAAGTTCATGTACAATAAATATAGATACAATTCTGCAAAAGTTCTAGCTAGTATCTAGGAAGCAGTTTCAACAGAATAATGAACTATAAATGAAAGTATACAGCAGATAAGATATTACAGATTGAAAGTTTAAATAATCTTTTATTATTCTGTTATGTTGCAGTTAGGATTGAGCTGTATCCTTGACAGTCTCCTCATCAACATCTCTTTAATTTTAACTCAATCATTGTCTTACCAACTCATCTTTTCTAAAATCCATTCCCATTAAATGTATTCGTAGAAAAACCTTTGATTAAATCTTAATTATATTGATTGCAACAATCTCATTTTCAACTTAAATATTCTCATAATATTTCTTATGTTGATCAACAAGTCAACTACACAACGGTTGTCTCTCACAATCTCTATTTTATTTTTTTTTTATCATAAAATCGGTTGCTTTCTAGAAAGAAAATAAATTAAAATAAAATAATACTAATAACCCTTTATCAGTCGATAATGACAATTTACTGTTAAATTGGTTACGACATAACATATCTAAACAAGACTATCATTAAACATATTACAAAGTTAATATCTTTAAAATTAAAAAAAAAAAAAAAGAAACTCAATAAATTAAAAGGAAAAACAGTCTTCCCACCAGCATTATAGAATGATATTAAAATGAGGGTAACATAGAGGAAAATTTTCTGTCTTCTGAATCCTGATTGCCAACTCACACACAAAGAGGGTCCAGCTCACACCATTATCACCCCTTCTTATTGAGTTCTCACCACATATTTTATTTTACTTTTGGCTATTCCATCTGGACCCAAAATTAGATTCAGAACTGTTAATATATTTTCTTTGTCAAAAGCGTTTATTTTATTTTTCTTAATTTTCCATGAAGAAGATATATCATATAAGGTATAGTTTTGCCCTACAGCTGGCCACGTTGTACTTTGGAGAAAGAGATTCAGTATGACATCTGGCAAACTTCACGTGGGGTTATGCCAAGATAAAAAAAAAAAACAGTATCATCAAAGAGAAAAGGCCATGGCCATCCCTTTCCTATTAATGGACTTCTTTTTTTTTTTTTTATTGTAAATCTTTTTGATAGCATTGAAATTTTCTTCTCTCTTCTTTTTCTTCCTGTTGTTTTATCTAATAATTGAGCATGAAAAGTGGAATGTGATAGCACGAATATGAACTGTACGATCTTCCATACACACCAATAGTTATACGGTTTAAATGAGCATAAATATAACGTACAAGCATTGAATTACTATTGAAAAAAATTATATTGCGAACTGATCTCATACATTAAAAATCCAATTCTAAGTGAAGCAATGCATTCAAAGGTTGAAATGTAGTTATCCTTTCATTTTGTTACGCATAATTATACCATCATTTATTCTTTTCTCATACTTGTTAAAATCTGTATATACTGACTAACGATACCGTAAACTGTTTACTCTTTTAATAGAATTAATAGCGAAAAAATTTTTGTTCTCAATCACCGCCATAAAAATTCATTTATACGGTACAAACCAACTAATGACGCTTTAATAGTTTAAAAACAAAAATCTGTTGGATTTACAACTATAATTTATAACTTATTATATTTGAATTATCTTCTTAAAATATGATTGTGATGTTAATTGATATAAACATAATTTGTAGCTATTAGTGACTTAAAAATTTTATTCTAAATCATGGAATATGAAAATTTCATTTTGGATTGGTTCAACATTGGTAACAATATAAGTGAACATCTAGCATTCGAACCTCTCAATACACAAGAAAAAGAAAGGGTTTATTTGAAAAGCTTATAAAAGGTTGGGGGTTAACCAAAATTAACACTTCCTTCTGAGTTCTGATGGATGGTAAATTGACGGAGTCATTGAATTAACACTTAATTGGAATTTTTTTTTTTTTATCGAAGTTGAATGAAAAATAAGTAAAAGATTAGAGACTTAGAGGTAAATTTATAAATAACCCAGAAAAAAAAAAAGTAGTGGTGAGCAGAGCAGATCAACATTTGTCTGGATTAAAGAGACAACTACGTGATATAACTGCAAAATCTAGACAAAAAAATATATTTTTTAAGCAACAACCAATTAAGTTAATTAATTATTTCAAATCAATCCACAATAATATTAGTATGCAAAGCAATACCCAAATACTTTACTTTCAATGTATATATAACAATAAGACTGTTGTAATAATTAAAATTGAGATATTATTAGCTATTTATTAGATGTATTAAACAATAATATGAATTTCTCCATAATCAACGCCTAAATTTTGATAGGAAGCAGTCCATCAATCACGTACGCTGCAAAAGAAAAAGAAGAATCGCCTCATATTTGCATAAAATCAATTACTATCTTTCATCTTTAAATCTCAATTCATTTAACCAAATTCAAGCTCTCTACTGATACGTGCATCCAATCAATTCATGTTTCTATTTAGATTTTGATTCTCGAACCAAATTAATCAATTACCTAATTTTTTTCTTTATTTAAAAAAAATTACATGATTTTAATTAAAAATTCGATATTTGTAGTTAGATAAAAATGTTAGATAATTTGAAATTCATACCTTCTTATCATCATATTAAAAACATATTTGTAGGTACCTTATCATGACGTATACCCTATAATCAATATTAGAACATGGCAATGGTGGTGGATGTTTGAGGCTTTGGACTTTCTAAATCATAATATTCCTTCAAACAATATCTCTAATTAATTTTGCTAAGTCATGTGCTTGATTTTATTCATCAATTGCCCATATTTTACTTCAGTCAAAATCAAATATGGAAAGAGGACATTATATTTTAATAATATACGACAATTTTATCATCAATGAAAAATTCTAATTTTGAATTTCCCTTTATTAAATTTTTCTTCTTAGGCAGAAAAATCATACTCAATTTTATTAGGACAAAATGATAGGAATTTCCAACATCTAGTTTATAATTAATTTTCTTAACGGACCAAATTAATTATAAAATATCACACAGGTAAAGTAGTTGTTGTGCAATGCCAATTTTCGTACTGAAATGAAAATAAGTTTTATTTTACCTTTGAAAAGGCTATATAATTACTTTCCTTTGTTCTATTTCAAATGTTACTTTTGAGAATTTGTTTTTGTTCCATTTCGATAAGTATTTAATATATATTTTTCTATTTTTCCTTTTATTTTGCACTAAAAGTTAAATATTTAATAGAGTAAAAAAGAACATAATTTTAAAAAATTGTTAAAAAGATATTTTAATAAATCATGATAACCATTTTATAAAATTTGATGGTAGTTAATTATTTTTTTAAATTGTATGAAAAAACTAAAAAAAATAACATTTAAAATGAGATATAAATACTACATTATAATTCTTTAATTTTACAACGACCAAGCCGTCTTATTCATAAATGTGAATTAATTTACAAATTTGTTTCAGTATTTGGATCTTAGGTACAGTTTTTTTAATAATATGTTTTTAAAAGTTATTTAAATAAATAATATATGTCAGAAATTAATTTTTATTTTGGGATGCTATTACGAAATCGCTGTCATGTGTAACGATTTTGTTAGAAAATTCTCGATAGCACGGAAAAGGAGAAAGCCTGCCATTTCTGAAACCACTACAGATTGTAGCGGTTTCAGAAATGGTAGGCTTTCTCCCCCGGTCCACATGAATGTTGCAAAATTTCTGAAAAGTACTTCAATGATAAGTTAACCCTCTTTTGATTGATATAAAAAAAAAAAAAATTATAACAATACACAATACATAAAAACCCATTTATATTCTGCAAAATTTTTGCGTTATAAATATCAACTTTAAAATGACGTTTTACTTATATACTTGTAAAGTAATTAACAAAAATAATCTATTATCTATAAGAACTAGGCAATACGCATACATTATTCTTAATGTTGACAAAAGCAATGCCTATTAACCGAATTATTTTAGCATATGCATTTTTTTATTAAATTCATATGATTTTGATAAACTTGTATCTATTATCCTTAAATGACAAAAAAAAAATACACCTATAAAAAATCTTTAGAACGTAATAATTCTTTCTCAACATATAAAGTTTAAATATTACTAAATTTAGGATCGCTAATTTTAAAGGAGTAAGGTTATGTTTGGTATATAGTATTATAATATAATAAATAAAAAAGGTAATATAATGGAATGAAATTACAATTACATTACTATATTTATTTGCATAACTAATTAATATAAATAAGAATATATTTTCATATTTGGTTAGATTGTACACATGTATTGGGATATAATTAAATTTATAATTATCAACTAATCTTTTATATGATTATTTTATTATAATTTATTTTTATAATTATTTTATATATTTATTATATTATAAAAATATAAAAGTTCAAACTCGATAAAGCATAACATTTTTTTGAAAAAAAAATTATATTAAAAATGCTATCTCATATATAAGTACAATTCTACTAAATTTAAAAAGTTCGGACAATTTGAGA